>JAYDZG010000004.1:18393129-18416269 GCA_034509265.1 Microcambeva bendego | reverse complement strand
TATGACACTGGTAACTACCATGGACGACAAATTCAACACAATTCCCTTCAGAGCGCTTCCAGGAAAACGTTTTCCCTTATTGTCCATGCCAGGGTGGTGCAATGGGTAGCACTGTCGTCTCACAGCAAGAAGGTCCTGGGTTTGATCCCCAGGTGGGACGATCCGGGTCCTTTCTGTGTGTTTGCATGTTCTCCCCGTGTCTGCGTGGGTTTACTCCGGGTGCTCCGGTTTCCTCCCACAGTCAAAAGACAGGCTACCAGGCTGGAATGGTTTTGCGCTTCATTAGTGAAATTTCCGTTGTACTTTGCTTCTAAAACATTGTTTTATTTTGACTTAGCTGTACCACACAAGATCGGGCGCATCATAGAGGGCAGTCCGGCCGACCGCTGTGGGAAACTGAAGGTCGGAGACCGAATCATGGCTGTCAACAACCAGTCGATTATCAACATGCCTCATGCTGATATTGTGAAGCTGATCAAGGATGCCGGACTGACCGTTACTCTGCACATCATCCCTGAGGAAGGTCAGACATTTTAGGAAATATCATACAGCTGTTATCATTTAATACACACAGAAATATTGGTTTACGACCAACCTCTGCCAGGTTACTGCTGTTGGGCCCTTGAGCAACAACAGTCCCTGTCGTTTATATAATATACACTATACGGGACATAAGTATTCGGATGCTTCTTTTTTTGTTTTGTTTTATTAATTTGGTAATAAACAAATTGTTTATATTAAGGAAATTACCCTGATCAGGCATAACATTATGACAGGTAAAGTGAAACTCACTATTGTCTCAGCACAACACCTTTTAAGGGGTGGGATATATCCCACAAGTAAGTGGGCTATATCACACAGCATAAGTTGTGCCAAATTGTTATGGCTGGATGACTGGGTCAGTGCGTCTGCAAAACTGCAGCAAAACCGCAGTGGTCACTTTATCAAAAGTGGTCCAAGGAAGGAACAGTGGTAAACAGGTGACAATGTCATTTGAGCTACCACAGCTCAGATTGGTGAAGAATTTCATCCTGGTTCTTATAGAAAGAGGTCAGAATACACAGTGCAGCACACTCAGGGTGGTTTTGGCATCAAAAGCAGGACCAACACAATATTAGGACGATTGTCATAATGTTATGCCTGATGATGGTGTTTATGCTTCCAGGTTTTCAGCAATGGTATAGGTTTTGCCTCTGGTTTTCATTTTAAAAAAGAGTCAGCCCTAATTAACAGCTTTAGAATGGATTGGAATATTAATTTAGGCATTCTTAACTAACATCAGTGCCCAGCCGTACTAAGCCTCTTCTTGACTGAATGGTCATTGAAAGTATTGCAGACATATTTTAAGGTCTTATGAAGAAGCCCTCTCTGAAGAATGGCTGTTGTTGTAGCTGAAAAAGATAAGACTCATGGAGGTCACTCTATTAAACTGTACAATACAATTTGTTTTGTAAATGGTGTATCCAACAAGCACATAGTCAGGTGACAAAATACTTTTGGCTTTTGACGTTCCTCTGATATTTTTTTGTTTTTCCTTTGGCTGTTGCTCATTTATAATTTCTATTCACTTCAATTTTAGCATTTAGACCACAAACACTTAAACCTATTTACTAAAAAAAATCATTTTTTTCTTTGCACTTGCTCATTGATTTTTTTTTTTTCTTCTCCCTGACAGACGTGAACGGCGCCCACTCAGGCCCCACCTCAGAGAAGCAGAGCCCCCTGGTGGCCCAGAAGCAAAATGCACAAACTCAGCCGAGCCCAGTGTCCCAGCAGAGCGGCTGTGTGACTAATCCCAGTCCTCCCGCGCCCCATCCCAGCCCCGCAACCACCCAGTCCAGCCCCCAGCATACAGAACTGAACCCTGCAATGGTCCAAGGCAGCACTCAGCCGAACCCAGCCGTGAGTCACCCCAACATCGAAGCGGTGCACTCTGGGCCAATTGGGACTCTGTCTGGGTCGTCGATAGATCAGGGCATCCCGACTGTTCAAGGCATTCCGGTTGTCGCCGGTGTTCCTGTTGTTCAGGGCATTTCTGTGGTTGGGGGCGTCCCAGGTGTTCAGCTCAGCACTATAGGAGGGGTGCCAGTCACAGTCGGGCCTCAGCTCTACCTTCACGACAGCAGGTACAGTATAGCGCACTCAGTGAGGGTGGGGCAGTTTGGCTACTAAATGAAGTATTTAATTCTGTAAGATATTTTTAATGTTTATACACCCATACATGGTGATTCTTTCACACGGATAGAAATGTCCACATTGGTTTGAAGAGCATGGCCAAGACCCCCTAATTCCTCAGACTTGATCTCAATTGAGCATCTGTGGGATCACCTCAATCATGTTCTCTCTATGGATCCTCCCCTCTGCCCTCTCCAGAAGCTTTGGGATGCACTGGAGTCAGCTTAATTTAAGTTAATGCAAGTAGTTCTCACAGTGCTGGAACAGAATGTGTTACTACACCCCCAGGGCCAGTACTTCAACAATATTCCACTGCAGGATATTATTGTTGCCATTATCAAATTATATTATAGTCCATAGAACAGTAGAAGATAGACAAGTTATCCCTGAGGACAGTTTCATCTGCTTAAAAACTGGTTGAAACTGGTTTGGTGAAGAGCTTTGGTAGACTCACTGCCAGAACAACATCAGAAGAAACATTCATGTTATAGGTGGCTCACAACTGGATGCTTGATCAGATAGAACAATAACGAAATATAAATGAGGGGGCCAAAATAATGGAATTGAAGTTGCCAAAGAAAGAGACAGAAACATCCACAACCCTCACGAAGTAAGTGAATAGATCAGGAATAGCAAAGAACTGAGAATTTGTTGTCACAATTTGATAGGCTGCAGGTGGGGCTATCTGAAAATTAATTCATTTTAAACAAATAAAATCAAAACACTTCCAAATATGAATATTTTGTATTTACATATCAGACTCGAACTCAGGCTCTGAAGAGAGGGATCTAGTATTATTTTATCCAGTGTTATTAAACAGTCAATATATACCAACTTGTACAAAACTTGTACATTTTATTTTGGCCATTGTTAGAATTTGCTTCTGTGGGAATGGCATGAAGCTTGCGATTGATTTTCTCCATTCAGCTGATCACATACAATTTCAGTTCTGTTTATGCCGGGGGTCTGAAACAGCCCATTTGATAGTCTCGTCTGGCTTCTACATCAGTAGGTCTTAATTATGTCTGCTGAATGTTTAAAGAGGCACTTCTGTGCAATAAGAACATTTTTCCCAATAGTTTTTCTAAAGATATTGCACGACTTGTCCGCTGAGGCATGGCATCCCACTCTTCTTGAAGGGCGGCCCCCAGTTCATTGAGGTTCCGGGGGTCATCAGGTGATTCAGGTATGGTGAAAGTGCAGGAAACTCCATTTGAGGGACCTCAGTCTTAGCAGCTGTTCCCTAATGAGGCAACCTCAATGAGCTGGACCATTGTTATCCTTGAAGTTAAAATTAGGCCTGTGTTGTTCATGCAGATGAACAATGACTGAAGTGTAGGTTCTGTAATGACTGGACACACCTGTCCACACTGTAAAACCACCACCAAAGGCCAACAATGGCAGATGCATAGCACTCTGCTTGACCTCTCCAACATTGTTGACGGCCATCATTTCTGCTCGGCGTGAATGGACTTTCATCAGTGAACAGCACTGAGACCCACTAGTCCCAGGTACCCTTCAAGTCGCCTTTGGAAGGTCTGATGTGACATCAGCGACATTTGGGTGCCTCTCATCTCCCTTAAATGTGCCTGGAGTTGTGTGCCATTTATCATCCGGTTCCGCAGGGCACTGTTCACAATGAAGCTCTCATCAGTGTGGGATTGTATTTTTTTTTTTATCTTAATAATGAATTCCCTTTTATGTCTGAGGTAAAGGTAAAACTATGCAAGATCATTTTGAATTAAGCCCAGATTAGCTGGAACACCCAGAATCTGGCAAACGGGTGAACAGTGCCAGTGCCCTCATGATGTTTCAAGTAAATATCGATTTCTTATACATAAATTATTTGAATAATGGAATTGAAAGATTATTGGCTATGCTGAATCAAGGAAAAAGAGAGAAAATTCATTTACATGACAAGTTCCTCTAGCAGATTTGTAAGTCTTGCCTCCAGGCTGTTGGTCCTGAGCTGAGCACCAGTGCCTGAAGTAATACCCCAGTTTGCCTGAAGCACCATTCAGTGCATATTGTCACTTGACTCTTCAATGTGAAATATTTACTTATTGATATCCGCTCAATAAAACGCAGCTCTTGGCTCAGGGAGCTCTTCAGCAATCTTTTCTGCTTTGAGACAGGACCTTTGCAGATTTGCCTCCTGCTCAAAGAAGGAAATGAGAGACTCTTCACAGGCTTATGTAAATGTAAACCTGCCTGTGTTAAAAAAAAGCATTTAAACATCTGACTTAAGGGAGCAGAGGTGACTTATGTATAGTTTTATAGTAGGATAACGTTGGGGATATCTAAGATTATGCTGTGGGTTATTTTCAAAGAATAGTTACTGAACTCCTAGCAGATGATTCATTATTAAATCAAATTAATAATCAGTGTATTTAATAATGTTAATATTTGCTTTTAAATCAAAGAGTGAAGTCAATCGAAAGTCCATTTAGTTTTTACTCCCAGTTTAGCAATTGCCCAATTCTATCTCCACTAATGCCGACTGCTGTGATTAAGGAGAATGAAGCTTACCCACACCCCATTGCTACGTGCCTAGCATTCGTATGCATTTCTCAACCTGCATTTTGACGAGCTGTGTACAGAGACACACCCTGTTCCATGCACTCTTTAATCGGCTCTGTGCAGGTGCTAGATCGATCAGCAGAGGTAGTAATTGCATTCATCATGAGTGAGATCCTGTCCGTTTTTTTTAATCCCGCCCCTGTATGAACAACAGGCCAATCTTTGTTCATGTGGCCGCTCAGCCAAACCAACAGGCTGAACTTAGATTTGATACCATGTGTTCGAGGTCTCAGCTCTGGTGTTGTGTGTGTTTTTACCGCTGCGCCTCCTAAGCGGCCACGAACCACGTTTCTGTTGGGCTGGGGGTGAAATGCTGGACAAATAACACAGTATTACGCAGAATTCACAATCACAGACCTAAAATCAACCAAGACATCCAACAAGAATATTTTGCAGTGAATTGATCAAACTAATCACAAACAGCTTTAATTTTATTATAAATGTAGTTTACACAATAAAGTACATGCTATTGTGCTATACTTGTAACTATTTAAATACTGTCATCTTTGTTTATTTCTATTCCGTTTCTTGATTTATTTGATTTGTATTTTTATTATTATGTCACACACACTAAATGAATTCAAGTTTGATATTGGTAATTACAGGTCGGAGGTAAAAGCAAGACAGGATGTTAAACCAGACATCTGCCAGCCGCCATACACGGACTACAGACAGCCCCCAGTAGACTACAGGCATCCACCTGTGGCGGATTACCGACAGCCTCCCACTATGGACTACAGACATCCTCCCCCACTCATTGACTACAGACAGCATTCCATCTCTGATTACAGACCACAGGTAAGACCTGCGGCGTTTCTAACGGGTGTATGTAAATTAGTGATGGAATGTACACTGTCGAGTCACATTATTATGACCAGTTTCTACTGTATACAACTGCAGCGCATGTTTCAGGAAGGAAGTCATGTGACATGGCTAGAAATGTCCATCACTGGTTTGGAGAACATGATTCCAAACTCCGAAGTATTTTCCTGACCCCATAATTCCCCAGAGTTGAATCAAATTGAGCATCTGTGGGACCACCTTTATCATTGTGTTTACTCTATGGATCCTCCCCGCTCCAGCAGTTAGCAGGGATCCAGACACCTGGGACAACCTACAAGGAGCTTATTGAGTCTGCCCCCGCCCATCTAGCTTCTGTCCAGTGGTTAATCTTGATATTTCTGCGTCTGTGTGTGTTCATTTACATTAAATAAATTGCATTTCTACAGTAACTTGTCATACCTCAGAACCCTTGATCTTTCGTATGAGATTTTTTAAAGATGGAAAATAAGAATGTAACGATTCAGCAAGAATCAATACAAATCGATTCACTTGGGGCATCGATTTGAATCTGTGATTCTTTTAAGATTCATCAATGTTCTGTTTTAACAGTAGGGGGTGCTGGTGCTCATTTTAACACAAAACATCCAGTATTTTTTGCATTGTTTGCAACTACCTCAGAAACAAAAGAACATTCATTGTTTAGATTGATTAAAATGAAATAGCAAAATGAAACTTTGCTAAGTGAACAGCAAATAATTTGCCTTCATTTTCATGTTGTTTAAAAAAATCAAGACCAATTGAACTGTTAACCCAGTGTAGTGATTTGAATGGCATCGTGGGTAGAGTGCATCATTCCATCCCTGTTGTATAATGTTGTTAGGAGAATCTGATGCTGTTCTCAGTCCTGTGTTCACCCGGGGTTAGTGAATCAAGCATCTATTAAAACCGCTGGATAAATTGAGTATTAATAACATCGCCAGCAGTGGGATGATATCAGATTATACGACGCAAGGACCTGACTGCGAGAGAAGTGACCTCTTCGTCTTTTTCTTCTTCACAGGACTACGACTACTTCACAGTGGAGCTTGAGAAGAGTGTAAAGGGCTTCGGGTTCAGCATCAGAGGAGGGAGGGAGTACAAGATGGACCTGTTTGTTCTGCGTTTGGCCGAGGACGGCCCAGCGATCCGTAACGGCAGGATGAGGGTCAGTTCGATATGCATTAACCACATTGTTTTCGCTGTGTGAATCCCGGCGGAGCGAATGCCAGACTCGGTGCTCGGAGTCTCGCGATCGTTTCTTTAAATGAATTTGGACGTTGTAATTTATTTGTGGAAAGCGTGCAGGCAGCGCTGGATTGGGGGAGCAGAGAATGCCATCAAAGGGTGATTTTCTCATGAGCGCATCTCATACCTGGTGTGTGTGTGTGTGTGTGTGTGTGTGTGTGTGTGTGTGTGTGTGTAGGTGGGTGATCAAATTATTGAGATAAATGGGGAGAGCACGCGGGACATGAGTCATGCTCGAGCCATTGAGCTGATCAAGGCAGGGGGACGACGGGTGCGTCTGCTGCTGAAACGAGGCACAGGGCAGGTGCCTGAATATGGTGGGTGTAAGAATAACATTGGTTCTATAAATACAACAGTTGTTATTTAATATCTGTAATATTGTCATCATAATGCTGAATAGAAAAGTGCCACATTGTCCTAGCAGTCGTTAAAATACTGAAAATAAGCTGAATTATGCAGTAAATAGAAGCTACAAAACACTTTACAGCAGATATTAGCTGAACAGATTCCAAAACTGACTCAAATATGAAAATACTCGATTGTCTTTTGACCCAATTCCTCACATCCACAGAATTGGTTGAGAGTTTTCCAAACATATTTACTAGAGTCTTCTTTTTATCTTTAGACTTTTGGACCAGTTACTAACTAAATTGCTGAAGGATTACTTGGACCACCTCATAGTTCAGATTAATGGGATCGAATGCTGTGATTGATTGCTAAACACAAAAATATAACTCCATTTCTCAGAAAATCTCTCATTCTCTATTGTGTGAATTAAATAGGCCCATATATGTAATGTGTATATATACATTATAGATTATATTCATTCAAACATGTTTTTTTTAAAGGTTTAAAAAGACTCGGGAGAATGAGTAATTCTCTTGATTGACAGCTAAAATATATTCCTTATTTTAGGTGATTTGAAGATAGCACTGGCCTCCTTCAAGTTATAACAAAGTCTAATGCTAATTTTCATCGGCCCATTTTAATTATCATTGGCAAACTGCACATAAAGTTTATGTGCTTCGTATCTGCTGTCTACTGAAACTGTTAAGGAGGGAAAGTTGTGCTTTGGGCAGCTTTGAGCAATTTTGGCAGGTTTTATGATAAAGGAAATGCTGAAAATCAACTGCCTCAGTGTGGTGCCTGAAAGCTGGCCAGCAGAGATAAGGCATTAGCTGCTAGCACACTGTTCTTTTTTCCGCTTGTAGTATTACTTGCTCTTTCCCCTTCCTTTTACTTTTAATACCAGTGATAGACTACGTATGTGCTCCTTATCTTTTAGGAATGGTACCTTCCAACCTTTCCATGTGCATGAAAAGCGAAACTCTCGCCTCTCCCTATTTCTTTATAATGGGACACTCTAAAGACACGGTTTGTAGCATGCTTCTTCCTTCTCTCTTCTAAACTAATTATATAATGCATTCTATTAAATTAACGTCCTAGGAGAATTAGAGCTTATATAAAATAAAATTTACTATTTACAATGTTAATGTATAATCAAATACAGGAAATGCTGGTGTACTGTGGCTAATCTGTCAGCCCTTAATAGAAAGGCACTGTAGGACCACCACTAAACGGATATTATTGTAATGGTGAATTATTCTCAGCATAGCAGTAATTCTGGTACTACAGGCTGAAACGATGAGGTGATGTTGGAAGGAGCGTGTGGTGATCAGGGTGTCTTTGATCTGATTGTGGGTTGTTCACATAGCAGTGGATTCCCAGTTGAGACCTGGAAATGGTCACATTGGGAGATGAGAAATTATAATGGATATTATAATGGACACTTTTATATTGTTGCGCCGTTGTAGCTTAGGAGTTGAGGTACTAGAGTAGTAAGTCAAAGGTCACTGGTTCAAGCCACACCACTGCTTGTTTGCCACTGTTGGGCCCTTAAGCAAGGCCCTTAACCTTTGAATGCTTAGACTCTATACTGGAAGTCGTTTTGGATAAAGCATCGTTTTTATAAATAGGGTTTTAAAAGAAATATTATCTATAAACGGGTCATTCTATGTCAATTAAACAGGTGGTTCATGCTCAACCATGTCACAATTTGATTATTATTGGTACATAAGTTGCTAATATCACAACTAAGAAAAAGGGCTTATTACCTGTAGCAGCCAGAGCAAAAAATATCCAAATAATGCCTCAGAATGCAATTACGACCAATATTCAGGGTACCGTACATTTCTTGTATTGATGATAAGTCTTCATGGGTGAATCCTAGAATCTGTGATAAAATTATAGGTTCTGGGTGTATTTAGACACTGTATAACTGTTCAAACATGGCAAGGTTTGGTTTTGGGGCGTATCTTTAATAACATTATAAAAGTTTGGCAGTCATTTTTGTTCCACTGTTATTGCACTGTTTGACAGGGCAGAGGTATTACAAAAACATTAAAAAAATAAATCAGGATGGGGGTTTTCCCAGTTATGAATTTGTAACAACAAAGGATGAAAGTCCTGCAAATATTCAGCAATTGATGATCAGTCATCAGATGATGATCAGTACCAGATTATCACTGGGATTCTGGGATAAAAAATTGAAGACTCATCATCAATAGTCTCAACGTAAAGTTGCCCTGAATATTGGTCATAATGGCATTCTGATGCATTATTTATTTCTTTATTTTTTGCTTCAGAAAAGGCCATGGTACAAAAAAATTATGCTACATTTAAATTCTGCTTAAAAAGCTGCTCTCACTGCTACAGGTAAGACGTAATGGGTCCTTGAACATGGTCCTTAACATTTTCAAGCGCATATCTCAAGAAATTTGTGATAGAATAGTAATATTTGCCTTTTTCGTTGTGATCGTAGGAACTTATGTCCCAAATATCATCAAATTCTGAAATAGTGTTGCCGAATCCCACAAACCCATATACTGTATCAGTGTATGGTACATAATCACGTGTCACCAGTGGTTATTTGGTGCATATTTTCTATTCTTTGACAACTGACAGATTGTGTGTACATGGTGATGGGCTGCGGTCAGTCACTGATACACACACAGTGCACCTCTATGGAAGGTTAAATGAATAAATTGTAGATATATAATAAATCATTGTTTAGCTCAACTGTCCCTGTCAATGTGAGCCATGTACTAACTTCATATGTTTCCAGTAGGCGGTCCCAACACCTGGAGTTCTTACTCTCCAGCCCCCTCTGCCTTGCCGGAAGTAGCGTGGACCCATTAGTGGAATTGTGCCCATCACCATCGCCTTTCATCGTACCCAGCCCTGCCCCATGGACTCGCTCCTCTCCCCCTCTCTAACACAGGCACTGCATGATGGGACCTGGACCAGACACGGTGCTCCCTGGAGGCCAGCTAAGCTCAGTGCCCCCAGCTTTGTGGAGATATAGAGAAGGGGTGGCAGGTCCATCCAGAAAAAAAGCTGTGTAGGAAAATGCAACAGAAATAGACAAAGAGAGCAAGAGTCTGGCATCAATTCCAAGGAATGAGTCCTGGCAGTCGTGGATGATCAGATTCAGGCTTTTTTATGAAGAGATAAACAATGAAGGGCTGCCAGGCTGGATTTATCTATAACCCAGAAGCTTGGTTTGCACAGACACCCTACAGGATCCGGAGATGTTGTCCAAGTAGACCAGACTGGACTTGTAAAGTCTGGTTCCCAGCTGAATGGATCACCATGCTATCGTCCGTAAAGATAGAGGGGAGGAATCCTGTCCTGTTACTTGGTTTATTATGTAGAGTTTGTTTAGTTTTGGGATTATTTGGAGTGCTTATTTTAGGCATTTGGCCACCGAATTCCTGGAGCAGGCAGTAAAAAAAAAACAAGATCCATTTGTAGCATGAAGGGTGGTTCCAGGGCCATTGGGAATCCAACAACCCAAATTTTCATCAGTATTGTGTTTCATTTGTCTTTGTGAGTCTACCATAGACCTGAAAAAGAGGTGAAAATAGAGGTGTTTTGTTCCTCTTGAGGATAATGAAGGAAATCTGATGAAATAATGGCATCATTTATAAATTACCATAAACAAAAGGCAAAATCAAATTTCAATCATTTAAAGAAACATATCAGTCAGCGGCGCAATCACAAACTTTAACCTCTAACCATTGTGACAGAGTTTCTCTGATGCTCCGGATCATACGGTACTAAATTCTAATAATATTACATGCAGTTCACTTACAACAGCAGGATTTTCTTACTATTATCTACGGTTCTGTAATAACTCTGGACTGTACTGGGCGAAACCTGCCCACCACTTTTCCTGCAGGATGCATCAAAGCCTCAGTATGTCATTCCAGCCTCATTTGTTCCTGTACTGTGCTTCATGAACCACACCACTGTGGGGCCGGGGCCCCGTCCCAAACCTTTAATCGGCCCTCCTTAGTCTCCTTTTGCCTCCAGGCTACCTTGGACTTGAAGGGACCATAAGGCGGTGCGAATAGTGGAGGCTGTGCAGTTGGATTTAGACAATGGTGAAGCTTTGAGAGATTTGAAGTGCATTATGTGAGACTATGGGATTCAGTCTGGAGGGTTTGCTCACCTATAGAAGGAGTAAAATGATGTGAGCCTCAAAGTATTTAAGCACCAGCAGAGCCTATATAGCATGGATGAGTGGGGCTCAGTTGTAGGGACAGAGTGCCTTACTGGCAGGAATTGGTACAGCATGTAACAATGACCATCAAGGCGACGGTGTCTTTAATTACATCCTTTCGGGACTGAGCAGTTTGAAATGTTTTGTTCTTTGCAGTATTTTATTAAATCAGCAGCTGTAGAACATGCAAGCAGATGCAGAGGACACAAGGTAAATTAGCCTCCCTAGAACTTACTCATGTAAGTTACACATACAGTATTCTATCCAGCAGATTTATATTTTACAACAATGTGAACAGCAAATGAAGCATTAAATCAGGATTACATCAGGATTTGGCTACTTCTATAAATAGTTAAGAAATCTGATACATGATTGTTGTGTCACAAGGCTGCTTCAATGTGAACATTTCAGATCAAAATGCATGTGACTTTTGCATCAATACCACAACATTTTGAACAATTCTTTGGCTTTATGAATTATATGTATAATAAATAATATATTACAACCTATGGTAAAGAGCATGTCTTTATTTATCATATATCCGAGAGGATTAGGAGCCTTGCTCATAGGCCCAACAGTGGCATGACAAGAGACGGGATTGGAACTCGCTACCTTCCCACTAAAAGCCGATCTATGCACCAAGATAACACTATCTAGCTTCTGCAATAAGACACATATTAGTTTAGACTGACACAGATATTATATAGTATAGCACTTTAACCTGAGACCTGAAAGAATATATATTAATTTATTTTATAATGAAGTCTACAAAAATATATCACTGATAAATATCAAAAACTCTGTATATGTTTAGTTCAACATATACATTAGGTAGGTTCAGGATTTACAAATTCTATACTAAGCAGAAAAAACATAAGCAACAGTTATTAATTATGTCTATCAACACCAACAACCTCGAAAAAAAGGCTTCTGGGCTTTATATTATTGGGAAAACAAGTATTTACTTTTGAATTTGTAATTTAACATACTTCCAATCCATATTTTACCTTCTGATTTACACCCTATGTATTTTGACTTTTATTTTGTAATACACATATACTTACAAACAGTTGTGGAAGTTTTAGCTTCAAGATATAAACCATAATGTAATAACTTGCATTTGCAATGCTGTAGCTTAATTTGTATTCCTGAAGAATAAATTGTTTCTTATGATTAACACATCTTTACTCATCTCAAATTGTAAAAAAAAATCTCTGGTCCAATGAAACAAACCTTGTAGCTTTTAGAGAAACATTGTCTGATTTAAAAGAATAATTTTGGAAAAAAAGAGCAAAAAGTAAAGGATCTTTTTATGCTTATAAATAGCACTTTATTAAAATTGTTATTTATTTAAAATTAAAAAGTTAAAATTGAGGATTCTGTGTACATGGTTAAAGTTGATATGTGTACTTGAAGTGTATTACATTAGAAAACCAGTTGCACGTTTCTCCCATTTTAAGAACAATTATCATGATCAAAGTAAATTGATGGAAAAGTCACATGACGTTTGAATTACTTCCTAAATATGTATCAGATTTCAGACTCATTTAAAAGTGGCACAAACCATACATGCATTATTAAAACATTACATGTGATGTGTAACATGGATGTGTAAGGTGTTCATTTCATTTTTGGTTTTTTTTCTGTTCATGTGAAAACTATTTAGACCATAAATGTATCATGGCTCAGTTTTGTTTAATGTTGAGACATAAGAGCTTCAGCGATCCTTTTTTACTAACCAAGTGTAAAATCCATATTCCAATGAACCAATGATTTAGAGGGTCTGAAAATGTTTGTTTTGAAGTATTGACTAAACTTTGTACATTTCTGGATTTACAAGAGTATAAGTCACATGAAAAGAAATGATGCAAGTAATGTGTTTTAGCCTGATCTCCGGCCACTTCATTTGTATAAGGTGTGTGTTTTGACATTTATTGCACTAAGTAACTGTTATAATTGACGTCATTGAGGGCAGTTTATGATTTCTCCGACTTACAAGCTATGATATAAAAGAAATTCAAAACTGGCAAAGTCACATTAACAAAATTTAAAATTTACCAACAAATAAGTTTAGTAAGACTAACAGTCTTTACATTGTTGGGAAAAGAAACGAACACTAGATACTGTTCTAACCAGGTGTATTTTACATTTGGTTTTACATTAATGTTGGCACTTGGAACTAGGCAGGATTCAGCAAAGCCGCTTTGAGGACGATCCTCAATATTAATAAAGCACCCATGAACCTAATTACCATTTGGGTGATCAACCTATCACAGGATTTTTTTAAATAATACATAACATACTTTTCCCACATTTTATGTTACAGCTCTATTCCAAAATTGCTTATTTTTTTCCTCAGAATTCTACACAAAATACCACGTAATGACGAAGTGAAAAAAGATTGTTTGGATTTTGTTCAACTTTATTAATATAAATGAAAATCACATGTGCATAAGTATTCACATTGTGACACAAAAAAAGAGCTCAGGTGCATCCTGTTTCCACTGATCATCCCTCATCCTTCAGCCAACTTGACTGAAGTCTACCTGTGGTAAATTCAGTTGATTGGACTTGATTTGGAAAGGCACACACCTGTCTGTATAAAGTAGTTGACAGTACATGTCAGAGCACAAACCAAGCTATGAAGCCCAAGAGATTTTTTGTAGACCTCTGACACAGGATCGTGTTGAGGCACAGATCTGGGGAAGGGTACAGAAACAATTCTGCAGCATTAAAGGTCCCAATGAGCACAGTATTTTGAACCACCAGGACTCTTCCTAAAGCTGGTTGCCCGGCTAATCTGAGTGATCAGGGTAGAAGGGCCAGAGAGGTACTTGAGAACCCAAGGGCACCCCGCCCGCTTCCCCTGTGAAAAGAGCAGAAACTGGGAGACTGGTCGGGGTCGACTGGTATTTTGGGGTATTGTGTGTAGAATTTTGAGAGGGCAAATGAATGTAATCCATTTTGGAATAAGATTGTAACAACAAAATGTGGCAAAAGACTTTCCGGATGCACTGTTTATTCAGTGGTGAACATTTCTATATTCGCTAGCTACAGAATAAATAAAATGCAACTATTACTGTAAAATTAGTTGGTTTAGTTAAGAGCTGGTACAGAAACTTGGGTGATTAATGCAAGGCTTTACTCCTCTTCAATTTGTTAACTATGCATAAAATCTTAATTTTATTTCATATAAACTTGCAATTTGTAACCTGAATTCCTTTTACTCATTGTATTTAATGTCCAGTTTTGCTGTTATGCATCTCTTTTTTTTTTTTTTTCATGGACTGCAATAACCTACAGATACAAAATCGGGCATTTCGCCTTCCACCTTTGAGAGTTTGAGCTCTGAAATTTGAATCTCATTTGCATTACCATCCTGGCTGGGTGCCTGAAAGACAAAATTGGCTGTCAGAAAGAGGAAGAATGGATTTGAATTCTCCTCATTGTGGCTGCAAATGAAGCCTAGCACATAGCGTGACTCTCCATTCACAATACAGCTCTCTGTGGGACTTCACTGATGTAAAAGAACATCCTGCGACTTTACACCTGTCAGACGATAGGTAACAGTCTCTAATCACTGAATGTTCCCTATCACAGTTTTTATAGTCTTTGTTCTTTCTCTATGTTTTTTTTTAACGTTAGCAGTGGAACACAGCTTAGTCAGCCAATGTGTAATAGCCCTCATTTTCAGCTGGGGTGTCGGATCCATCAGAGCTGGCATCATCGCACCTGGCATCTGTTCCCTTCTGGTATGACAGAATGCAACTTTTTTAATTAATGTGATATTATTGAAAACACTTTCCCTTGTTTAGAAAGTAATATACTTTACATTTATTTTAAATAATCTCTTTTTGTTTTAGGACATGCACATTGTCCTTATTTGAAACCAAATATCACTGCCAGTATTGATTAACAGTTACACTTATGTGTCATCGCGGTTATTTTCAGTCCAAAAAAGTAGTTCCAATGATTATTTAGCGAATTTTGACTTGAAATGTACAAATAAGGTTCACTTTATGCTTCCCTGCTATGACACCTGTTTATTATAGACGTTTTTGATTAAGAAGATGGTCTGTTTTTCCCAGTACATGGATCCATTTTTAAATGATTGGCCATTATATGGTACAAATGTTTCGACGGAGAAAAGGTTAAAAACATTGACGTCTATCAATAACAATCATCTCCTCGGAAGAAATGTTTCAGTTTGGCTGCACTGAGGCTATTGCTTTAGTGTAACTAACAATAACTATATACCTACAGTTTAACTTTAACTAAACAAGTTACTTCGTCATTTCTGTGGTAGTTACATAAGTTCCCATTATATAATCTTGCTAATGTTTAACCACAAGCATGACTGATTAATAAGATGGTTTATTGTTTGATTCTGTATAAAGTGGAAACTGGTTCATTTCCTTCCAAACCATTCTGTGGTTTTCTTGGAAAGCAGGACTTCAATGCTACGATTTTCTGTTTTGCCTTTCTGTGCAGTATGGTGAGATCTAACCATGTTAGGCTTCTTCTGCTCTGTACCAAACACAAATCTGATAACTGTGCCAACTGAAGTCAATACTGAAGTATATGGAATGTAACTTGATAAATATGGAAAGGATAAGCAGAGCGTTTATCCATGCAACATTTATATCTGAGCCCAAAACCGAAGCTGCATTACAGATGAATCACATATCAGAGACCTGTGAAACAAAACAAACAAAAAAACATAAGGTGCCACTGAAGGAGTTCATATGGTTCTGATGGTTTTGTACCTACATGTATTTGTACCGGGTCCTGATTCACCAAGTGGGCGCAGTGTGTTAGATTTAATTGCTGTTTACATGTGGAGATGTAGAACGAATAAGTAGAAAGAAGCATCTATTGCACAGCTCGAGCTTTTCCTGTTAAAGCTGTATCCTGCCTGCTGTGGGAAACATTTTTTATATTACTAAGGAAAATATTGAATCTGTGAAAGATGGCACATTCAAGAGGCCCATTTCAGATCGATATTACTGTGTAGTGTTAGATGTGTATTTACCTTGTACAGCTGTACAAGCTCCTACAAATATGGTTTAATGTATTATTGATAGTTTCAAAGACCTAAGTGATGAAATATTTTTATGAAATGCAACAGTGCGGATATATAAAATTTTGCTAAACTCTTGTTTACCTGTATGATATTCTGAAAAACTGTCAAATAAACTCTTGACATGGTGTAAAGTATTCATTTTATAGTGCTCATTATACTTGTGTCCATTTCTATGTGTGAGCAGTTGTTAACAGTACCAAAAGATACAAATAAAAGAAAATGACCATTAAAAGAGTGGTACTTTTGAGCTCTCAAGTGCCTATTTTGTGGTTTTTTTATTTTCATTACTATGTTAAAACTTGTGTCATTTTCTGGTTGCATGACATCCATGCTGGCAAAGTAGGACCACAAGCAAGCCCAGTCCTCATCCGGCAAGTACAATGCTCTTCTTTTCATCACACACACTTTTCATCGCTCTAGCCGACCTTCTCCCTTTGACACATGGGCAATTATCCATAGTTTACAGTCTGGTGGTGGTGGACTAATATATTAGACTGCTTTACCACTAGAGTGTCCCTTCGCATAATGTGTTGTACATTGGTAAGTCTTAGGACTAACAATATAAAATGAATTCAGTTAAATTTACATATAACAAATAGTCTTGATGAGCATTTACACAGATGTGTTTTGATAATCGTAGGTCATTACAAACCTCTGCATGCCAAAACACATGACTGCACTACATTTACATGTGCCATGGTGACTATCGTGTCTTTCTTCTTTAATATATATATTAAAAAAATCTGTCAGGTTTTATTACTTATGCAGTGCATTTGGAAAGTATTCACAGCGCTTTACTTTTCCCATTTTGTTTTTACATCCTTATTCCAAAGGTTTAATTTTATTAAAAAAACAAAACTAAAAAAAACACATGTATATAAGTATTCACATAATTTGCTCAGTACTCTCTTGAAGCACCTTATGCTAGAATTACAGCTTCAAGTCTTTGAGTATGATTCTACAATTTGGCACACCTATTTCAAGACAGTTTCTCCCATTCTTCTTTGCAGAACCTCTCAAGCTTCATTAAATTGGATGGGGAGCATTGGTGCACAACAGGTTTCAGATCTCTCCAGACGATCAATTGGGTTCAAGTCTGGCCTCTGGCTGGGCCACTCAAGAACATTCACAGAGTTGTCCTGAAGCCACGCCTTTGGGTTGTAGTTTTTTTTTTGTTTGTTTGTTTTGATTGTCTGCTTAGGGTCGTTGTCCTGTTGGAAGGTAAAACTTTGCCCCTGAGCACTCTGGAGAAGGTTTTCTTCAAGGATGTCTGTACATTGCTGCATTTATCTTTCCTTCAACCCTGACGTGACTCCCAGTTCCTGCTGCTGAAGAACAACCCCACAGCATAATGCTGCCACCACCATGCTTCACTGCAGGGAGGGTACTGGTCGGGTGATGTGCAGCATCTGGTTTCATCAGACCAGAGAATTTTGTTTCTCATGGTCTCAGATTTCTTTAGGTGCGTTTTGGCAAACTCCAAGTGGGCTGTCTTTGCCTTTTACTGAGAGGTGGCTTCGGTCTGGCTTCTCTACCATACAGGCCTGATTAAGCCCCTTAACCCCGATCACTCAGACTGACCGGGCAATTTCTTCCATTTACAGATGATTAAGGCCACTGTGCTCATGCGATTTTTCAATGCTGCAGAAACTTTCCTGTACCCTTACCCAGTTCTGTGCCTCAATACAAACCTGTCTTGGAGGTCTACAAACCATTCCTTGGACTTCATGGCCTAGTTTGTACTCTGACATGTACAGCATTTCCAAATCATGTCCAAGCAACTGAATTTACCACAGGATGACTTCAGTCAAGTTGGCAAAAAAAGTGGAAACAGGATGCACCTGAGCTCAGTTTTTAGTGTCATTGAATACTTACGTACATGGGATTTTTTAAATAAGACTCTAACATAACAAAATGTGGAAAGAGTGAAGCGCTGTGATTGCTTTTTAGATGCACTGTTCATAGTACCATTTTATGTTAATATGCATACATTTTATTTATCAGACGAATGGATGGGTCAATAAAGCTAGAGTATGCTATGATTACAGTTAACCTGCAATTTGCTTTGCATTACCCTCAAAAGTGATTGTGTGCTTTGCAGTATCTACAGGGAGTTTATTCATTACAATGTCAAACCACAAAGAATTGCAACTAATTGAAGACTAACCCTCCGTTTAACCCTCCGTTGCATAGTGTAGCAAATTTGCAACAGATTAAAAAGTGTTCGTTTTATAAACTTGTGTAATTAATAACTACCGTGTGTTTGTCAAGAATGTTACTAAGGTGTATAGCATGACTTAAAATCCTAATAAACAAACAATAAAGAACACTGTATTACGTTTGTTAGCTAACGTTCGCTACTAGCATGTAAACAGGAAATGCGTCACCCCTTCACGAGCACGGTGGTTATGCGGAGGACAGTTTAAAAGCTTTAATAATGAACAATGTTTAATCCAAAACACAAAATACAGTCCAGTTTTAAATGTGAAAACCGTATTATTAACGTTTAGGAATCTAGAAACGGCAGCGGAACAAGAACTCGGTTTGAGACGCGGCCGCTTTTGTGAAAAGAAGAAAAGCGGCGTGTTTGAATGTGCACGAGCTTTCTGTGCCGTTTATTATTAGCATTAGCCCTTCATTTAGCTTTGAGCTGATTTAAATAAAAGACTGAATTATGTCTTCGAAGAGAAAGCTGCCGTCCTGGATGATCTCTTCTGATCAACAAAGCAGCAAAGTACAGACCGCAAAGCAAACCCCGAGACATAAAGCAAGAAAAACTGGCATTAAACGGTAAATCATTGTACAGTGTGCATACATTATTATATCAGATCACTTTATCTGTTCAGTTTGTGAAACATAATCAGGACTGTTTTGCAGAATTAGATACTGGATGGATGAACAGGAGCTGATGGAAACTGCACTCAGAGTTTTAAGCAAGGTATACTCAGATGTGGATTGCATTACTAGGCACTAGAGACACTCATGGCGAGATTTTTAAATATACTCAGATGTGGATTGCATTAATAGGCACTAGGGGTGTGACGAGACACACATGGCGAGATTTTTAAATATTTTAAAGAAAATGGAAAAAAGAATTGAATCCTGGTGCATGTTTGTTTATTCAAGATGAGACAGAGCGTTTATGTCAATGTATTTATATTACAATAGTTCTGTCAGTCCTCATATATATATATATCGTATATATCGTATATAAATGTTTTTACAATGGCGATAAAATATCTCGTTCATGAATGACTGCTTACTAAACTTTTCCGTTTTTAATCAGGAAAGTCAAGATATGTACATAAATATATATAAAAATAAGCTTCACAAGACATCAGCGGCACCTGGTGGCAAAAACCTCGAAGTGCTTTGTGAATCTCAAATGATAAACGGTTGTGGAAAAAAATACGAGACCACTTCAAAATCAGTTCATTTTCGTTTACAATTTCTAAGTGTGTTTGACAACAAAAATAGCAGCGTTGTTTTATTCTATTCAAATGCCTATTCGAGTTTATAGCAAAAACATCACTGCTCATTTTGTCAAACACATTGTAAAATAAAATAAACTGATAATTTTGATGTAGTCTCTTATTTTTTCCACGGCTGTATATGGTTTGCCATTACAAGCTATAACTGTTCTACTGAGAACTGCTCTGACTGCTGAGCTGTGCTATTGCTGCTGTGTTGCCAAAAAATGTTTAAAAAAAATTATTCTACCCAACTTTCTAATTTCCCACGAGGCAGGTTCAAGCCTCAACAGAAATATCACCAAGTTTTTAAATCTCATCACAAGATCTCGTCACATTTCTACTGGGCAGTAAGATGCCACTAGGACCAGTTCCAAGCCTGGATAAATAAGAGGGTTGTGCCAGAAAGGGGATCCAAGTCAATCATGTTAATGCCTTTTAAATTCGTTTAGTCTGGTCTATAAATGACATCCTTGATTTGACCATCATTACTAACAGCTTATCAGGTAATATGGTATATATTTTATTATATTGGGGAGGGGCATCAATATTTTAAAAAATCTAAAGAACCTTATGAACATGGTAATTAATCAATCGGTCTTTATATTTTCCTAATGAAATGAAGGATCCAAGATAGATATGCAAGTTACCAGTGTAATTAAAATCTGAATGTGATTTAACCTTGTTCTCTTGTTGAATAAAAGTCAGATGCAGCAGACGGATGTGCGGCGATGAAGACAGAAAAAACTGTGATTTCAGAGACTGATGACGACGGTACAGACTCTGAGGTTTCCGATGATGGTGTGGATGTTGCTGAACAAGAGACTGTACCATATGTTGAACATGCTGGATGCTCAGAGATGAAATATTCAAACAAAGGATCAAAAAGGTTTGATGAACTTTTACCTGCTTCATCACAGACTTTAGAAAATGATGTTGAGTCTAGGGGGGACAAAACTCAGAATGATTCTGAAGATGAAGCTCTTCAGGCAATTAGAGATATTTTCTTCAGCCGACCCTGAAACTCAAGGCCTGCACCGGTCTCGATTCAGCTGGCGTGATCGGCGAAACATATTTATTAAGAATGATCTTTATTAGATGTAGAATGAATTACTTTTCAAAAGATGAGGAGGGCTAGAAGCTAGCACACCTTCACTGTAGAGTTGCTGTCTGAATTTCTCTGCCCCTCATAATGGCAGTTCAGCCAGATGGGATGGATTTCCTTTCTCAGACACAACCAATTGTGTATGCACCTGAACATCCCTTTGGCACCATCGAGACTTCTTCTATGCGAGTCAGTATATGTGTCTGCTGTGCCAGTCGAGCATTAGCCCTGGAATTTTAAAATTTGTATTGGGCTCAATTATTAAAGCTAATTTTAGACCCAGTTGGTTAAAAAATGTACACATCAAAGTTCCTTTATACATGCTTGAGAAATATGACGTACTTGGTTCGATCAAACATTTACATAAAAGCTAGGTTAGTTGCCAGTCTATTAATCTAGCCCACCACTGCTGAGACCTAAATTTAGATATCAGAAGCTGTGGTGGATCTTTACCCTGTCCAAATGACCCTGACCAAGAGAAAGCAGTAATGAAAATGAATAATAATTGATTTGCTCTTACCTCAGTGTTTGAAGCAATCAATCATCTCTCACAGGTTAATAAAACCATTGGAGTAGGGACCATTGGAACCCCTACCCAAATAAATGAGTTTTTCAGCATACTTTTTAAAACCGTAGTGACACCAATGGTGTGGTAACAAAGGCTTGCATTAATTAAAATGCTTTAAAATACAAAATGCTGGCAATTATTTACAGATGCTTGTTTATTATTAAATTGGGCCAATAGAGCAGCACAAGCAAGTAATATAAATGGTGCACAGCACCAGGGTCCAAGGACCTGGGTCCAAACCTGGACTCTAGTCTCTATCCGAGTGGTGTTCAGCATGTCGTTCCCCAGTTGGGCTTCCTCCAGTTAATCGGGCAGTAATCCAAGTTCTATCTACTTTCGCTAAAACATGCATGTCAAGGAGTGACTTCTTGGAGTGAGTAAATGAACGGATGTATAATTCTGGCCTATCCAGGACACACAGGAACCTTGGTTCGGATTTGATGTGTGTTGTAAATCCTCATGTTATTCTTATTAAATGAAGGGCAACAGTGGCAGCTGCCAGACATCTGTAGGTAAGATTAAATAAATTGATGAATAAAGTTGAATTTAATTTAATCGAATCACTCAACAAATCTGCCATTTTATCCCGTTTGCTGGTTTTGAATTAAGCTGTTTCTTACAAATACAGTAACTACACAAAATGAAAAATAAACATCTTCACCTTTACCGTGATAACGTCTTAGTTCAAAAGTTTTTTTTTACCAAGTGTCCTGTCGGTAACTGAAGCAAACAATCAATACTTTGTGTTTCCAGTCTACAACAGTGTTCCTTCACAACACCACATCGGCAGATTGGCTAATTGGTTGATAGCTGAATTCTGTGGTGTCCTTGTGTCTCAGATGAATCGGTGAGTCTCAGGACTGAGGATCCAATGCAGAACCTCTGGTGAATCCATTTTCAGACAGTAAAGATCTATGGCTGTTTACATGTCCATCTGGAACACTGACCTGCTATAAGAGACAAACAAATCTTTTAGATCAGTGCAGGTCTAGCATCATCTGGATAAACAAATCCATCACAGAGCACCACACATCCATTCAATAACTGACTTACACTTAGGGTTCATTACTAAGCCATGCAAAAACGGAACACTGCTAGCCTAGTTGGTAGAGCTTTGGGCTATCAATTAAAAGTTTGAGAGTTTGACTCTCCCAGCTCTGTCAAGCCGCCACTTTTAGGCCCTTGAGCAAGAACCATAACACTCTCAGCTTTAGGGGTGCCGTACAATGGCTGAACCCAACCTTTAAATAAGCTGAGACATACGAAGAAAGAATTCTGCTGTACTGTATATCTGACGAATAAAGACTACATTATTATTCAGCTACTTTATAGTTACAAACTTACTTTGTAGTCAAAGTAACTGACCTGCTTGGGCTTGTACATTCCCATTTTGAAGCGACAGCAGAAAAAGTCTACACAGAACCCAACCAGGCTGTGCACCATGCCTAGGAAGAGACACAAACTCAAAAACATTTTCCATCCAAAACAGGTCAGTGCCAAAGCACTGAGATCTTTAGAGCGATCGCTG
>JAYDZG010000004.1:18369941-18382954 GCA_034509265.1 Microcambeva bendego | reverse complement strand
CTATAACTCCATAAGTATAATAACTCCACTAATGTTATTAAAATACCCTTAATACCCTTGATTTGTTATTACACATATACAGGTGTACAGTACAATGAAATTATTTCTTCATATAACCCAGCTCATTTGGAATTGTCAATCTCTGGTTAATACCCCGAAGGTCTACCCACTACGCTCCCACTGACCCTAATTTATGATAAAATGTATGATCATTTATGTTTCCGAACTGGTTTTGCTTGTGTTTATGTTCATCTCACTGTTCTTCATTAAGCTCATGGTAACATTATTATTATATATTATTTTATTAAAGCCTGTGTGACACTTTAAGCTTGTTGGTTTATGGTCTGCTTCCTACTTAGTAGTGGACTAAAAGAAACAAGACAGTAAATGTACTTACATTGGCACCTCATGGCGACTGTAATATCTATATTTAATCTTAATTTGCTGTAAGACAATGAAAAAAAAACAACAAACCTGAATTTCATAATGATATTTTGACAGGATGTTTAAGAATCAAACAGCACAATGTGTACAGCAAAAAAATAGCTTGGAAAACTTGGTCAAATTCTGTGTTTTGTTGTTTTTTAAGGAAAGACAGGCCAACATCCTCTACAAGAAACACACTTCATGTATCGCAGCGGCAGAGAAAAGAGACTCAGCCATATTGGATGTTCCTAGCCAAATTGGATCCTCTGGTGAGATTGAAAATTGGATGTTTGAACATTCAACATTGGTGTGCTACCTGACTGCTCAGTTTTGCTAATTCTTAACTGTTAAAAACAAATTGCTGAAAAGTGTATTTCATGTAAACTTGGGATGTAATGAATCAATGAGAATCAATACAAATCGCTTCAATTGGGGCACCGATTTGAATCAGTGATTCGTGATATCGATATTCGCTTTAAACAGCAGGGGGTGTTTTGAACGCAGTATTTTTAGCATATTTGGCAACTACCTCAGTAATAAAAGGGCATTGTTTGCAAAGTAAAAGATAATCACAAATACATTATTTCCTTATTTTTTTCCAACAAGAAATAGTGCAAGGAAACGTTAAGTTAATGACAAATAATTTGTCTTTAATTTCATATTGTTTAACTGTGAATTATATCACATTGTGTGTAGAGTGTATTGTTACAGCCCTAATGTAAATCAACAAAACATGGACTGTGTTCTAAAATGACACCCATACCTGGAAAAATCCTTATCCACTTCATATTCATAACTGATCCACGTGTCCCGATAGACAAAAAATTCAAAGAAGGCCAGCAGTGCCATGGCAGTGAAGGCTATCAAAGACACTAAATAGAGGGAAAAACAATGTCAGTAATGTTTTATAAACTGTGTATGAACTCGACTGGTTGAGAAATGTTATGAAAGCTCACCGGTTCCTCCACTGGCACTGGCTTCTACATAGCTTTCTGGAACCTTGGGAAAAGCATCCAGCTCCTTCACTATACTCAGGGCTTTCTTCCGAGACAATCTTCGCATCTTTGGAGCGATCACCTACCACCTTCCCTCATGAACCTAAAGGAAAGCAGAAGTAAGTTGCCAGCAGATGTGTGCCTGAGGCTGAATGATTTTGGTGCCCGGGTGAGCAGTAATTGAGCTAGCCCACGACCTCTGGCTATGGCAGTGTCAGAAAGGGCTTTGACCGAGCACCATCAATGGATAGTCATGGGATGTCACTATTGCAATCAGGGATTGCAGAAAAACAATACCTACTACGACTCTGAACAGGATAAAGCAGAGGTAAGATATTCTTATAAGAGCAAATCTTTTTGTTTTGCAAATTTCATTCAAAACTGTATGGTTCTGACCAAACAATGATTCTTTATATGACCAACCAGGTAAATGTCTTAGCCTGTCTAAGCCTAATTAGGGTTTATTCCCGAGAGCTGGGAAAATCTTTGTTCTAACAGACAATTGTTTTTACAGATATTACCTGGACATGAGGACACCATTGTTATATGTGCTGGTTGTTGCTTTGTTTTCGAAGTGTAGTTAAGTGAAGTCATGGGATATACCCAATCATAATTACTAATGAGCAATTGCCAGGCCACTGTTCTACTACTGCTTTATCTTGATCAGGGTTAGGGTGGGTCCGATTCCTGGGGCAAAAGACGAGGAGCACCCTGGACATCACAAACACAAAGGAAACTTGAGCATCCTGAGAAAACCCATGTAGACTTGAAGAGAACATACAAAATCCACACAGGACCTGGATCTTAGTAGTATGTTTTATTCTTATAAATAGTCCTATAGTTCAGTCAAACACTTAAGCCTGAATGAGTTGGGCATGTTCTGCCCATGTGTCTGTTTTAAACTTCGCTTACATTCATGACAGACACGGTTACTCAATACACAAGATTCATCAGTTCATGATATTATATCGCACACAGTCATGGACAATTAGGATCTCCAATTCTTCTCACTTGCATATTTTGTATTGTGGGAGGAAACCGGAGCTCCTAGAGGAAACCCAAACAGACAAGGGGAGAACCTGGACCAGCCCATCTGGGAATAGAACCCAGGACCTTCTTGATGTGAGGTCACAGTGCTAACTACCGTCCAGTGACTTCCAACTAGTGGTCACATTCAAGTTAATTATGTATTCCCACCCTGGGTACAGTATTTCTGGGTGCCACCACTCGGCCAAAAATTCATTCATCTTTCAGGTAAATGAGACGGTAAAACACACCAGCGTCAATAGTACACATAATGTTAACTAATTTCAGTACTTTAGGTAAACCATATGTAACTCCTTGTACAATATTTCATTGAAGACAAACCCCGTACTCTACAAAGCTATACACAATACAAGCTGACATTCCTGTAAACTAGCCGGTGTAAGCGTTGCCACTACCACCACCTACTGTTTCGTATTAGCTTTTAGCTAACAAATATGCCTCGGTATCATAAACTAGTTAAGCAAATTGTTTATTATATTATACTTATAAATATTATTTACATATAAAAGACACGTTGTGCTAACACACCCACAGAGTACTCGAGAGCTATGGCTAACGAACACCTGTAATTTATTTCATTAGGTAGTTAGCGAATGCTTTTCACCTACCTTAAAACGTTGTGTCAGATAGTCATCACTACCTGATTGGTTTTAATAAAGCATAATGGTTTAAAATGCTGCTTAACAGACATGTGCGAGAACTACAATAGAAAACGTTTTATCAGACGAGACCCGCTCGGGCTTTGAGGATGTAGCTGGTAGTGTCGTGATGATTCCTTACGGTTGCATCATGGGAGTTGTAGTACTTCCGCAACACGTATCATCACCGGCCACCAGAGAGCAGCGTTTGACCCAGGTGGCCAAATACTTCATTCCACCCCAGTCATTCAATGATTCATTGTCTATTTGATGTTTGTCCTGGTTGGGGTCACGGTAGGTTAATTAATTGGGCCAGAAACCCTGGAACTACCCCCACCCCGAGTCTTTTCTGAAATACCAGCACACATGTTTATTTTTCAGCTAAAACACTTTAGCCATCTTCATTACATTACTTACCACAGATGAGTTCATTTCACTGTACAGATGTTATCTCTGTATGTACACACTGTCATTCATGCAAGCATGTTTTCTTTCATTTGCTGGTATCAGAAATTTAGCTAAATGTAAGCTAATATTTATGTAACAAAATTATATTAGGTTTTTTATATATATATATTTTTTTATAATTCAGCATTAAAAAACATAAAATATTATAAATTGAAAGATAAATACAGAAAAATGAGAATAATATTGCTTTCCATGAAATTATTATTAGTTGGGTTCCAAGAAAAAAATCCTCAAATTACCATGAATTTGCGGGGTTTCACTGTTTCATTGAAATTTTATAATCAGCATAAACAAAACTAGTGATTGATTGATTTATTATTATGAACCGCAAATGATCAGGATTTGAAATTTCACTATATGAATAAATTATTGGTAAAACACATTTTACTGTAACAGTAAACACAAAGAAAACAGAAAACGTCACTGTTAAGTTTTAATAGATCCTACAATCTGCTGACCATACCGAATCTTATCAGCAGTCAAACAGACAAATTAAACATTAAAAGCATTATGCAGCAAAGGAAATTATTTTAATCTGGGGTGCAACAATAAAACATAATAATAATAAAATTAAATATAAAATAAAAAGATGATAACCATAACATTAATGTCTGCTTAGGTTTAAATAACGTTGACAATGTTTTGTGCAAACATATATTAGAAAAATATTCATACAGTCAATTTTGCTTAATATAATGTCTGGAAGTGAAAAGATACAGGAGCTGAATTAGAATTTATTTGTATTCATAGAATTTGTATCCAAATTAATCCAAATTTAAGATAGCAATACCACTCATCAAGCCACTACTGTTAGTACTGCTGTTTTTCTCACACACCATTTATTAAATGCCAAACTCAAAGCAACTCCAACTATTTAACAAAATGGCTTTAATATTTTAGATTTCAGCTGAATCTGGTCCTTCATCAAGCATCACCGCCCTGTCTGGGCTGTTTGATCTTGGAGTGTCAGGATTTCCCTGAGAAAGCTCCTCTGAACAGTGGCTGATGGTGGGTGATGCAACATCGGGGCTGGTGTCACAGGACTCAGTACTCTGTTCAGATGTGGCTGTGGTGGTGGCGACACTGGGAGGTACAGGATCAAACTCGTCATCATCCTCCTCCAAACTGGAAGCCTCTCGAATGTCTGTTGGAAAATGATAAAAAAAAGAAAAAGGAAATATGATTGGGGTTATGTCATGTCAGCAGAAAACAGCCCTGTGTAATAGCATGAATTTAATTAACTGCTAGAAAAAGTTTAAGCATACTCACTGCTAAATGCCTCTGGATACTGTTTTGCTATCTTTCCTTTTAATGTCCTAGAAACAAACATTTTATACGGAATCCGTATTTAATATGAAGACCGTATATAAAGATGATTTGACAACGTTAATCATCGTTATTTGTACCTTATTCGACGGAAAACACTGTCTAGATCCTTCTTCATTTCGATTAAAGTGCGAGTGTGGAGCAAAAAGTGGTCATTCATCTGCTGCAGTCGTACATTGGATAAGCCATTAAAGTTAATCAGCATCTCATTGGTCTTCTCAAAGCGGTCCAACCTTGATACAGAGTTACAAGACTTATTAGTACATAGTTCTTGTATCTTGTATCAAATGAAAATGTTGTGATTTTGTGACAGATACTTACATGTGCCTCTGAGCCTGAATGATGGCGTTTACATCCTCAGAATTGACCATGCTTAGCATCTTGCCACAAAAGACGCCTGAAGCAGTGGGATCCATACTGCAGCTTTAAAACAAGCATTTTTGGCATAACAGCATTATGGGCAACAATAACAAGGTCAACAACGAAGTCCACCAACCTTACATTTTTACATGCCTAAGGTGATACCAGCCTAAGCGGGTTAACTCATAAGTTCTTTAACAAAGCATTTAGTAAAACAAAGACTGGAAATACTAGACTGAAGGAAACAAATACCAGTAGAATGAATTCTGAAAACCAGAAAAGGCAAGTGTTTAAAAGGATGACAAGCTAGACCTAGTTGCCTTCCAGCATGATCCAGGTTCCTCCAGGTTAGGCTTAACCAGGTAGTGTAAAACTATAAATAATTTTACATATTACTAAAACCATCTACAGAAAGAAGCTACAATCAGGGTATAAGGAAGTAACCCGACATCTTAGATCACCTTATATTCATTTATCACCAGGTTATGGTTGAACACGTTTTGTTGAAATACGTACCATTTAGATGGAAATCTTTTGATCGTATTCAGCTGTTCACAAGAATCCTAGATCAACCAAATTATAGTCAACTTGACAGATCCAAACATAAAGCTGTACAATAGAGCGCCGATCCCCGGGACACTTCATCTAACTCAAGGCAGATTTAAAATAAAATGATCTAAAGGAACCGAATATGCAAACTAATACACAAACCCACTCCACACGTCGCTCACAACCCCATCTGACAACAGTGCTAAATCATAACAGCTTGTTCTCAAATTGTCATATGACTTGATTTTTCTGCTTCTCGGAATGGAGATGATCGCTTTTGTGTATCTGGTTCCACCTACTGGTCCGGGGTGGAAACACAAACGGCAGAACAACCAGTCCCAGTGATCCACACCATCTTCCCACCACGGGTCGGTTTCATGTAAGAAATAATTTACCGGTGCAAATGTGCAAGTGTTAGAATGAGTGTTGTAATAAAACAAACCTTAAACGGCTTTAGATGAAACAACAATCCTTACACAAAACGGTAACGCACAGTTTGGGATGATATCTGGACGTACATCAGTGTATATGTACTGTACTGTACTGTACTGTACTGTACTGTACTGTACTGTACTGTACGACAATAGTGAAGAGACATTAAAATCCCTGGCTCCTGTGCTAAAAGTCAATAAGTGCATTTAAATGTACTCAACAGTAACTATATTAAAAACCAGTTGGTTTCCTCTGGATACTCCGGTTTCCTCCCACAGTCCAAAGACATGTTAACAGGTAGATTGGAGACATTGAATTGTCCTGTAGGTACCTGCGATGGACTGGCTCCCCATCCAGGGTGTTACCATGTGTCTTGTGCTCGTTGAAGCTGGGATAAACTCCGGCACCCCTCCCCGACCCTAATTAGGATGAGGGGTTAAAGAAAATGAGCTGAACTGATAGTTGCATTCCAATAGCATGATTATGACAAAGTAAATAAATAGAAATTAAATTTTAATGAAAACACATGGAAGATGTTTTTAATCAGGCATTTTAGTTGTTTTGAGTTAACTTGGGCTGTTCGTGTACTTATGTACTTAAGTACTATTAAGTATAGAAAAATTGTAATCTCATTAGTAATTTCGAATTCTAGGAAGTATGGTAGTAAACTAGTTGAGATGGCAGGCTAAGGCTAGTTCTGTTACCTGAAATGGAAGTTATCCACCCAAACTAAATGTGTAATAAACTAATAATATGTTGTAGCTAAAATAATTGGTAGCACAATGCTGTAAAAACATAGTCATTGTAATAGTCTGAGTATGTTTAACATGAATTAATCATGCTCCAAATTATTATGCTGGCTCAAGATGGTTATATTCATGCAATTTTTCATTGTGCCTGCAGAAAATCAGGTGCCCTTAAGAGTCATCTTGGAAGTTGTATTTAGTAGCTAACCCACTCATGTGTGTCAATAAGCTTCAGTAAAGCTTTAAGTCTATAACAATTAAGCTGAGTTGTCTGTGGACATCACTGTTTTTGTTTCAGGAACTTTAAATGTGTCAGATTTCTTTAGGTGGTTGTTGGATCTTATCTTACAAATCTGGCAACATATTTGTTGCATTATAAAATATTTTATAATTCGTCTTTTGTTAGAGATCACTGTTGTAGCTACTTTTGAATTGTTGTAATTAAACTAGCACTACTGTACCAGCTGTGGTAAGTTACAGTGATAAAGATGGATATAGTAGACCACAAAGTCTTCTAATAAGGGTCAGGGAGGGGTGCTGGAGCCTAACCCAGCTCTTCAACTGGCGCAAGGCACATGGTGACCACAAAGTTGAATTACATAACTTTTAACGCTTTATTATTCTTTATTTAATTTATAATATTATTGATTCAATTTTTGGATGATTTTGTAACACAATAGAAAAGCTTTTGATGATATTAATGCTTTTGCTGCAGACTGTGAGATGTCTCCTGGGCGGTAGATGGCTGTATGAGGTTCTACTGAAGTCACTGTTCACAAGCTCCGAGTTGTAAGAAGTTGTGCTAGCCGAGAGACATCACCAGAGTCACCGGAAATAAAAAAAGAAATAAATATACCTATTTACATCAAATCAAACCTTTATTTATTTGGGAATCTAATTTTCGCAGGTACGTATTTAAATCGACTTATACACTGATACATTTGAATGAAAACCGCTAACGCAAGTTGTGTAGCATAAGAAAGCTACTAGCCGGTTAGCTAGCTTTTTTCGAAAGCTATTAGATTAGCTTGACTAGCTGAAACTTGCTATGCGTTTGTATTCGATCTTGTTTGTTTGCCCTCCTATAATAAAGGTCAGTTGAATATCCATATTTCTGTTGATGTGTTTTTAAAATATTTTACTTTACAATAATTACTTATTGTGTTACCCGTGTGGATGGAATATGTTTTAATCAGGCCTTTTTTGCTTAGTTGTTTTGAGTAAAGTTCGCGTACTTATGTTCTTACGTACTATGAAGTATAGAAGTTGTAATCACAGTATTAAGTGTGTAGTAATTACGAATCCTAGTGAGTATGCTAGTACTAGTTGAGATGGCAGGCTAAGGCTAGTTTTGTTATCTGAAATTAGAATATACATAAAGCCATGCATGTTTACAAGATTCAAGAAATGTGGTTTTAATTACATTCTGGACGTCACTATCTAGAAACATGATATAATATTTTGTGTGTTTTTCTTAAACTTATCGTATTATTTTGAATTTAACTGTTTCTTAAGACGTTATTTACAGTCATATGATTTATTGACCTCATACAATACTGTACAAATGCCAAATATGTGACATACTGTGAATTGCATGTGATGTTACAACCTTAACCATATTTCCTTCTAAAACAGATAAATATTGATCAGAATGGCGGCGGACTGGCTGGGCAGTCTTGTTTCAATCAACTGTGGTCCAACATTGGGAGTGTACCAAGGAGAAGTGTACTCTGTGGATCAGACCAGTCAAACCATCTCCCTCAGGCAGCCTTTCCACAATGGAATCAAATGTCCGGTTCCCGAGGTCACTTTCAGGTAGGTGCTCATGTTTTTGCTCCATAAACACATGAGGTACATGTATGGGCCAAGATCTGTTACATTGAACCTAAAGCCAGGGTAAATGTAGTATAGGATTCTTCAATTACAGTCATGAAAGTCCGGTCCATGCTAAAACTGATCATTAAAATTCACTGGTTCATGTACCCTAGGTACTAGACTTAGTGGTCCAGAATTCAACTAAAATTGGCACAAAAATATTCATTTTACAATATTTAACTTTTGATAGCAGTATAATCTACTGAACATCACACTATAGTTCCAAACAATTAAATGTTAATCTATCAAAGAGAAACATTTCACATTTTTAATTTCAGTAGTTTGGCTCAAGTGAGATAATGTTATGCGGTCAAAACACTGTATTTGTTACTCAAAGCTAGACCAAGATTCAGTCAGCATAAAGACTCTTTTGCCATTACTTTTACATGCCGAATTTTTTATTTTATTTTTTTAGAAAGACCACGTGGTTCAAAATGTATTCATATTACACAGTCACTGTCCTTCATTCTATTGTATTCTTTAATTGTTCCGTATTGTCTTCTGATGATCCTCCTTCACTGATCTGTTCTCAGTGCTATGGACATAAAAGAGCTCAAAATACTTGACATTCGTACCTTCCCAAATGGACTAACTAAGCAAAGTGTTCCTGATATGACGGTCACCTCAGCATGCTACACTGGAAGGAAAGACAAAGCTGGAGGTTGTGGAGTTACCAGCACGCAGGCTAGCAGTGTTCCTGTGTCTGTGCCCAAGGCTGAGCCCAGGACTCGGGAAGGAGGAACATCTCCTTCACAGCACTACTCGAAGAGCTACGTAGAACGCCAAGTAGAGATGACGGGTCAGAGTAAAGGCTTCAGACGAAGGCACAACTCCTGTGAGTATCCAGATTAAAGGGAATGTGTTAAAATTAGTTAACATTTCAGAATTATTAAACCAAGGCTGGTCAAATGTGTGTAGTTGGCTCAGAACTAATTGCATTGCAATTTCAAAAACATGCTTCAAATGTAGAACAACTAAGTACAGTGTAAAGTCTTTTGACTTTTCATTTAAACTCATATGGCACTAGTTTTTGTGTTACTGAGGAAGCCAAAAAAGAAATAATGCCTAGGTGTCGAATTAGACATACTGCCCTTACCCACAGACACCTTCTGGAAGGTGAACAGTCACCTAACTGCCGTTCTTGTGCTCCTCTCCTTACAATAAAACATGTTTTATTAGAATGTTCAAAGCTTTCAGCCATCAGAAGTAATTTTATTGAGGAGCTGTTTGAAAAGATCCCATTTGTTAAAATTATAAATCTTTTAGATGCTCTCCGTCGAAAACAATTTATCTAAACAAATAATTATGTATTGAAATAGAATGATAGAAGCAAAATAGAAATAATGTGAGTACGGTGAGATTAAATGTTTTTAAAAATTGTTTTTCGCTTTCTGTTCCCAATCTAGCCATATTTACATTTTTATTTTCAGCATTGAGCAGACATTCTTATCCAGAGCGACTTACAGAAGTGCTCCCATCGGGAACATTTTACTATTTTACTTTGAGTAAACAGTACAAGAATGTAACCGTGTTTGGTCCAAAGTTTTTTATTTTTTATTTCTTAAGCAGGGCTGGTAAGTAAGTACATATCTCAGATTTATTTATCACTCCTCATCACCGAAGACCCCCTCTAAGTGAAGTGAAGTAGCCAAGGCAAGTTCACTTGGATAAGTTTCCTGTATGGAGTGTTACATCTGGCCAGATGATTGCGAAACTGAGCTTGGGGTTTGAGATTGCAGATGTTCCCCTGAGCACCATTTAGTCTGGATATTTGCCTTCGCTTGTACGTCTGTTTGAAACACAAAATTCCTCAATCTGGTTTTACTCTTGTTTGTAAGGTCACACCACACACTACATGGCTGAAATTACTTTATTCTGTGTGTAATTTTATTACCTTAATTCACATCTACACTTGGTTTTAGCATCACCAAAGTGAAACAAAAGGTGAAGGCCATCGTAACTTTTTTTTAACTGCGCTTTAACTTTCAGGGTCATCCAGCAGTAGGGGTCCAAATCAAGCCACCCCGAAGAAGAATGGGTCGAAGAATGGTCAGATGAAGAATAAAGATGACGAATGTTTCGGAGACGGCATGGATGAAGTCTTAGATGAGGACTTTGACTTTGAAGGGAACTTGGCTCTGTTTGACAAAGCGGCCGTTTTCTCGCAGATTGAATCGTCAGATCGACGGGGCAACGGCTCCCGGACACGAGGGAATCCTGCAGAGCAGACGCCTTCACGCTACCGCCATGACGAGAACATTTTGGAAGGCAAGCCGGTTGTGTACAGACAGATCATAGTGCCTCAATCGGAGATAAAGGAATATAGCACCGGTAAGAGGCTTCGCAAAGCTGTGCGCTGGTGTTTTCTAATGGCTTGTATTGTTTTATGTGTGGTTGGGTTTTTTTGGAAAACAGAGTAATTATGTAGCCCTACAAGATCAAACGTAACACAAACTATTAACAAAAATTAGTAAAATATTAGGCAGTCATGGTCTGGTGGTTAGAAGACTGGGCTTGTGATCAGAAGGTTGCCGGTCACGACTGAAGTGCCCTTGAGCAAGGCACCTAACCTCTAACTGCTCCCCGGGCACCATGGCTAGGGCTGCCCACCATATCCGCACCACTGCCCCTAGTGTTCACTAGTATGTATATGTGTGTTTTACTGCACAGATTGGGTTAAAATGCAAAGTGATAAAAAAAATCTAAAAAAAAAATTATTGCTTTTATAAAAGGTCTGAGTGCTGCATTATAGGGCTGCAGCTATCGATTATTTTTGTAATCGAGTATTCCAGCAATTATTTGGATAAATACTTTCGCTTTACTAAAGAGCAAAAATAAATACATATGAGATAAAATAAGATTTTGCAATTTTTGTTCCTTGCATAGCACAGTTTAAATAGAGCATGTATAAATGGCAAAAAGAAATACATAAAAAATAAATCCAATCCAAATTACTTTTAAAATGTATACATGCAACCAAAAACGGGCAATAGTAATAGTTTTCTTCGGAAAACAAAGCGTGGTGGTTATAATGAAGAAAAGTCTGGATCAACTACATACAAATTGCTCTTTTTCAATTTTTTAAATGATCTTGAGTTTTCTCTTTCGTGTTCGCCCGTTTTAATTTTTGCGGTCTGCACTATTGTACTGTGAGTTACTCGAGTAATCGTTTCAGTCGTACTGCAGTACATGCAGATCAAGCCGCTGAGACCCAGAGCTGGTCAGGCCACGCCATAAATGATCGTGTTTTGTTTTTTTTTCGGGTGGATGTGAACAGCCGAACTATTTAAAGCTCCACTTGCCACTATGAATGATGTTTATTATCCTGAATTACATTTGGACACCTGTGTTCACCCGCATTTAGCAAAAAAAATGACCAGAGTAGACCAGAATACCAACCCTCAATACACTTGAACAAAAGAGGTCGGGAAAAGGTGAACAGAATTTTCCCTTTATGAAGGCACTGTCACATTTAACCTTTGCCAAGCCACCAAGAACACCCACTTTCTGTTTTTGAGACTCACACACCCTTTTCCTTTGCTATATTGAGTGGGCTTGACCTCTTGCCCTGTAACTAGTTGCTTTTTCTCTCACATTACGTTTTCGGCATTAAGCAGATGCCTTTATCCAAAGCAACTTACATTACACTAAACAGTCTGAGCAATTGAGGGCTAATGGCCTTGCTCAAGAGCTCAACAGCAGCCACATGAGGCTTGAACTGACGTCCTTCGGATTACTAGTCCACTAGGCTACAGCAGCAATACCACTGTTGGGCTGTTTACTATATTTTTAGTTAGTTGTAATCAGATCTCAGAAATCATCTGTAAAAGCTTGATTTGGTCATTTTCTTCCATTTCTGTGTTTTAAGATTCAGGTCTGGTTGTCCCCAGTATCTCAGATGAGTTACACAAGCGCTTACTGTGCGTAGCTGAGAGTTACGGTCTCTCTCTGGAGCGCAGGCTGGAGATGACCGGTGTGTGTGCCAGTCAGATGGCTCTCACACTGCTTGGAGGCCCAAACAGGTAAATATTTAATGTTCCATGTGTAATTTATAGGGATGTATCAATTGAATCAATACCAATCGATTCGTTCGGATGATTCTTGTGAATTGGGGATTCATTTAAGGTGAAACGAAATTCACTTTCAACAGC
>JAYDZG010000004.1:18338890-18353762 GCA_034509265.1 Microcambeva bendego | reverse complement strand
GTGTTACCGTGTGCCTTGTGCCCGTTGAAGAGCTGGGATAGGCTCCATCACCCCTCCCCGACACTAATTAGGACAAAGGTTTAAAGAAAATGAACTGATCTATTATATATGCAACTCGCCTTGTCCTGTTGGTTTGCTTTTTAACAAAACACTTTAACGATCTCCATTACATTATTACACATTATTAATTTACCAGCTCGTATTACCGTACCGATGTTACCCCAGTTTTTAAGTAATGTCATTCATACAAGCATGTTTTCTTTGAGTAGGGTAAATTTAGATTAATTTGAGTTAATATCTATGTTACAGATTAGTAAATTATACTTTTCTTAATGATTAATCATTAAAACGCATGAAAAATTATACATTTGCACAAAAAAAAAACATTAAAATGCGGAGGATATTAGTGATCTCTGCTAAATTGAGGGGGTTTCAACAAATTATTATGTTAGTCTTAGTCTGATTTTCCCCTTGGAACCTGATTCCGCAAACCCTGAACCACAAATTTGCGGGGGTTCACTGTGTAGTGTCTGTTTTTCCGGACTCATCTGACCACAGGACGTTTCCACAGTCCTTCGGTCAATTTGAGATAAGCCCAGGCTCACAGAACTTAAAATGACCTGTGGTTTTCCACTTTCTGTATGTCAGATAACTATAAGGGGAATAAAAACATCACATACACTCCTTTTTAATCTATAAGTAGAATAAAACATCACAGATACTCATTTTAAATAATATTCTTGATTCTTTTGATGCACTGTGCCTTGTTGAAACATTCATGTAGAAATTATACATTAAGCAGTCAAACATAAACCTATATGGCCAAATTTAAAGTTAAGATCAGGCTGACATGTCATGGCCTGAAATGGCTCTATTGTAGTAAATTTGCATGTTTCGTGTATTTGCTCTGCGCATGACATTTGTGCAGTTACATTTACCAATGAGGTACTTGGGTCACATGGCGGTCTAGTACACTAACCCACCAATGCTGAGATGGATGTTGGAATCAGAGCATTTTTGACTTCGTTAAACCTTTTTGGCTGACTCCTGAGGAATACTAATGAAATGGCTTACAGTTTGTTCATGGAAAGTTTTACACCAGTCATTGAAGTTACTGTATTTATATTTTTCTTCTTGCAAAACTCTCAAAAACGTGAACGATCTTGAAGTAAAGTTGCAGAAATTAAAATTTAGGGTCATGACGAGCCGTTTGAAAGTCTATGAAAACTTTTGTCTTTGTTGCTTCACCATTAATGTAACATCCCATTTTCGTTACCAAATTTTATGTAACATCACAAATTCTCGCATATTAAAAGAGCGAGTATTTAAAAGTCTGTTTTCTGCGGGAGTCAAAAAGACCAGTGTGTGTTTTTTAACTGATTTGAATTAATGAACAAGAGCTGGATTTAGAAACGCTGGCCTCAGAAGGTCACTTCCTCCTTCTCGGCACACAGCACAAATTCTGACCTCACTGGCACGCCAGCAAGTTCCAGTTAAATCCCACTCGGTCAGCTCCGTCAGTACAGATGTTTTATTCAACATGTTAGCAAACTAAACATGTTCATGATCAATGTCCAGATAACTTTGTTTTAAAATATTAGTGCTAGGATTAAACCTTTATGGCAAAATGACCCTGCCTATAACGTGGACCTCTAACTGTGGGCTTGTTGTACATTCCGTTTTAAACAGGAAGTTGTCCATCTTGCTCATCAGAGCTTTTCTCCTCCGTTACAGCTATAACCGCCCTCATTTTTTTGAGATGTTTCCTCACAGACGTTGCATTTTGCACCGGGCCGCAGTCATTTTGGTACAGGAATGGGTGTATCCCAAATCATGTTGGGAGCATGCATTCATTTTTTTCATGCACATCTTTGAGCAATGGGTGTGGCTTAAACGCTAACTTAATCATTAGGACGTCCTTGTCATTGTTTTCTCAGGCCGATGACCCACACAAGCACACATTCTGAAATTGGTCGCTTGTCTTTGTTGCCTGACTTTGATTTTGAATCCAGGTCACTGTGGGTTGATTTTGGGTTTTTTTTGGCCATCGTGATGTAAGCAAATTGGACAATGTAATGTCATCTATGAAGCTTATTGTGTCTGTTTATTTGGTTTATGCATTTTCACCCGATTGCTTAACGTTTCGTCTACACTAATGTGCCAGCAGAGGTCATAGTTGCATCAGTTACAAGGAGACCCTATCCGGCTTACTTCTCCACCCTTATATGAACAACAGGCCAATCGTTGTTCGTGTGTCCGTTCATGTGGAGATTTGATACGAAGTATTCCAGCATGTACTTGCCACCAGAGCTGCATTTTAACTGAACGTATTGTTTGAGATCTTATCTGGTAAAGTTCCTTTAATTTTTTTGAGCAGTTTGTGGAAAACATAAATTTGTTCCCCTTATTCTTTAACCTTGTATATGATTAGATCATGTAAGACCATGTTTCCTAAAGCCAGCCACTCCAGCCCACATCATTTTATTGAGCGATTTCTGGAAATGGACACTTAACAAAAGTCTTTATCCAGGACGTCTTCGTCTCTGTTTATAGTATTAGCTCAGTCATGAACTACAGACAGGAAGTTAATGAGTTTAAGCCACCATCAAGCTGCTGGACTTTTCATTTCCATTATTATTAGTTGCTTTAATTGTGCCTAAATATTATATATTTAAGACAAAAATGCCAAGCACTGGGTGTGTCCGAAAACCGTAAGAGCTGTCTTATTGTTTACATCGACAGCTGTCTAACTAGAGTGGGCTCTAATAAGTCTCATCGCCTTCTAAGCCAGGTTATTCAAGTGTGCTAACTATACAGCGATTTACATTGTGTTTTCAAAAATGCTTAAACTTGCAGCTTTCAACCTTTATACATATTAAACATCAACAATATCTTATATGTTAAAACAACTTAGTTTTTTAGCCCCGTCGGCCACCATGTTTATTTTTTTTGTGAAATAGTCTTGCTGCACTGAGTTCTGGGATATCCTTCCCAAATAAGGACGCTTCCTTAGCTCACTCGTTCTACACTGAACATAACTTATTTTTAAGATAATTAAGGCATCTTAAGGCAACAGTAATATTTGGCTGCCTATGTCGACTGCACACTAGGTTGTCGGACACACCCGTCAGGCTTCCTTTGTACCATTTAGTAGCCTAGATCTAGGCAGTTTTTGGAGAGAAATGCTTAATTTTGCCACTGTCACATTCGTCCGTTTAGTCTCTGTCCAAATTTGGTTGTTTATTTTAGAGTCTTGATGGCCAGGCCTGTCATTTGTGGTGGGGTTTACACTCCCCTCTCTTTATTTACTCAGCTTCCTCTCCATATGCTGTGAAAAGACTCTGCGGTGGCACAGTCTTTTTTAAGCTCTACAGTTTGTGGTCTTCAGAGCCTAGCTATGAAAGTATAGCCATGTTTACCGACTCTGCACAGCTACTGTTCTACACTACTCTTAAAGATGTCAGACTAGTCACAGTTAATCACATGTAGCTGCTCTGTGTAGTTATTACGCCTTCATCACCCCATTCCGCTTCAGAGAAATTTCAGCTTTGATGCTCTGATCACTTGCAGAAGCTTTGCTCTCCAGCATTGCACATGCACGACTGCAATGCAACCTCATAAGCATGAAGTAGAAAGTGTGAATGTGCATTTGCTGAGCGCCTGCCAAGATTTTAGCTTCAGCCAGTGCTTTTTTTTCTCAACAAACTCCAGGTACACAGTGAAGAACTGTTCATAAGCTTTAGCCCTGAACAAGCTGGGACCCAGAGTAAAACCCACACACCTTCTTCACACACACATCTTACACTGGCTCTGCTCTAAAATCTAATTTAAAGTAATATTTAATAGTTTAAATCAATCAACAGCATTAATCAAGATTTTTTTTTGGTTTAGTAACATCCCTAGTCCATAGTTTAAGGACCTTGAATCTCACATGTCAATACTTGTTGGTCTGATTGTATTAGAAATGTATAATGGATGTACATATCTGATTTGATCATTCACAAGTAGCTCTGATTTTTTTATTTATAATTCTTATATCTTTTCATTCCGGACCATCTTACATTATTTCTGGCCACTGACTATTTAGTTTTTTGGATAGTGTATTTGTGACAGATAAGGCATACTTTTGTATTTAAAGTGCTTACAACTACACAGACGTTTGCATGCTTTTGCAAGTTACTATGCTAGTGTCACTGCCCAGATGTCTGCAGCTGTTTTGCAGAGTTTTAGGCCCCTGAAACATCTGCAGACACTCAGCGTTGAGTAAAGCTGGCCAGTTCTTGCTTTTTCTTTGGTCAACCGACTACCACATGCACACACAGCTCAAACCCTGTCTTCTTTCTGACATGTTATTATGTATTATGAGCTCGAAAGTTCACACACCCTTATATGAAGCGGATACTTACAGAGCATGTATTCATATCAGAGCATGGAAACATTTTAATCTGGGACGTAGATTATTAATTACACTCAATTCACAAGTGTTTTAGGCCTCTTGATACGACGTGATCCAAGCTCTGGTTTTCAGCAGTTTTTTTTTCTGCTGTACCACCTTTGCAAAAACAATATAGGGAAGGCTATTTCCTGTTTAAGCATGTTACTCTGTAGATAAAGCGAGCTCTACAAAGACATGAACAAAAGATTGGTTTAAAGAAACTCCAGTGGTCTGCGCAGAGCCTTTTTGAATGAACTGGAACCTCTCTTGAGGCTTTCTGACCAACGTCAGTGCCCAGCCATACAAATGATCTTGTGAGAAGAGAGAAGTAGAAATATTTATTTACAGTTAAATGATCACAAAGAGGTCACTATTTCATACTATTTGTTTTGGGGGCGTATTGGTTGTGACTTACAGATTAACAGAACCGTTTAGAATGTGCATGGAACAGTGGTTAGTAGTTTTTTGATGGTATAATAAAACAGAAGTGAAACTTGGGCAGCACTCTCAACAGGCAATCAGGCTTGATAATCATGGGCAAAGACGCTGCAGAGGCCACAAGGTAGTGATAGAAGAGATATGTTTAACATAATTCAATTATTAATCCTAAGGGTGGTTATAGCCTAGCTGCTAAGGTCTTGGACCAGTAATCGAAAGGTCACTGGTTCAAGCTGCACCACTGCTAAGTTGTCACTGTTGGGCTCTTGAGGAGGGCTCATAATCTTCAATACACTGTCACAGTACAGTAAGTCACTTTAAATCACATTTACAGAATTTAGAATTTAGCAGATGCCTTTATCCAAAGTGACATACATAAAGTTTTCAACCTACTGATTGCAAGTCAAGTAAGTAACAGTGTAACAGTGTTCACATTTCCAAGACTGACATGAACTGCTTGTTTCTTAAACTTGAGCTCACCACTGAAGCAGACTCACTTCTTGAGTCCTACTTTTACACCCCTCAGCTTGGGTTCCCGCTCACCGCTTCATTAGCAGTGACAACATTTAATAATTACTGAGGTGAATGCTCACAAGCTTTATGCTCAGACTGCACATCTGACGTCCAGCTTTCACTCACTGCTGCTGTTTCAGCTGCAGCTGGCTGTATAATTTCAACCTCACATGGGTAGCTTTATATAAACAGTGTCTGTGATTCTTCTACAGAAGATAAAAGTTTACACAAATGGCACGTCAGCAAGTCATCGTACAGTTTGCCGTCGTCAGCATTTGGGCTGCGCACTATTGAAGATGTGATTGGCAAGGAAAATCTGGACCCAGTCAGCATTTTTTGGTTTGTTTGTTTCATGCAGTGGGAGATCCTCCAAAAGTTTTGAAAATGATTTGTTAACCTGACAGCGTAGTCATTGGGAGGTATCCAGTCTCCATCTCGCTTAGAAGTAGGAATGTTGCTTCAGGAAATGCACGTGGTGGAAAAACTAGACCAAGACCAAGGTGTACGGACCAGATCTGCTCTGATGACCCCTATATGCAGATGAAAAAAGAAAACGAATGAAGGCATAAACTATAGGGTGAATGATTTATTACCTTAAATGGCATCTTGGGGGAAATGGTTTTGTTGTTTCTTTATTTCTTAATACTGACATTAAGGTAAGTTATGATAGATTTAACAATCAGTCCATTACAAATTACAAAATATTTCAGTGTCATTATGTAGTAAAACCTGCTCTACTGTTAAAGATTGTATTGTAATGCACTTCAGGACTACTGTATTTGCTTTTGATTTACATTGGTCAAATCGGTGGATTGGTGTGGTCCATCCCTCCTAATTCATACTTTAGATCCCTCCAAAAGAGGTAAAACGACAGTGTTAGCTTATACATAAAGTTGATCACACCCCTGGTCGCTTTATAATTCACACTCGGCCGGTGTGCTCTTACACATGAAGTTAAAGATTCATCCACACCTACTCGAACAGTGTTAGAGTGTTGGGGTCAATGCTGGGTTCTTGAGCAAGGCCCTTAACCTAATGACTCAAAAGAAGGTGCAGAGAAGGTCCAGGTACTGTACCGTGCTATATTATACGCTGTGTGTGTTTATTTTTGCATATTACAGTAATGTCAGGTCTATAATTTAAGTTTGAAGGTGAAATATGCTTTTATTTATATCACAAAGGCCATTTAAGACATTAGAAAGGTTTGATAATGGGGGTTGGTAGGTCTGGCCGGGATCAATTCTAATTACATTATTTCTTATGAGACAAATAGATTTAACATGCAAACATTTTGACTTGAGAACAACCCTTCAGAACCAATTAAATTCATATGTCAATGGCCCACTGCATATCACAAAGGCATTCCATTCTCTTCTCTTCACACCAGTTAATCTAGCAGTTACTGCAGTTGGGAGGAAATTCTCTGCACTTCTTGATTACTGAGTGACTTTTTCAAGCTGTGTAGCTTCCCCTCATTCAAAATGCTTATTGGTTCATTCAGACAACTGGAAATATGAAGCAGAAAAGCAGGCTTAAATGGCAATATAATAGAAATACAAAGTCTGCAGTTCCACTCAAATGCTTAACCTGCTTATAACAAGCTCCAGCAAATGGCATACCGATATCATGGTACTGTCTCAAGAACAAAAAACCCAGGTAGGTCTTTACTGTTGTATGAAAATGGAATAGAACCCAGTGTGAAGGGATTTCGAGGTCTTTGTTGCTGAAGTTTGTGTTCGCCGTCTGCTCATAATCCCACTGCTTTGCATGCAAAAGCATCTTTTCCCGAGATGGTTGGAGACATGGCCGTTTCACCCGCTGTGCTTATGTCCGTGAATAACACGTCACTAATCTCAAGCCTTTCACTAAAAGCACCTGTCCCCGCATCATGAACGTGCTTTCTGAAGCAAAAAGGGATTTTGCACTCCTTGACTTAACCGAATCCGAATGCGGACCGCCATTCTATTGCTCGGCAACCTAAGATGTAATAGAACGTCTGCTAGATCTGCTCTTCTGCCTCTGCTTCATCCAAGCTGAATTCCCAGTGCACACAGCGTTCATAATTTATGAAACAACACGAGGAATTTCACCCTCACTTCCTTTAATCGACCCGTAGGGGTTCATTCAAGGTGCTAATTTTATTCCCTTTTGCATAAAGCGTTCACCTGGGTTACATGGATGGATTACTTGTTAATGATCGGTTTTCCAGGTTAGCTCATTGTCTCCGCTGTATTCGTCACGTGTTAGGCTCATTTGCATTTTCAGAGATATTTATAGCTACTGGATGTAGGCTACTGGATGAACAGAAGTGACACTGCTGAATCGTGGCCGGAAAATATGACAGTTAGGTGGGAACAAATTAGTGCCCAGCTGACACAATTAGTTATTAGTTAATATTACCCGGGGCAGCACGGTGGCTTAGTGGGTAGCACCGTCACCTCACATAAAGAAGGTCCTGGATTCGATCCCTAGGTGGGGCGGTCCGGTTCCTTTCTGTGTGGAGTTTGTATGTTCTCCCCGTTTCTGTGTGGGTTTACTCCGGGTGCTCTGGGTTCCTCCCACAGTCCAAAAACATGCAGCAGGTTTATCGGAGAGACAAAATTGTCCATGACCGTGTTTACTATAAAACTTGTGAAAAGATGAACCTTGAGTAATGAATAACCGTGTGTCTGTCATGAATGTAAACAAAAGTGTGGAACATGATGTTAAAATCCTAATAAATTAAACAGATTCTACATTATTACATTATTCAATCTTTAGGTTTGACAGGTTATACTGTATGGTTGCTTAAAGAATATGTATGAATCCTGTATGAATGCTTGTATTAGTCGAAAGCAGGAATGCTGTAAGACCCGAGTGCTGTCTGGTCTTGCCCTTGTGCACTCAGTATGTGGGAAAATATTTCATGACATTCCATGCTTGTAATGTCTGTATTTGTTAAGTGTGTAACTTCAAAGTCTATGAAGCTTTATCAGAAACTTGAGCCTTATTTACAGTCTTAAGTTAAGTGAAGAATAACATTTTCATACAGGTACCTGGTTACTAGGATGCATGAACCACTGCATGGTAGTGACCCAAGCCCAGACAATGAAGGGTGTGACAAGCCCAGACAATACGAAGAGCATCCGCTGTAAAAACTATGCTGAATCAATAATGTGGCTCATGATAGACGGTACACAAGAAGAAGAAACCATGCCATGCTGGTTCTTTGACCCAACAGAGTCTCGGCATATCCTTAAATATAACTTTCTGCAGAGGAAACTTGTAAACTAACGGCAAACAAAATCACTAACAAACCTTTTAAATACTCTGTCTAGAAATGGAACTATGTGCTATTTCCGTGGTTTACTACCACCTTCACCAAACACACATAGCCTCCACTAAATTGCTTGTACAAAATAAAAAATATTCTCCCCCTCTTAGAAGGTATCATGGTGATGTGAATCGAATGACATGGACATTTACGTCAAGAAGATTTGTCTATACATCCAATCAGTGGAAATAAAACAAGTTAATCTAGATATCTTGACAAGTATTATTTTGTCCTGATCACCTATATTGATAAGATATTAAGATATTTTGGTGCTAACCTTCTAAAGCTAAAGCTTCTGCCACCTTTCTTGTGAAGTCTTCTTTCATTCTGGCCTTGCAAAAGCTCAAATCTCATTATTGAGTTGGATGAATTTTGTCCAACAACTTCATTATTAAATTCCCACCAAAGGTTTTCTTCTGACTTTAAATCCTGAGACTGAGAAGTCCACTCCGAGATATTTCATGACTGATTCTTTACCCAACTTTGCTGGACTTAAAGTGTGCTTGAGAGTCTCTTATCACCAAGGTTCAATTAAACCACATAAGGCAGAATATTCTTAAAATGGTTTTTGGTATTTCTCACAGTCAGGATCTCTCTGTGCTGCAGAACAACATTAAAATGATCTAGGGCAGATGGAATGCCTTTATTTGTCATATAAACATGTACAGGTGTACAGTACTAGGAAATGTTTTTCTTTGCATATTGCAGCTTGTTTGGAAGCTGAGGTTCAGAGTGCAATATTCCTCCTTCCAACTGATAACCCAAAGCTCTAACCACTATGCTACCAGTGTTTCATATTTCTACATCGTTGCTGACACACCTTCATTCCGTGTCCCAGTACTCTACAGACCTATCCCTGTTTCTGCCATTGACCAGATAATCCTGTCTATGCATACTGAACAAGAGTGGTGTGCATCGTGGAATTTGATCAGTAAGTCTTTCATTATTAAGTGATTTTATTATAGTTGACACTGACGCTCATCCTAGCGTTTGTCAGGTCATCCTGTAAATGTTTTACATTAATACAGGGTATTTTGATGAGACTGCCGAGGCCTCTGGATAAAATTTTGACTTTCTCATAGCCAGGCGAGTTTGCGGCTACACAATAAGTTTAGAACTTCTGGATAATACTCCTAGTGGTGTCTCTAGGAATGCTGAAGGTCATGGGAATCTCCTTATACACTTTGCCCTTTCTCGAAATTATGTTCTCTATTAGCATATGCGACTTGCTTCCCTTTTTGGTTTGCATGGTTTATAAAATGACACCACTTCAGACTATAGGTTCCCAATCCCATATTGGAATGATTTTAATCTAGACATTTTACTGGTCTTATAATGTTTTAATCTTTAGCATTTTTTCTTTTTCACACATACTACTGATCATTATAACCCATTAATTCAATATCTGTTGAGCTAGAACTCACTAAACTGGGCTAAAAACATACGCTGGACACCAAAACTGGGATCTCAAAAATATTTGATATGTTATATTATATTTATATATAGTGGCCTCAGTTGGCCTGTTGAATATATTGCCGTGGGATTAAAAAACTGGATGAGGGTCTCTCTCCCATGACAATTACAACCTTAGCTTATAGTAGCTTATAGTAGGCACCTGCACAGAGAGGATTGAACAGGGTGTGTCTCTCCATACACAGTGCTGATTTGCATGCACACTTGTCAAAATGCAGGGGAAAAATGCATATGGCTGCTATCAACATGTCAGAGGGTGGGTGGGTCTCTTCATTCATATTGGGGTCGGCATTAGTGGAGTGGAAGCATGACCTAATGTCCTAAAACTGGAGAAAAGAGGGAGAAAATGCGTAAATAAAGATAATAATAATAATTCAGCCCTGGACATTGTTAACATTTTATGGCAATTGCATTTTTTTCTTTTTGTGCAGTTCGGTTTGGAAATAATATATATTTACAAATATACAATATAGTGTTTTTCTTCAAGTTTAATAATTCCACAGTTTAATCAAAGGCATAGCCCTGGTGAGTGAAAGGGTTTAGGCATAGCCTGTTTTTGGAGAACATAAAGGATATTACATTCACACTACAACTACTTCCTGGTTTCTCGGGTAGCCTGAGGTCTTTGTTGCTTGCTGTTTTTTTACTCTCATTTGTTTACTCTCACTCGGTTCTTTTTACATAAATGCCTTATTAAACCCATCATGTCTTAAACGTGTAAGCGGTTAGATTTTTTTATTTATTGATGCAGTTTGTCTAAAAGATTCACATCTCCTTCTTCAGTAACACACAGACTGAAGATTTTTATTATCGTGTGTTAAATGCAAGGTTCATTCACGTATGTGTGTGTGTGTGTGTGTGTGTGTGTGTGTGTGTGTGTGTGTGTGTGTGTCTTATTAGAAAAAAAAACACAGACTGATGACAAAAATGTCAATATCATATGGCTTTACTGTTTATACCACAGCATAGTTAAAACAAACTGTCAAGTGTCCTGAACTGAACCGGTTGCAAACGACAGAACGGCTTTATATCTTTTACATTTCTATTTTATGTGAAAGAGATTTCATTCATACACCAAATGTACAGGATCGGAATTAGTTGTGAGAAGCGTTTAACACAGTGCTTCTAAATTCTGGAAATACAAATATCACCAGTGGTACGCAAAGCATTTCCTGGTGCTGTCATGCTCAGTTTCCCACCTACCCCTTTAGCCAAAAAACGAGACCTTGAAAAAAATAAAGATTTTTAGGGTTGAAGGACACAGATGTTAGGAGGACTTAAGCCAGCTCTGATAGATTAGACACATCTGTTTAGAAGGAGATGATTACACAACCCAATTCCAAAGAGTTGGGCCACCATGTAAAATGCAAATTAAAACCAACTTCGGGGATTAATGAGAATAAGAATTTAATTGACAATGATTGTTTTACCTTTACAACTTTGATTTTTTTTTACAATGAAACTAATACCTAATGTGACGCCTGTAAGAAAAGCCTGGATGAATGTGAAACTAATCAACCCTGGTTCTGGACCATTTTGCTTGAGAGAACCAGTAAGAAAATCTTGAGTGGGGTAGCCAATGTCCGCCCCATAGAACAGGCTCTTCTTGCAAAGAAAAAATCTGGCTGCAGTGCTCTACCCACTGCGCTACACATACAACAGAGCAATAACAGGTTGTTATGCTAAAATAACTGCTTAACATTGTTACTAAGACTTTGTTACTAAGGGTTTGCGAACTCAGTCTTTCATACATTTTCCCCTTAGAACTAATAATAGTTTGCAGAATTTACTAATATCCTTCGCATTTTGATGGTTTTCTCATGGAAATATATCATTTCTCATGCATTTAATGCAAAATTATTTAGAACAATATAATTTACTAATTTTGTAACACAAATGTTAACTCTAAATCAGTTAAATGTACCCTACTTACACCAAAGAAAACACACTTGTGGGAATAACAATATGTACTAACATGGGTACAGTGATACGAGCCGGTCTGGAGTAAGTGGTGTAATAATATATTGGAGATTGCTAAAACGTTTTAGCTGAAAAGCTGTTATTTGGTTTTATCTTTAACAAAACTGCTTTATTAACATCAGCGTGCATGATCAGGAAGCTTGTACAATAGCCGGGGGGTACAATTCGCCATTTGTGTGAGGTTGTGCATTGTTTGGTCTTTCTCTTTATGTCCCGCCTTCTAGCATGCCAGCATTGGTCGGCCATTTCCGTGCCCGACGCACTCGGTCACCATAGCAACAGGCTAAATTAGTGGGGCTTTTGAGAGATCGAATCAAATGAAACATTTGAGGTGAAACATTCGAATCGTCGATACACTTTAAAGACACTTTAGTCTTAATACAATTTGGAAACGTATAATTAAAAATAATGAATGTTACTTTATTCATACAAATAGTTGTATTGCTTCGCATCTCTTGAAAGGGGTGTGGCCATGTCGTGTTGACACATCACAGTTCTGGGATCAGTGATAATATTTTCCGACTCTCAGAAGCATTCAGGGTAAAAATGCTATGAACTCAGCTCAGCTTCAGGAAATCATTTGAAACGGTGATGAAATGAAACCTTCTCTGGAACAGTCATGTGACTTTTTTTCCCTACCTTTTTTTAAAAACCAAAACATGGTCACCCTATATTAGGCTTGGCTACACACACTGTTGCACAAGGAAGAGGTAAGCTTATAGTATGGTTGTGTCTCCGTTATAAATATAATGCAGTTAAATAGATATTATTCTTTATTTTGTGTTACAATGGCTGCATTGTTGAAAACCTCTGTGTTAAAGTGCTTGAGAGTTAGAGAGTGACCTGGTAAGCATGAGTAACAATTCAAAAAGTACAATTGTGCGTAGTAACCCCTTCATGACACAGAATGGTAAGTCTCTTTTTTTAAACATTCACCCTTTGAGGCAAGGCGGTCAAACTCATTTTCACTCGGGGCCACATCTGCATTATGGTGAATGGGCTGATTGTAACGTATCTTGCTGTGATTTTGTTCTACCTTTTAGTTATTGGACAATGTGTTGCTTTTCTTGGAGGCTTCTTTCTGTGTTCGGTGTGAAAATGTATATTGTTTGTATCTTTTTTCATGAGGCCATTTGTGTTAAAGCTTTCTCTTCTTAAAGCCCAAAATTGTATTCACTTTACCATCTTTTGTTTATCTTAATTATGCTTCAGTTTTCTCCTCTTGTACATGGAAGTTTTGTTAATATTTTTCATTATTACTTGCTGAAAAACTTACACTATTGTAGAAACGCAGCGGGGCACAAAATTGGAATCATTGTGGCAGATGCACTTTCTGTACGAATTTACATTGTATTTTAAGACGGTCATATGTCTTTTAAGCTCTCAAAGGTCACATAAAATGACACGACAGGCCTTGAGTTTCACACATGTGGCCTGGTGTTTAGAGAACTGGGCTTGTGATTGGAAGGTTGCCAGTTTGATTCTCAGAGCCGACAAGGCACCCAACTACTAACTGGTCCCTGGGCGCAGTGACTAGGGCTGCCCACCTCTCTGGGTATGTGTGTCTTTACTAGTGTGTTTCACTTCAGGGATTGGGGTAAAATGTGGAGGTAAATGTGTATTCTAAATTCATTTTTTTAAAGACATAGACCTCACAAACTTCATAAATTGCTAAGAGAATTAAGGCCGGCCTCATGAGCTTAGTTTTTAATGTGAAATGAATTTGTTGCAATTACCGTCAAACATTTAGGAAGCTCTAGTGTAACAATTAAACCCACAAAGTAGCCACAAATCTGCCTGAACTAATCAATTCCTCATTAAAGCCTCTTACATTTCAAGGATCTTTTTGACTCAGACAGAGCATAGCCAGATCTGATAATAGCAGCAAACAGACGAACTTCTGTGTTCTTGCTGAATACAGAGAAAGATGTTTCTGGAATCCACTGTTGATTCTGCCATTCTTAACTTCACCCAGATTAATCGAGTCTAATTCAGCCGCATGCCGATGTCCAGCTGCATCATGTGTGCAGTGTTTCTTATGAAAAGTGCTTTTGTGCAGGATGGAGCCACGACCATGCATTCCTCAAATGATGAAATCATTTTTAATAGGGTACTTGTCTGGGCACACCCTTTTATTGCTATGCAGAAACACTGAGATGCCTTGATTTTTCAGAACTGAATGAACTGAGACTAAAAAGTCAAGAATTTCTTCTTTCTTGTTGTAGAACTCTAACACCCTGTTTTGCTTTTGTTCTGGTCTACACATCTTTATTTCTGTGCGTTTTCACCTGATTGCATCACAATGTTCCTCTCTGTGATGACATATGTTTGTGTCTGTAAAGTTTAAGCTAAAATAAGACATTGAAGTTCTTCAGATTCAGTTTAGTCAGGCAGCCATGGCTTGATGGTTAGAGAAGTGGGCTTGTGATCAGAAGGTTGCTGATTCGATTCATAGAGCTGACAGGTCACCACTGAAGTGCCCTTGAGCAAAAAACTGTTCCCTGGGCGCCGGGTCAGTTCGTGTTATTTAATTTTTTAATTTTGGGCAGCACGGTGGCTTGGTGGGTTGCACTGTCGCCTCACAGCAAGAAGGTCCTGGGTTCGATCCCCGGGTGGGGCGATCTAGGTCCTTTCTGTTTGGAGTTTGCATGTTCTCCCCGTGTCCACGTGGGTTTCCTCTGGGTACTCCGGTTTCCTCCGACAGTCCAAAGACATGCTAC
>JAYDZG010000004.1:18297557-18315858 GCA_034509265.1 Microcambeva bendego | reverse complement strand
ATCACGATTGTTTAGTGTAAGGTGGTCAGGATTGTGTGTTTAAGTCTTTTTCTAGTCCTGGTGTTCCGATAAAGTCAACTGTGTTTAATATTATCATAAGTTTTGAGTCTTGGCTCATGTGAATAGTGATGTGTACAACCGGTAGTAGAGCTCTAGTCAGCATCACATGGGTATCTGCACGGCAAGTACACGAATGTCTGGTGGGTAAAGAAAGTGGACATGGAGGGGAGTCTGGCGAGGGCTCGGGGAAAAAATATTATGAGTAATAACAATTGTATTAAAAAAAAAATAGATGTTTATACACACTTACTGTCTCAGTCTGCTCAGTGCTTTAATTATGTAGTGCCAGACCGATATGTGCATGTTTCATAGCGCCACTCGCATTCAATATAAGTGCTCAGAAAAAACTGGATATTCAAGTTGCAGCGCCATTATTAAATAGCTTTCGGCAGGAGATAACTGCCACAAAAACTTACCCAGACTTAATCGTCCTAGCACCATAGTAAATGTTCCAGGTAGAGTCTTAGTCAGTGCATGTGAGAACATAGCAGTAAATGTTCCACAAAATCACTGCATGCACTGCCCAGGCTCCACCACTTGCCAAGGCACCTGGGAACTTTTCCTCTGTAGTGAGAACATGCCCGACACGGAACATCTCTGGGATGATCGTTACATGTGTGGAGGTTAACTCCATTAAATCTCCGGAACCAATATTCCTAAACTTTCCCGGAGTTTATGTGTGAAAGGGGCATTAGAGTTAAGCAGGTCTTAGAAAAATGATGTCCATTAGCCTTGCTTGTTCCTGTATTGGGTCAATGGCCGAAGAGGTCTCAGAATTATCTCTTTTAAAATATTATCTGGTGTTATTACAGTGTGTCAAACTTAAGGGGTATACGGAAATAGAATAGTGTAACAGGAAAATAAACATTTACACTAAAGCACTTTCCATGAATAGCACTAGTTGCTCATTTATTCCTCCTAAATTAGCTTGTTTTAACCCCCCACCATCTCATATCTTCTGAGAACTTTCTCTTCCTTTATGGGCTCTGTTTTTTTTATTGATGGGTGCAGACAGGTTTAAAAATAGCCAAACAGGAAGCAGTCTGCATGAGGCAGAACAAACGAGAGAGGAAGAGAGAGAGAGTCTGAGTCAAGCTCCAGGAAACAGCAGGGTTAGAGGTGATATTTGCACTGCTGTTTACCGACAAGGCTAATCAATGCTTTATATAGTAATGTCTGTTTGGTTTAATTTACTTGAGTCTAGGTTGGCCTTAATGCTTCTGTAACTTTAAGTTATGACATTTTATCCCCTAAATATAGTGCTGTAATGCAAATGTCACCTATGTTAGACAATAAACATGGAACTGTTTTCTTACACATTTAATTTAAATGCAGGTTTATTCAATATTGGTGCTTGTACTCGTTTTTAACTGCCATAAAAAATGAAATTGTGTTAATTAGGGTCACTCACATGACATAATATTTATCTGCCCGTTAAGGTCTAATATCTTGCTTTAAAAAGATATTATTTTAAAAGGCCTGGTTGTTTTGAAAAATAGATAATCAGATTCCTTATAACAATGCATTAATAATATTTGTATTCCAAATCAGTGCATCTGTTTTGTCAGTTACACAACAAGATAATTATTGAGGCGATGTTGAGCTTAACATAAAACAATTTCTTCACGCCATCTTGGAACTCCTAATTCAAGTGGTGTTGAGTAGTGGTGTTGAATAAAGATTTGGTAAATCTGTTGGTCCCCTCAACTCTTGCTTCTTATCCTTGACCGTTACTCCTGATCTGATTGCATTCTTTACATTCTTTTGTGTAATTTTAGACGTCTTCCTGTCTTTTGCTCATACACAGAGCTGTACGAACACTCCTGTGAACTCTAGATTGGTAAGAGTAGAGGTTTCCGTTGAAGTAACAATTAAATATGTTGAGATATTTAGTGTAACATTTAAGTGTTAACAAAACCTACTAATTACTATTAATAGTAACTATTACTATTTGTAACTATTACTTACTATTATCGTAGATGGAATCATAAAAACAGAAGTAAGGGATTTTACTGATCTAAAAAATGCAACAGCGTTGTCTTCTGAAAGATTCTGTCACGTTTCCTAGTCAGTAATATTTAATATCATCTTCACCATTACTAGAACTGCACCATTAGGGCGAAACAGTACTGTAGGGATAGTGTAGTACTCAACATTCTTAACTAAATACTATTGATAATTATTTGTACTGAAGTAGACCTGCATTCTTAATGGGATTAGTAATACTTGATTTATTTCTACATCAAGCAAGTTATATATTATATTAATCATAGTTTTGTTAATCAAATATGTTTTAAAAAATGTGTGTATCAATAAACGTGAAGAAAAATCTGTTTAGCCAGACGACTGTTGTTTTGTTGTGGTACGTCCGCTGCAGTGCATGAGTTGATTTTAAAAGTGTTGCTTCAGTATTCCGTCTCACCTAAATGATTTAGTCTGACCTTTCGTTCGTACATCCTTTCCTGGAAAAGTAGATTAAAAGAAATGGACATTTAGAAGTATTACTGATGATTATCACGTATTGTTGAGTATTGTTGTTTAGACGTTCACAGTTACTAGTAGATTCAGGCGATGGTATAGTAAGTGTTCATTATATTCTCTCTGTATGATATATTTCGATTGTTTCTGGTTTTCAGTCAGAATTCTTTATTTGAGTTTTTTTTTATGCTGGTCAAAACCACCGTCATTAATCAATTTGGTTTTCAAAGTAGATCTTTGTCCTTTAAAATGCTAAATAAAGAATGCTCAACAGAGCGTGACTTCTAAAGTAAGATCTCACTGCTGCTAAATGTAATTATACATGAAATAATATAAACCATCCGTTGTGGTACACTGAAATGAGCAACTACCCGGTTTTTGTGCTTGTGTTTCATTCTGTGAAGAGTTTTCTTTGTCTTAGTCTGCTTTATTATCAACAGTATGCCCATGACTTTCCTGGGGGTTACGTTCCTAGAGCAGCAATGAATCAAAAAAACAAATATTGGACGTGGTTAAAAAAAGCCTATAAATTTTTTTTATAGTTTAAACCCCAAATATGTCGCCAAAAGACATTACCCTAGTTTACAATGTAAAATAGTGTTTAAAAACTTTAGTTACGCCATCATGAATGTGGCGTAGTATTAATATTGTTATGATTATCAGTTCTGGGTCTCACACACTATAAAACACTTGAGTGTTCTTCATTTCACATAACACTTGGATAATTTGTGGTGTTGTAATTTATTGTTGTCTATGTATGTTTTTGTAATCTGAAATTTACTGAATTGTAATTTGATTTAATGAAATAAATGTGTTGAGGTGAAGAACGTTTAATCTAAATGTGTCGTTGCAGTTCATGTCTCCTAAAGTAAGGCTAAAATTGATTATTGCAAGGGTAATGAGACGATACAAATTCAAAGTTCAAATAGTAATTCTAATACTAAATCTTTGAGGAAGATTTAGTCTGTTAGTTGAACTTTGCTGTAATTATAGAGATAAAACCCCAGCAGAAAACATCTTATTAGAGATGCTGCCTTGCTTCCAAGACTAGGTCCCAAAACAGTAATCTTAATGTGTTTTTGTTTATGTCTCCTGCAGCACTACACCAAAGATGCAGATGGGCTGTGTACCAGACTCATCAAACCCAAACTCATGGAGGGGACAGTTGCAGCACAGGATGAGTTCTCTCGAAGTAAGTTCGCTCTTCAAAAGTTCATTGAAGAAACTAATCGAGTTCAGAATGTAATGGTGTCATGCTTCATGGTTCTGTGTTCCTTCTGCACAGGTGGATGGGCACTGAACCGCAAAGAACTGAAACTGCTTCAGTCTATAGGGAAGGGTGAATTTGGAGGTAAGCTGTGTCAGGACTGTGAAGTCATTACCATCCATACAGCAGTAAAATGGTCAACATTTGTATTATTTTAGTATTGAAAATAAACACTATAGTGGCTAAATCAGAACCAAGCAAGTAATGTGTTTGCAGTTTCTTTTTGAATGGAGTATTTCACATAATGTTTTTTTTTTCTTCAGATGTGATGGTGGGAGATTACAGAGGCACTAAAGTGGCTGTAAAGTGCATTAAAAATGATGCCACGGCTCAAGCCTTTGTTGCTGAAGCTTCAGTCATGACGTATGTTCTCCTTTCTTTCATTATATGCTTGTAAAATCATGTTGTTGTCACACTGCTCATGTGTTCCAGTACAGGAGAAGCTTGGTGTAATATTGTATCCATGCTGTTTTCTTGGACAGACAACTGAGACACAATAACCTGGTGCAGCTCTTGGGAGTGATTGTGGAGGAGAAAGGGAGTCTGTTCATCGTCACTGAATATATGGCCAAGGTCAGAAAATCTTTAATTCACATATTTACATATAAATAAATTAAAGTTTACAATGTTATTGTCATCATTGTTAATCATTTAAATGTACCGTATACATTATTTAATTACATGTTAACACAAACCAACTATCTTTTAATTCATTTTGTTTTAGCTTTAATTTGAATTTAGAGGTCCCAACTTTTTGGAGCATGTTGCAGGCATCTGATTCTGCATTTTTCCTATAGATAATGTTCAAAATGTCTCAACCTTTTTGTCTTATTATTATTAGTTTCTGTGAAGTATATTTTGGTGAGGGGATTAATGGGGTGAAGCTATGACACAGCGGTCACCTTTACTTACGAAATGAATCAACCGTAGTTGAAACTAAAAGTCCTGTCGGTGCATTAATCGGATGTAAACGTGGACTGGTTGTGTCTCTACAGGGCAGCCTGGTGGACTATCTGCGCTCCCGAGGACGCACTGTGATCGGAGGAGACTGTCTTCTCAAATTTTCAATGTAGGTTTAGAATTTTTTTTATTAATTCAGTAATTGCCCATCTCAACCTGCTCAGGGTTGCAGTTGGTCCAGTACCTCCTATATTTTTTCTTTATAACATCAACAAACATTTCCATGCTACCTGAAGCAACCAGAGGAAACTGGAAGAGTTAGTTTGGGAGAACAAAGCAAGCTCCTAGAGAGGGTACAGCACAGTAAGGATTCAATTTAACTGTTGATATGTACCCTAGACTGACATTTTAAATTCATACAGTGGTCAGTCTCGTATCTGCTTAGAAGTTTAGCATATTTTCTGTGTTTAAATGCATTTCCTTTTGCATTTCTTCTCACTTCCCAAAGTATTTAGTAGGTAGTTTGGCTGCTTCAGTTGGCTCTGATTGGTGTAACTGATTAGTGTGCTGTATTCCTGCCTTTATCAGGTCATGCCAGACCCCCAGTGAGCTGTCAAAATGAATGAATGAATAAATGAATAAGGATGTAATTTAGTGAATATTAACACCAGGACCCAGAGGGTTGGTTTGATTAGTGGTGAATATAGGTATCGCTTTCATATGTGTATACTCTGTACTATTAGAAGAGGGTTTTTAACCGTTGTGTCTCCATATGATTGTGTCTGTGCAGGGATGTATGTGAGGCCATGGCCTATCTGGAGGCCAATAACTTTGTACACAGAGACCTGGCAGCTCGAAATGTTCTGGTGTCCGAGGACAACATCGCCAAAGTCAGCGATTTTGGTTTGACCAAGGAGGCATCGTCCACTCAGGACACAGCTAAGCTCCCTATTAAATGGACGTCTCCGGAAGCCCTGAGAGAAAAGGTACCACAAGAGTGTCTTCAGTCCTGTTGGCTTAAACACCATGAACAGTCATGAACAGTCAGGTTCTTTAGTTTTCTAATTTATGAGTATGTGTTTGATCGATCTGAGCAGTGTTGATTTGTTTTATATACAGTACTAGAAAGAAATATGAACAAAATAAATCACTGCTCATTCTGGACTAACATATTCCCCTACATTGTTCATGTGTATGTAAATAAGGCTGTACAAGTTTACATCATGGCTGAATGGTTTTACCTGTTATTATTTTAAACAGAAATTCTCCACTAAATCTGATGTCTGGAGCTATGGGATCTTGCTCTGGGAGATTTATTCGTTTGGTCGGGTACCCTATCCAAGAATTGTAAGTATTCTTTTGTAAATAAAATTATATTTGGATTAGTATCTCGACTGACCTGCCTCTCTCAAAGATTTGCTCATAACACTTTCAGTCTAAATCTAGTAAATGTATTAAATATTTGTACAAAATGTCTGGTTGGTTTGTTTAGTCGTACCAAATGGCAGCCGCCTTATGAGGACAGTCCAGAGATGTATTTTTCAATGTGCTGTAGATCAGGGGTTGTAAGTACAGGTTGTAAAATCTACTTTAAATAGTACAAGTACAAAAAAACTACTCAATTACAGGAATGCGATTAAATGTAATCTGTCAGTTTCCACCTCTGCATATAGAGTGACCATCTGTAAACCTCAAACTTAAGCTGGATTTTAAATTACAGTGTTTTTTTTCTTCTTTATTCTGTGATCTTTGGCTACTGTTCAGTAAAGAACCTAATCTGAATTTCCTCCCCCGTCCTTCCTCCCCAGCCCCTGAAAGACGTGGTTCCTCGTGTAGAGAAGGGATATAAGATGGACGCTCCTGACGGCTGCCCGCCTGCTGTGTACGACGTCATGAAGCAGTGCTGGACTCTGGAGTCGGCCCTGAGGCCCAGCTTCCGAGCACTGAGGGAGAGTCTACAGGTCATTCAATCCAACGAGCTCTACCTGTGAGAGCGGCTGTAGCTGCGAGGGTACGGACGTTACGGACGGACACAATGTGTGGACACAGAGGTGCAGATCTGAGAGTGTAGAGGGGCGCAGATTGATCGACACCAAGACTGCACACGTATACACAGGACCTGTATGAAAGAAAAAAAAACTGTGGCCAAATTCTTTCACCGATTCCTATAGTTTTCTTTTTTCATTTCTTCGTGCCTTCATGATTTATTTACAGAATCGGGGAGGCTGGTCTTCTCTCGTCTACTCGCCTTTGTTTTTTATTTCACCGTCTCCAGCCTCCGTTGTTTGTGTCTCTAATGAATAAAATGCCCAGACATGGATTCATCTGCTTCACTGAATCACACATTATGTGGTCATGTGTTTGTTCACATGTATCAACACAGTCCAGTGTGTTTGTTCAGATGTTCGTCTATAAGTCTGCAGAGTCCCGGACTCCAGCCCTGACCCTGATCTCTGGTTGCTTAGGTTTTATTTGTGGCTCACGTCTTTTTCATTTCTTTCTCTTTTCGAAACTGGTTTCAATGGTCTCATCCTCTCCCGGAAATAAAAAAAAAAGAACTGGAAGTGTGTTTATAGGGTATATGGGGACCAATTTATTAGTCATTAATCTATGATAAAAAGAGTTTTTTTGTATGACAAATGTAAGAAAATAATGATGAAAGAAAATATAAAGCTGTCTGTCTGTACAAGATTACAGTGTGAGAATGTGTCTTTTTTATTTAAAAAACCATTAGGGTTGCCAGGTTCTACAACTCATGAAAAATAATCGTACAAGCTGCCCGGGTGGCACAGTGGGATACTTTGTTAAAACGCTGCCAGTCAGCTGCCTGCTATGCTGCATTTAGCCATTTGCATTGTAGAGGGGCATGGGGGCTTAGTGGGTAGCACTGTTGCCTCATATTGAGAAGTTCCTTAGTTCGATCCTGAGGCGGCCCATCCAGGGTGTTACCATGTGCCTTGCGACCGTTAAGACCTGGGATAGGCTTCAGCACTCCTCCCCGACCCTGATTAGGATAAGCGGTTAAAGAAAATGAATTGAACTGAACTGAATTTGCATTTTCTGCAGAAAACAATAACTCTGCTGGGTGGGATGACCGGACTCAGTATAACTTTATTTCTTAATGGGTGGGGTCTTCAAACGCTGTGCAGAAATCAACACATTTGGTCATTCTGTTATTGTATATAATGTTAATTTACAATAGAAAACAAATTAAAGCAGTCTTGATGGAAAGTCTACCATCCCTTTTACATTACATTTATCCAGAGACTTGCAGTACAGTTCCAGAATACAATCTGAGCAAATGAGGGTCTTGCTCAAGGGCCCAATACCAGCAACCTGTCAGAATGGGGCTTGAACCGGTGATCTTCTGATTACTAGTCCAGTGCCTGAACTATTAGTCAGAGAGTCTTTATTCATTTCAGATACATACAAGTACATATTGAACTTCCTCCGGAATCATGGTGTATTAACACGCTGCACGGTGAATTAACTCTCTAGCCTTTCTACATCACCTTCATTTCTGATGCATTGTAATGCTATCAGCAAAAAAAAAGCTTTTGGTTGAGCATGTAGTCACTGATGCACAACTGCTTTCACATATCGCATGAAAATCTTCTTCCTCTTGAAGCTAAAAAGTGGAAATCAGATCAGGCTAAATCTGAACTTTAAGCTCTCAGACAGGACCAGTATCTACTCCTCCTGCTTGACTTAAATATCACAAATACAAATGCAGTTAAGTCTTCTTAGATTGGCTTAAGTTCAAATAATGAACGTCTGTACATGCAGAAATAGCAAAAGCTTAAAAAATCTTACAAACTTACATTTTTTTTACTCAGTAGCCTTAAACTCCCATGAACACACTGATTTCTTATTATATTTTTATAGGATGTCTTATAAGGTTGGGGAGATCGAGGTAGGGCATTTGGGGAGATATATTTTGTTGAATAAAATATTTGTACTGCTCTCTTTCCCATTTCAGCCCATTCACTTCCCACTCACCTTGTGTCAGCCAGGAGAGGTTAAATGTATTACACCATGTATCACATATGGAGAAAGGTCTCATGCAGGTGTCTTAACCAGACAATAGAGGGCGTAATAGCACCTTTCTCAACAGACAGCTTACCTGTGTTTGGGAAGAGATGTTCCTCCATTTACAGTATACTCCATCTTGTTGTAATTAATTGTTTGGCCTAGATCGATCCAGCTCTTTTTGTGTGAAGGTTAGATTCTTTTTATCCCACAGTCCAACAAAGTAAGCGGGGTGAATTGGAGATACAAACCTGCCTCTGACTGTTTGAGATGAATCTATAGGAATGAATCAAGTGTACCCTGTAACTGCCTTTCCTGGTAACCAAATTGAAACACCATAAAAGCTTAATAAATATAAAAATCCTAATAATACACTAATTGTGTATGTTGATGGCACCCTGGATAACCAGCGCTCTGTAAGTAGCCAACATGACATGGGCAGGGTCCTCCTCTACCTGTCATGTACATTGTGCATTACAAGCCTTGTGTGCATATGGCACCATGTATTTGTTTTTCTATTTATTATTGGTATGATGTAGTAAGAATGACATTCAATGCAGCTTTAAGGATGCTGCAAAGTCAAGGTCAGAATTTGTTATGTGAGCGCAGGAATCAGGTTTAACTAAACAGCTCAGCAGAGCTTCATATAGAGAGATGCTGTCGAGCATAAATATACTCTCACCACACACTATATTAAGACCACCTTTACCCCACCTGTGCTTACTTATTTAATTATTAATGCATGTGTGAAATGATATAAATGTGGACCTGCAACTTTTAATAATGTTCACATTGAACATCTGAATGGGGAAGAAGTTCTAGGGTTTGGTTAATGGTTTAGAGAAAGGGTTGGGGTTTAGGGTTTGGTAAGGGTTACTGTTTAGGGTTTAAACTTCGGGTTGGTTTAGGGTTAGGATTGCTTAAGAGATAGGGTTATGACTTTGGCTTATTGTTGGTTTAGGTTTGTGGTTAAGGTTAGAGTTTAGGGTTTGGGTTAGATGTTAGGGTTTAGGGTAATGGTTATGGTTGGGTTACAGACGGCCTAATCCTAGTTGGGTAGGATTAGTGATTATGGCTGGGTTGAGGTTAGGATAAAACATGGTATTTGATTCTTCTCCCCATGCTTGGAAATGTTTCCTCAGGTTTCTTTTCACAGACCAAAGCCATGCAAGTGAGATGAATTGGAAACACTAAATTGTCCATGACTGTGTTTGAGTAACCAGTAATTACCTGACCTATGATGAATATAACCAAGTGTAAAACATGCAGTTGTACATGTAAATTTACAAGTTTTTGTTCAGTTTGAAATACAAAGAAAATTTAAAGTTCAGTTCATTGTCTTTAACCGCTTATCCTAATTAGGGTTGGGGAGGGGTGCTGGAGCGTATCCCAACTCTTCAACTGGTGCATGGCACAAGGCACCAGTTCATCACAGGTACCTACAGGACAATTCAGTGTCTACAAACAAACTGGTAGCATGTCTTTGGGCTGTGGGAGGAAACCGGAGTACCCAGAGGAAACCCACACTGACACAGGGAGAACATGCAAACTCCACACAGAAAGGACCTAGATCACCCCACCTGGGGATCGATCCCAGGACCTTCTCGCTGTGATGCAACAGTGCTACCCACTAAGCCACCGTGCCACCCGAAATGTAAGTATTGTAACAGAAGCATGTAAAAAAGTGAATGAATATCTGTTCACCTCAGTGTAGATATGATGTACAGTGAGACAGAGCAGAAGTCCCACACATACAGAGAGAGAACACGAGCTCCCGGTCATTCTTTTACAGAACAGGAGCTGTTCACACAGAGTGCTGAACAACTACACCTCCTTAGTCAGACTGGAACTTCCAATCACATTTCCATAGACTTTCTGACACCTTATTACACATTTATATCTAGATTGACTTTCTGGTTCTATAAAGGTATCATCTTTTCAAGTATATCAACTGAAGTTAGGATCAGGAGTGATGGCATTCATAGCAAAGCACATGATAGGGGGACAACTTAAGGATCTGGCGGGGGGTCTCAAAGAGGACAAATCTGAATCGGAGAAGTCTGAAGCTTCAGCTAAGGGAATGAGCGAAGAGGAATTTGAGCAGTATCAGGAGCAGCTGGCCGAAGAAAAGTAAGTAAACATTTCTGGAACTTACTTTTCTGTTACTTTTTCTGAGACAGTAAACTGTGCTATAAGGTTATTCAGCTTAGGACATGACCTACAAACTTCCTTAGTGGCTATAGCTGGAGCAGCTTAGAGGCACAGTCAATAGTGGCCAGTGAAATGTTTATTTCGCCCAATGAATCACAACCACATCCACCATGGCCAGGCTAAAGTGGTGGCAAAACTATTTTTTAACAGCATCCATTCGGGCAGCAAGGTCCTGTGCCCAATTCTATTGTAGCGGGTCCTCTCTGCGGGGAGTTGGCATGTTCTCTCCATGTCTGTGTAGGTTTCCTCTGTGAGCTTGAGCTAGTGAGGTGAAATGGAGATGCTAAAGTGTCCTGTGTTGCATATATATCAAGTAAATACATTACACATACATACCTGTACAAATACATTTTCCATGGGCCACAAATATGTCATTAAATTAAATAGTTCCTGTTTCTAGCATTTTTTATTTTATACATGTACATATGAAAATGTATTTGTTCATGTATTACATTTGCTGATGTGTTTATCCCTGAGTGAAAATGCATCTCTTTCTTTCCATAAGCTGTTAATTTCCATTCTTAACTTAAACATCATCCTACTTTCAGACGTAATTAAATGCTTCCCAAAATGTAACTCAAAAAGAAAGAAAAAATACATGTAAAACATTTCTTATGGATTAAAAACATTTTATGGTCGACCTTTATAGTTTACATTTACATATTTAAATTATAAGACTTTAAACCTGTGTTACTCTTTAGGGACTGGTATTCCATTTCAGACTTCCTGTGTAATTAAAATAGCATCCTTACCTTTCCCCCATGTGTAATAGGAGCATAGATGAGGATCCTGCCTCCAATCAATGCTGTACATTTCACTGACCTCAAGGATCATATTTGTTTTGTCCAGACTTACAGATGGTGGCTAAATCCACAAGAAATGTTCTACAAATGTATTTATATATAAATTAATATATATAATATACATATTGTGCACTTATATTTTGTTTATTTATACTGAAGCTTGAATGTCAGTGTTCATGGTGCCACTGTAAAGCTTACAATACTCATTTTTCTCCATGAAACTACATATTTTTATATATATATGCAAGTAATTTACCTTTATATGTGTCATACTTGTCACTCAATGTAATAATTTCTGATTTTATCATTTACATTTTTGGCATCTAGCAGATGCCTTTATACAAAGGCAGTGTATGTGAACACATTTCTAAACAACTGTGGCTGGCAAAATGTCCTCTATAAGTTTGTGTTAACTTTTGTCTTGACCTCGTATTGTCCAATTTTTAAATAATCACAGGGTGAATTACTTCTCTCAATCTACAAACATAAAATGCTAACAATGTTTGACCTCTGTCGTGTTGGGCGACTTCAAAACGTAGAATCTGTGAGGATAATCTAACAGATCAATGCTGCCTTACAATACCAGGCTGATTTCTGTTGTTTTTACTCAGGATGGAGCGAGAAGCCAACTTTGCCCAGAGAAAAGCAGAGAGAGCTTCAGTCAGGAGCCACTTGAGGGACAAGTACAGACTGCCAAAGGCTGGTAGCATTACATAACCTCAGGACTATAATATAACTGATAACTGTTCTGCTGTTGTGAACCTTGATCCTTTTTATAATATGGTTTTATGTTGTATGCAAGGCTGGGCAAAATAGTTTGGATGAATAAAGAATGAGTTTGTAGAATATTCTTCTTAGTGAATTTAGAAAGGACAAAATCCATTGTGTGTAAAGCACAGTGGTAAAAAAAGTGAATTTGAGAGCTAAGCAGTGGGAGTCTGTGACCGAATATTCTTTGAACTAAACAATATATTTTGTAGTTTTTGTAAAGTAAATATTTACACTTGATTGTATTGTATTTTAACAGTGTTTTGTACCCACTCTTTATTTTAGAGTGAGCTGGATGAAACTCAGATCCAGGGGGCGGGCAGGGATGTGGAGTTGCCCTCAGACCTTGCGAAGATGATCGCAGAGGACAATCAGGAGGAGGCAAATAAACATTCTGTCCTGGGTCAGCTGAGCAGCATACAGGACATCGACATTGACCAAATGAAGGACAAAGCTCAGGCCACATTTGATGGCCTTAAACAGTCAGCAGAAAAATGTGAAGTCATGTGATCTATGTGCATTAATACAAGTCACTGGGTGAAAGTGATATTTAGACAGATTTATCATTTACTTTAATAGAGAGCAACATCAATATAAAACATATTTTTTATATTATTATTATTATTATTATTATTATTATTATTATTATTATTATTATTATTATGATTATGATTATGATTATGATTATTATTATTATTATTGTTGTTGTTGTTGTTACTATTTAGTCATTATGACTATGATGACACAATTCCTATGATTATTATTTCTTATTATTTCTTTTTATTATTGTTATTGTATTGTATTTTCACCATATATTTATTCATGTACACATTTATTTGTTTTTATTGACTTTTGTACAAGCAACTGTGTTTATTAGTGATCTACAGCAATAACGAACAGTAAATTCAAAATAAAAGTCGGAACTCACAACACAGTGGCGATTTTTTACGGAATAATTTCAGTGTGACCACCAGGGTAACGTTTCATTCCACTGTTTATTTTACTCGTTCAAAAAATAACGAGTAAAACATCAATTCAAATTTTGTAAAACTATTTAAACGATTGTAAGCTGTTTAGGCCATCTCACACCAAAGTCTGCATTCTTGTCCGAGTTTAAATCAGCTTAGCTAGTGCATTAGGCTAATAATAATAATAATAATAAAACACAACCTGGAGTCATTCAATGGAGACTAAAGCTGATAGTTTTTATCGACAGCTGCCTAAAGTGGTAAGTTTACTGACATAAAGTTGAGAATTATAACTTTATAATTATAAGTATCGGTAGTGTTTATAACCGCCGGCTCCGTCTCAAACCGCTTACCACTAAACTAGCTTGCTAAATAGGGTGAACAGATTTGTTATGTAGTTTGAGACGGAGCCACGGTAATTATGTACCATGATTTCAGTAATACATATTCATAACCAGTCGTATACGCCGGACCACCAGCAAACTACATCCTCCAGCCAAACCATGTGTCTCCTAAACTGAAATGTCCTCTTAGACCAGTGCTAAAGGTCTGAGCAGAAGATGAATCTTAAACACGATGCTGTTTAAACTTAACCCATTAATACAGTAAATACTCTCCAGAGCTGATGACAGACAGTTCTAACTTATGTTCATCATATCCTGTATTCTCAATTACCAAAAACTCTCCTTTTTAACCTGATGTGTTACTTCTCATTAGTACCACACATATTGTCTTATTCAAAGTGACTTACACTGGACCAAATGATTTCCACAAGAAAGCTTATTGGCTTTCTCTACCACTCTATTGTGCCCATCTGCTTGACATCTCACCATGGATAGTTTTTGTTAAGACTGGCTCAGAAAGGTGTCCATTATGTGCTTATTTTGTGGCTGTACTTTTAGAGCGTTTATTCTGTAAAGTGCAATCTACCCTGAACTATAAGCATCCAAGTGTAATTGCCCATAAAACTTGAAGTCTGTTTAGATTAGTGCCCAGTCCAGCCTCTGTGTTGCACCTATGGTTGTTTTTGTTGTTATTGAGGCTCTAGTTATAAATTGACATTCGGTGGGGACCAAATCTAGCTGGTGTTGTACGGAATCATGTTTTTCTGCCTTAATATAACATAACATTGCTTTAATGAAAAACTAATGGCACTAACGGGCAAAAGTAGTAAAGGAATAAGAAACTATGGAATATTCTGATGTACCATTTTACATCAGTAAATCTATAATGTTGTAATTACAGCCTTGATGTATTTTTGTTTTTATTGCTGCATTCAGGAGCTTCATGCACATCTCAACGGTTCTGTCAGCAATGAAACTGTGGAGAAACTCATTGCCAGAAAGCCAAATCTGAACATCAAGTCCACCATGACGGCTATCCACAACGGACAACAGCGCACGCTGGATGAGTGTGTACCCTCACATTCAGATTATTTTGTACTGTATTAGTAATTGAATTTGTAAGACCAGTTTACATGTGTTTAAAATTGTGGTTTTCCCCAAACTGGTCAATAACTGGTAAATAATTTACATACACTACTCACGAATAGTTAGTGATATTTGGCTTTTATTGGAAATGAAAGGAAAATGGAAAACGTTTACGGTACAGTGATATTATCTGGAAAGTAGAACATTTAAGTAGAAGCTTGCAGTGATGATTTCCTCATCTCAAACAAAAGCCAACACTGGTGGGTTTACCCCAACAAAAAGTGTATTTAAAAGTTTACAGAAGGTCACATTAAGGTCACCTGTAAAGGTTAGAGTGCATTTAAAAGTTTAGAGAAGGTCACATTAAGGTCACCTGTAAAGGTTAGAGTGCATTTAAAAGTTTACAGAAGGTCACATTAAGGTCACCTGTAAAGGTTCGAGTGCATTTTAGATTCATCCTGAAATTTCCATTGAGAGCCAAATATCCTTTCAGTGAATAGTGTATATTTTTAAAAAACATTATCTATTACCATTTTTGCAGATGTTTTCAGGTGTTCAAAGTGATCCACCAGCTTGTCGATTCAGATGAGGATATCCTAATGGTAAACATACACTTGCATGTCTTTCATAGAAACACCTCTGGTTTAAGCATTTATAAAGTCCCTTTATTTTTTACAGGTTGCCAAAGCTGTTATTCAGGAGTTTGCTGCTGATGGAGTGAAGTATTTGGAACTTCGTAGTACACCACGGGAGGAAACTAAAACAGGTCTGTGGCCGTCTAAGTGTGACAGGATTTGTTGTGACAAATAAACACACCTGTTGATTTATAAGTGGTCTGCCTTTGGATCAAGGTCTGACTAAGAGGAAATACATTGAAACTGTGATTGAAGCCATCAATCAGTGTAAGGAAGAGGATGTGGACATAGATGTCAGGTTTGTAACAGCTTTCAAATATTTGTTTTTAGTTTCCCAAAAGGAGAAAGATCTGCAACTTTTGACAAGTTGATTTTTGTTTTGCAGGTTTCTAGTAGCCGTGGATCGCAGAAATGGGCCAGAGGTTGCTATGGAGACGGTAAAGCTGGCTGAGGACTTTATGCTGTCCAGTGATGGTGTGGTGGTAGGACTGGACCTCAGCGGTGACCCTACAGTCAGTACTAACTCCTGATTAAATTAAATGGGATCTGAAATCAACCTCAGGATTATAGAGGGTAGTGATAACTCAGTTGTTAAGGTACTGAATTGGTACTAATACCAGTACAACATAATTTCACATATTTATTTGTGGAATAAATTGTATTTTTTGTATCAATTATTGTGCAAAGTGTTAAAAATGTTTTTTTTGTTCAGGTTGGGCATGGAAAAGACTTTCTTCCAGCTCTTCAGAAGGCCAGGAACTCTGGGCTCAAGCTGGCATTACATTTATTAGAAGTATGGATTAAAATAACAGTGAATCGTTCACATTGTTATTTACTAACGTTTTATTTTAAAACACCAGCTATGAAGTAACATTTAGTTGTTATATTTCAGGTTCCTTCTCAGAAGGAGGAGACCGAGTTGCTGCTGAGTTTGCCCCCTGACAGGATTGGCCATGGAACATTTTTACATCGTGAAGTTGATGGTTCAGACAGTTTAGTGGACAAAGTCTGCACTCAAAAGATCCCTATAGGTAACTTTTATCTGCAAATACAAGTTTAAAAAAAGAATACATTGGAATTGAAGCTGGCATCAACTAAAATGTCAGTTGTTTGCTTTGTTAGTTTTGGACTACAAGTAATTGTGTGATATGTTAGTTATGCACACCAGCGCAGAGAGTCTGAACTCCCCAGTTAAAATCTTATATAGAATAATGCACAAACCAGTGCATTGTACTGCTGGCACCAAGCCTGGATAAATAGGGAGTGTCAGGAAGGGCATCCAGCATAAAGCCTAGTGGTTAAGGTACTGTACTAGTAATCCGAAGGTTGCCGGTTCAAACCTCACTACTGCTATGTTGCTACTGTTGGGCCCCTGAGCAAGGCCCTTAATCCTCATTGCTGAGACTGTATACTGTAACTGTACTGTAAGTCGCTTTGGATAAAGGTGTCTGATAAATGCTGAAAAGGTAAATGTAGCTTTTATCCAAAATGACTTATGACTGAATACAATTTAAGCATATGGGGGTTAAGGGTCTTGCTCAGGGGTCAAACTGGGACTGCATGGTAGTGGAGGGGCCAGAAATCTTTTGATTACTAGTCTAGGACCTTAACTGCCAAACTTCCACTGTCCTGCCATGTATAATCGACACTTTTATGTTAGTTTAGCAAACATCACATTTTATTTAAATTTCACATTTGACCAGATAATGACGTATACTGCATGGTTACAATGTACAACTCTTCTTCCTCACAGAATGTTGCTTGACATCTAATGTGAAGGGTCAGACTGTACCTTCATACGATAAGCATCATTTCCAGTACTGGTATGAGAAGGGACACCCATGTGTAATCTGTGTGAGTGTGTATAATTCATGGTAAATCTGGATAACTGCTCGGATGAAGTAATCAATTCTTTCATTTTTATTTCACTTTTTTCTGCTTTTTCCCCTCAGACGGATGATAAGGGTGTGTTCTCTACAGACCTCTCTCAGGAGTACCAGCTGGCTGCATCTACATTTAATCTCAGTCAAGAGGCTGTGTGGTCTCTTTCGCAACAGGCCATTCGATGTAGTTTCGCACCTGAGCCTGTGAAGCAGCAGTTGGAGCAGAGGTGGGCTGAGCTGAAACCTGAGATCTTCCGATGATGGATTGTGTACTCAGCAGACGGGTAGCGCTGTTCACTATGTTTACTCTAGCTGTGAATAAAAGATTTTTTTATTATTTGAAAGGTGTGCAGGAATTGCTGTGTGGGCTTTTAAACAATGATGTCATGTCTTCACTCCCGTTAGTGATTTTTGGCCATTTTTGTTTGGCCAATATGTATTAATGTTTCGAAAATGTAAATACTTTTAAATAAATAATGCTCATCTTAACCACGTTGTACTGATTTTGTGCTTAATATGATCATACTGAATCCACGCGCAGAGGGGTGCAGCATCTCAAGAAAAATACTTTTGGATGCCTTTGAAGTTTTCTGTCGTGATGTTTACTATACCCAGATACCCAGAGGGTAGCACGTCACCTCGGAGCAAGAAGGTCCTTGACCTTGCCGAAAGCTCTTCTTGCCATGCTCTTGTTTGCATGTTCTCCCTCCATCTGCTTGGATTTGCTCCTGGACCTACAGGGTTTTCTGAACACATGAAAGTGAGGTGAATTGGAGATACCGATTCGCCCTAAAGAGGTGTGTGTGTGTGTGTGTGTGTGTGTGTGTGTGTGTGTCTGAGATAGGCTCCAGCACTGACGCGACCCTATT
>JAYDZG010000004.1:18041519-18052710 GCA_034509265.1 Microcambeva bendego | reverse complement strand
TAGAAGGATTATAAAAGGTATTATTTCCTTTCAGCTGCTCCCATATACAGAAGATCTGGTCCCAGTTCTTATGTTCTGATTTCTATCCAGGCTTGGGACCAGCTCTGAGAGTACACTGACATTTGCCCTTCTGACTCCAGTACACTAGGGTATCTGATCTTTAACAGACTCTTTCTAAAACAGGACTGTTATTTTAATTAAAACTAATTTTATTTTATTTTATTTTATTGAGATCATATGTGATATTGTTTGTGCATGTTTCTCATAAAGCTTTGCATTTACCAGGCTACCAATTTGAATAAGAAGCTGTTCTTAATGACTTGCTTAGTTAAATTATATAAATATAATATATAAGAGTGAGCCTTACTTTTAGGAGTAGCTGGCGTGTGGCTGAATACTTGCTTTTTTTCTAGGGAAAATACAAAACATAATATTTTTGACAAATGCAAGTGAAATGTAATACATGTATTGTTTTTTTTTTTTAAATGTAGTGTTTCTCCTACAGGAGTAAATGAAAAGGTTTCAACCTACCGGTCTATGTGATTAGGTCAAAAATGCAGAAAAAAAGAACATTAATAAGAAACCTATTAAAACTGATATAGTATAATATAATAAATATAATATTTACAAATATAATTAATAAATTTTTAGAAATAAAAACAAATTGCTATTTATCTTACCCCTCAGACATGGTTGTCGTTCACTATGAGCCTTTTTGAGAAAGGAAACAAATTAATGTTGGAGCTTCATAAATGAGACACTATTGATTAGTGCTAGCATCAGTTAGTCAACCAGCCAATTAGATCAAAGCAGCAAGACCAATAGATCATTTGGAGTATTCATTGAAATAATTTAAACAAGAAACTTTAACTTAAATAAAATGAAAAGCAAGAAAACATGACAACAAAAAGTAGGTGCATGTGTATTATAATCTGAATGTAGTGCTGCATTGTGGTACACAATGTTCAGTCCAGTTCTTCTGGTTTGTTCATGTTATATCAAGCATTTTTGATTGTAAGCCAGGAGGTGCTGAGAATGTTGCAGCCTGGCTATATTTGAACATTGCTTCTGTTCATATCTAAGTCTCACAAACACAAGCAGCTGCAGCTTTGATGCTCTTTGGTGACCATAAACAACTTGGCAAGGAGTTCTAATGATCATTAATGCAATCAGGTGGCACTTGCCTACTCTTTTGTGCTTGCATTCTTATCAGTGAACCGTGTGATGTGAATACTTGTTACATTTTTATGGTGCTTTAGGTGTCAAAACCAAGATACTTTTTGTACCTTAAAAACCTGCCCACAGTGGAGATATTCAGAGTGGATTGATTCGGGATTATGTCCCAGAGAACCATTTTTATTTCCATCAAAATCTTTTAGTAAGACAATTGTTCCTTTTTTTGTTTGCTTAAGTGACTTGCCAAATTGACTAAAGTTGAAGCCATAGAGTAATAATATCATCATATTGTCACTCTCTATCAAATCATTCACAGATACAGAATTACCTGCATGTATGCATTACCAGGACAGCATTATGAATACAAGCAGCAAGGTAAATGAAACAAATAGAAACACCTTTCTGATATGACCTTAAAATGCTGTTTATTGGAGTTAACCATGTTGTTTTGCTGAGTAATACTGGTTTCATTTATAGCATCTAGAAAATATTCAATTGTGATAACAATTCAAGCAAATAAAGGTTAAGCACCTTGCTCAAGTGCTCAATCATGGAAGCTCTGACCCATTGAGTAACCGTTGCCCTGATACTTGTCAATGGGTTCTTATTGTTTATTAATTACCCTAGATTCTTGACCTTGTCAGACATTCTCTATTTTGAAACCAGATCAGTACACAAAACAATGAGTGACATTTATCATCTCACCATAATAAAATTGGATCTAATAAAGGAGCCAGAACACTGAAGGGCTGGAGGGGAAAACTTAGGGTTTTGTAGTTGACACCTCTACACAGCAGCACTGGGTTTGAGGTCACATGCCTAAGTGAACAATGTGCTTAAGTATCTAGTTTCATTGCTCCACTGCAATGCTGAACAACACCAGTAAATCAGCTCTATCATTTCATAACATACCAAGGTTAGTATGAGCAACCTGTAATTCAAATCCCTTTAAATCCATCCAAAGCCCTTTCTGACATTATAGCATCAGCATATGCAAGTATTAAATTACAATCAATTAGTCAAAATTAAAGTACATAGCCAGTTTTATCAGACTTAAACAATATTTACCAGTCCTGACTCCAACCTACCTTGAATGAGATGGGACGAGAGAGAATGAGCAGTGTGGCGAAGGCTGAAGAAGAAAAGCCATTTTATCATTTTTGATGGTTGATTTATGGTTGAAACCCCTTACGTGAATGGCTCACTAAAATAGAACTCCTGTTACGCCTCTTAGCTTTGACATGTGTGTTAGCATAAAGCAGTGCCCTTTCTGAATGCCATTTAGCTTGGCATTTACATTGGACCTGCATAAAAACACACATACCAAAACAATGGTCATTCATAGTCTCAACTTATGCATTACTTGGAACTTTGATTTTAAACAATAGAATGTATCACACAATTTACATGAAGATAAAACATTTTAAAAGTTGAGTAAAACAATATGTATTGTTTTACATTAAGTACTCTTCAGTACATAACAAATGAATGTAATCCTTCATGTTTGTGTTTTTATATAAACAACCATTGTTTATGGTGAAATAATGGTCTTGTAAATGTTGAGAAATTAGGAGACATCTGTCATGGCCAATCATTTCCACTTTAGAAGGCCATAAAAGCTAAATCTATTTAGCCGCTGTATGTTTGGCAGCACATTAGACAATAGTGTTAGGACTGCTCGGGTATTAACCGGTATTAGGTTCAACTACTTATCTGATCCTAATATTTCCTGCACAAAAATTGTCATATAAAATTCTAACAGTTTAAGTGTCAAATATTAAGACTACCTGAAAATGATAAACTCATCCTAGTTTATTATACATTTACATTTTCAGCATTTAGCAGACACCTTTATCCAAAGCGACTTACAGTTGTTACAGTCTGAGCAACAGCAGAAACCTGGCAATAGTGGGTTTTAAACCCACGACCTTCAGATTACTAGTCCAGAACCTTACTAGCATATGGCTGACCTTAAATTATATTACACGATTTGCCTAGTAATGAACAAATTGATGAATTCCAAAATACATACTACTGTAGGTCAAACAATAGAAATGTCCTTTATAGGACACTCCATTTTTAACAGTCCTTCTCTGGCCTTTTTTTAAACAATTCTATCCCTCTCAACCTGACCTGGCTCCTATGTGCTCTATATAGCCAAAAGTATTGAACACCTGACATTTGAGCTTTTTGGAAATTCCAACAAGAAGATTGACATCTATGTGATATCTCGGACCATAACATTGAGCACTCACAGAAGGAAAGTGTGTCTGTTTGACATGTGCCCATTTAGTCAAAAGAGTATTTGCATAGCTTGACACAGATGAACTCAAATGATGTTACAGTTCATTTCAACGCTGGAGATTCTTTACATTTTGATTTTAGTTTGTTATTTTGTCCATTCTCTTCCAATTAAAACATAAGAGACTATGTTCATTGTGTAGCCTTTTTTGACTAAGCATATTTGTTCAATCCAGCAGCACATTGTGTTTCTATTGTTAAAACGTTCTGTTGTTTGAACTGTGTGCACTTCAGGCACAGTTTAAGAGTGGCTCAGTAGTGCTGCATGGTTCCTGAGGACCTGCATTTGTTTCCAATTTTAGCTAAACCAAATTGCACCTGGGTTTGTATATTTGTGTGTCTACTTGTTTTATAAAACAGCGTGTATTAATTATTAAAAAAAGATGCAGGTCAAAACCTTTCAACTGTGCATTCATGAATTTATGGGAAAATATAAGTACAGTATAATCAAAATATGGAGTAAAATAAAACTCAAAGTAATCATAAAATGTTTTTCAGCTTTCAAGACTCATTCGTTGATAAGAACCAAACTAATACATTTGTAGGGTGACACAATTGAGTAGCACTGTTGCTGCACATCAGAAGGTCCTGGGTTCGATCCCTAGACTGGGTCCTTTCTGTGTGGAGTTTGCATGTTCTCCCGTGTCTGTGTGGGTTTACCTCTGGTGCTCCGGTTTCCTCCCAGTCCAAAAACATGAAAAGTTAGGTTAATTGGAAATACAAGATTGACAGTGTTTGATCTAAACATATATTTTTCTGATAATTAGTTGACTAAAACTAGACTAAAACAATTTAGATGACCAAATTATGACTAAAACTAAATGACATTTTAGTCAAAAGACTATGACTAAAACTGAATCAAAATTTGCTATCAGAATGAACAGTGGTGTCGAGTGTTGTTCTTTCAGAGAAGACCCTTTAAATTAATTAAAAATAAAACCGCTTTATTAACAGAAGCATCAGTGTACATTCAGAGATTAATGAAATAATTAACTAACAGACGGTTCTGTTGTATTTACAAATCACGATTTACATCGGTCAACTCTCAATACTAAACACGACCGTTTTCGAGGGTCCCTAGAAAGGTAACCAAAAGGGCGCTTCATTGTAAATGCAGTTTCTAGCTATTGCCTCCGGTACAGAATCAGCCACTGATTGGGTAGCAAGACAGGTATATGCCGCCCCATAATCGAAGATACAAACATGTATACGTGTAACATTCCGTATGAGAATGACAATGCTTCCCTCTATAGACATGGGGAGGTATCAAATTGTTTACTAAAATTGTTTTACACCGTCAGATCCTAACCCGATTACAAATCTTTAAAACTTTAAACATCAAGACCCGTTGATGCAGTGGCAGGATATATTTTTTCTTTTCAGCTGCTTTAGTTAGAGGTCACTACAGTAGAGCATGATCCACGTTATTAATTTGGAATCGCTTACTGAACCAATCGTCCCTATTTATCCAGGCTTGGCACCGGCACAACAATGCACTTGTTTATGCATCCTAGTGACCATGTGCTCATAGAAGAAACCAGAATCCAATTAACCTGGCTGCAGGACTGTAGGAGGGAACCGGAGTGCCAGAGGAAACCCACACAGACACAAGGGGACATTTAAACTCTACACAGAAAGAACCGAAACTGCCAAACCTGGGGCTCGAACTCAGAACCATCTTGTTGTGAGGCAACTTTACTTTATCCCAGCCAACCCCTTTAGTAAGTCAGCAGCCCAGAAAGTTTCATTTATTTGATTAGATATTTTAACAAAGCACATTAGTATGTCCTCTTCCAGTGTATGGTCATCCATTGAGAGGGTGTCTTAAATGTCAGCTAAGGTTTCCAAATCTGGAACATACACCTGAAACATACACATTCAATCTGTATGACATATTTCAAAACAATTATGGATGACAAACATAGATGTCAGTGTTCTACAGTCACATGTGTTATAAAAATATTCTGACTACATTTCTGATGGTCAATATCAGAGTTAAAATGAATGACATATTATTACATTTAATCAGGACTGCGCCCAGACTCTGCCGACGCCTTGGTCCTCTAATTGTTGAGCTGATTAAGTAAAACCTTAGCTGGAAGACAGAGAGTGGAAAAGACATTTATTTATCACATTACACTTTCAGATCTAAACCATATTCTAAAGCCACAAAATGTACAATTTCAACAGTTCCTTCATATAGTTTACCTGCCAGGTCCTGCAGCTTCTCCCTCTCCTCCAAGTTGTGCTGGAGCTTCTCCATTAGTTCAAAGTAACGCAAAAGCAAGTGTTTGGGCCAGATGACCTGCTCCATTTGTTCCTGGTCCCGAATTAAGTCCATGTTCTCTTGTATATTTGTTTCCCAATCATTTTGTTCTATCTTGTGGCTGCTGGAGGTAAATAGTGATTCCGGGTTGTAAATAGACTGATCTGTAACAACAGTGTAACCATTTAGGGCAAACACAGAGTTGTGCGTTTACCCCATTCCTGCCTTACCCATTTATCTCTGTGGGGTTCATTCTCCTGCAAACAGTAAGTCACACAATAATACACTTTGTTGGTAATTTCTAAATAAGCCATTGATTTTTCATGTATATATGTATTTTGCGATCATAAATATTACCTGTTAATCATCTCTTCTCTAAATTGAGCTGCCCTTTGTTGTGATTTGATTTCCTTCACATCTTCAGAAAGTTCATACCAAATGGACTGGAAATTGTTTACTGTTCACATACAGCAAACACAGAATAAGTGATTTAATTGTCCATTATTTTATTCATGGTAATAGGATTAGGTAATATAATTTATCTTTGCAGTTAAATATACATTTCTAGTATGGAATTCTCAGTACCACCTACCCATAATGCCCACAAAGATATTTCCAAATATTAATGAGCCAACGAGGACCCAGAGAATCATGAAAATGATACAGACTGTGTTGTTTAGCTCTGGAACCTGAAGCATTGACTCCAGCAGTGCATACCAATGATCCAATGTGAACACCATGAAGAGTGTAACAAAGCAATTGTAAAGACTTCTGCACAACAAAATACATGTGATGACTTTAAAACAGAAACAAACTTTATATTGTGTTCTTACATTATCGATACATTTTATTCAATTGAATCACTGGCCAATGAAACAGGCACATTTACAAATGAATATTTTAAAAATGATTTATAACTACTACTTAACAATAGTTGAGTTATATGATGAATAAACCATTTAAACCATTTAATCGTGGTGAAAACGTTACAAAAACTGAGAGTGAAGATCCTATGATCCTTGTCTGCAGTGGTTTACTAAAAAAGAACTTACTCAAAACTCTCATTGTACAGAAGTTCATCATAGACTGAGAACATATGAAAGAGATGGTGGCCCATCACAGCAAAAATGAATGCAAACAAAAACAGGAGAAGACAGATAAATCTCACAGCCTACGAAAAAAGAAAAAAAAGTACTCAAAATGACATTATTTTAAAAACTGATGCCATATTTGGAAGTTTTATAAGACCTGAAAAGCTTTGAAGATGGTCGAGACTATGAGCCTCATTTGTTTCCATTTCGAAACCAGTTTTAAACAACGTAGTATGCGAAATTTGTTAAGCTGGTCAAACATGCTCACAAACTGTGCTGGAACAAACTAATCCAACATGAAAAACAATGTTAAACAACATACAATGGATGGATAGCTGGGTAGCAAGTTATGTAGTTGTTCAGATACTCACCAGAAAAGTAATTAAAAAATCGAATATGTTCCAGCCACTTTTCCAAAATTGTCTAAAGTCATCCACCCATTTTAATATGATCTCCAGCAAAAAAATGTTTGATATGGCCCAGTCCATCAGGTCAAGCACTGTTGTGATTGTCACTGCAGTTGGGTCCACTTTGTCAAATAGCTCTAAAAAACATGAAACGTTCAGATTTACACTGTTTCTTACAACAATTCAAATTTTATACAATTTAGATATTTACGTCATTACTGTTTACTTTACAAAAAACATGTATGTAGGTAGCAATGATGCACTATGTTTAGGTTATGACTAATAATGAAATATAGGCTACAAACAGATGCGGGACTGACTGAGACTAAGCAATAAGCATTTTTTTTACATTTAGAGTTAAATACTTTTGGTCCTACCTGCTCTGATAGCCAGAATAACCGTGTTTATGACAATCAAGAAGATTATCAAATTTGAAAAAAACTTACCTTGCACTTTTGTCAAGGACATTTCATTTGATCAGACACAATAAATGAATTGACTTTTAAATATACTACAACATTATAAATAATAACATTTGTTAAGCACAATGTTGATTAGCTTAGATGTTTTAGACCATCTGAGGTGATAGCAATAATGTAGTTGTCACTCCACAGCTCTGCTTAATTGCAACTAGTTCAAGAGACAAGGCAGTTAGAAACATTAAGATCACGCCAGGGAGGCACCAATTTTTTGGAATCAGGATACTCTTAAGGATCCAATGAGCAAACATCTTGAGTGGTGGACATTTAGAGTGGCGGGTCTGCAGGCGTGCCATCGTGTGGTCATTCCTAGTAATGTTGGATGTTCTTTGGGGAGTGAATTGAAACCTCACTGGCTGATTGAGATCATCTTCTGACAGCTTAGCAAACGTTTCATCATCTGAAATATACATGACAAACAAACATGGTCGAAGCAGACGTTTGGGATCTGAAATAATAAAGGTATGCATCTGGAAAAGATTCAATCAATAACATGTTCCATTCTCAGTAACATACCAGTAACATCAATGGTGCAGAATTTGGGGGTTCCTTTTTGCACCCCATCTACAAGGTTGTGCAGTTTGGAGCGGAAGGCTGCCGCTCTGAGAAGATATTTCTCTTCCATCTTTCTCTCCTTATTAATTGTACAATTCATGTGATGCTGTGGATAAAAAAAAATCAAATATAACCAAACTAAACCACAAGCAATTTAAAACATAATACAATATAACACAATGGACACATATTCAAATATTTACCCAAGTCCAAATCTCGAGTTAGCTTATATTTACAAGCATAACCTAGCATAAAGAAACAGACGAACGAAAAGTTCACAAAAGTTGTCCTACAACAGAGCTGACGTTAGTTGGCTTTTTATAAATACATACAGACAGGTAATACAGTTTAATAAATAGCTTTTATGAATACAGACACAAAATAACTCCACTCAAACGACTAGCTGTTGTTAGTGACCGTTAAAACTTAAACATTAAGCGCGCGCAGCTTTCAGACAGTTTCTCTCCGGACTAGTAGCTCCAGTGAACCGAGTCATAAAACAGAATCGTTCTAGAGCCCGAAACAACCAAGCTAAAGCGGTACAAACAGCAGAAAAGTATTCGATTCGGAGTCGCTTTGCTTGTCTGAGCGTCGTGTCGATGAGTTTTGTTTCGAGAGCTGGCTCAGCTAATGAGCTTAATATGGCGCAATTAATTGATAGACAAAAGAAAGTAAACTTAAAAACCAGAAGCTATTTAATTTGTGCATTAAAAAAACACATGACAATACTCAAAACTATCTTATTTTACATTATGTACATTAAATTATATATATATTTATATATATATATAAAATGGATTGACTGTTTTTCTGCAATTGCGCCGACCAGATAAAGCGGTGGATGAAAATATATCAAATATATGAATGAAATAATACATTTCGTGCAATGCTATGTATATTTTAAATGAAACTTAATTAAGCTTTTCTGACATACTAGGGCGGACTCTGTAGTAAACTAGTAAACGGCTTTGAAACGTGGCTTATGCTGAAAACCAGACTAGTTGGGTCAAAGTTCATTTCCTCTCTTTAGTTCAACAGTTCGCGTGCATGTTAGGCTTTTATTTCTGTATTTTTTTAAAAAGCACAATTTTAACACTTATTTTAGAAGTTATAGGCTTCCGCAAGTCGGTCGGACTTAAATCTCGTGCTACTAAGTAAATAAGTAAGTATGATTACTTTTTATTGTGCACTATCTGACATGCACAGTGTATATAAAGGTTGTTTTGTTGCTCTTGTAAAACTTTTACATGATAAGCTTCATTTGTGCAGTTTTTTTTACGTTAATGGCTACTTTGCATTAATGAAGCAATGTTGGCAACACACACACACACACACACACACACACACACACACACACACACGAAATGCATCCTATTGTATAAGTGTTTTTTAATGTGATTATTATCATGTATTTGTTAAAGACAACACTTTTTTCATTTCATTGGGGAGAAAAAAAATAGTTTATTAATCATTAGTTATTTTGACAATGTGGCACAGTATGTGTAGTATCTCCCAAATAATTCCAAAGTGTCCACTTTTCCTCTTACTTTTTGAATAGAACTTCATTCCTGCATCATTCCTCCATCCTCCAACTTCTTACACCTACTAGAAATTAGCATTACATTTATTGGTAGCTCCAAACTGTTCAAATAGTGGGTATACAGTTATACACATGTGTGAATGTTAAAACGCGTTGTTAAGATGAATAAATGAAAAGTTTAAATTTGCTCACAGTCCTTTTTTAAAAAAATAAATAAAAAGATGATAACTGTTAAAAAGTGACTAATTTGTTTTTGCTATTTGTTTTTTACTGAGATTGCGTTGAGTTTAAAATGCTGGGGAAGCTGTCATCCACAGTGCAGCGCTTTGTTTCAACCTCTTGCAGATCAGGTAAAGCCTATATTTGGTGCATATTTGAAGAATACATTATTCACACCCTAGAAGATGACCTGAAAAGATATGATGTATCTTTAAATGTCTTTTTTTACAGAGAGATTGTTTAAAATCCACCCAACTGTGAGGAAGGCTATATCTGAGCATCAGCCTGTTTTGGCTTTGGAGAGCACCATCATCACACATGGCATGCCCTACCCTCAGAACTTAAGGTGTTCAAAAATAAACTTTTCTCACCCATACAGTCAAAATATAGGACATGTATATTAAATTGACCAAACCTTTGTCCAAAACTAAGACTAATAAGTACAGTTTAGGCAGTAAAATGGAATTTATAATTGATAAATGTTGGAATAGCAAAAGACAGGAATTTCAACATTCATTATGTGTTCAAGACAGTACATACATTTTTTGATATTTACTTTGTTATGTGAATCTTTGGAAAACACAGCAAATGTCAAAACTTTCTAAACTGATTAAACTAATTTAAACTGTGGACTCTTTTATTTCTTCGTTTGTAGCACAGCCAAAGAGGTGGAGGATATTGTGAGGGCAGAGGGGGCAACTCCAGCCACAGTGGGCATTCTGGAGGGAACAGTGCATGTAGGTTTATCTTCAGATGAGCTTGAATTTCTGGCCCACAGTGAATCAACCCATAAGGTGTCCAGGAGAGACCTGCCTTATGTTATCAGCAAGGTCAGAACTTCACTGTATATTTCCTTATTTTATTCAGTAAAAATGGAATATAACTTATGTAACTAACTGAATCAGTAGGGTTTGTCTGGAGGAACCACTGTGTCGGGTACGATGATTGCAGCCTATAAAGCTGGCATTCCTATTTTTGTTACTGGAGGTATTGGTGGAGTACACAGGGATGGAGAAAACAGTAAGTAACCCTTACTGCTATTTTAGTAGTGTTTAAATGTATTATGAAATAGTGTCCAACAAGCCCATGGACAGGTGTCCGTTAACGTTTGTGTCAATTTGCTTAATGAGATGATTAATTAGTTAAGTGACTGATTA
>JAYDZG010000004.1:18011059-18022596 GCA_034509265.1 Microcambeva bendego | reverse complement strand
GGTAGATGTGTTACAGGAACTGTTCCAAAAAGCATTCATATATAATAATACCGGTAATAATATGTACCGTATTTGTTAAATTTACCATACGGATTAAATCAAACGTTAAAAAAACCCTCACGTGTAATATCTTTTTATATTTTAACATTGTGTTTTTTCATAGGCTTCTTTAGGCACAACAAAGTACTGCAGCTATTTCCTGAAAAGCATGCAGTGCCCAAAACCCGACTGTATGTACCTGCATGAACTGGGAGACGAGGCAGCTAGTTTTACTAAGGAGGAAATGCAGGTGAGAACAGAACTATCTTTCATTTCTTTATCCTGAGAAAAATGTAGAGAAAGTAATAGGAAGTAAAAAAATTCCAACAAATTAGCTTAAACGTCTTGTAACGGCTTTTTGAAGGAAGAGGGTTCAAATCCCAACTCTATCAAACTGCCATCATTGGTCCATTAACAAGTTACTATAAACCTAAATGATTAGAATTTTATCTTTATCTTGTCCTCTGCCAGAATAAATGCTCTAACATGCTTTATTAATATTGTAATGCTGTCTGTAATGCTGTGTTAATATTGTAATGCTGTCTGTAATGCTGTGTTAATATTGTAGTGCTGTCTGTAATGCTGTGTTACTATTGTAATGCTGTGTTACTATTGTAATGCTGTGTTACTATTGTAATGCTGTCTGTAATGCTGTGTTAATATTGTAATGCTGTCTTTAATGCTGTGTTAATATTGCTCTACTAGGCTGGGAAGCACCAGGAATATGAACAAAAACTACTTCAGGATCTTTACAAAGCAAATCCCACCTTTTTACAAACCTCAACATGTGGCGGGGAGAAGTCCAAAAACAAAGCAAATACCACACAAAGGTAGGCTTTTGTTCTACCATTGTTTCCATTCTACAACATTATGATAATGCATAATGAAGCACCAGACTAGGCAGCATGGATAGCTACTATAAACTAGCCCCTCACTGTAGCCCATGCCAGGTAAAACTTAAAGGCTAAGCACCTCCTTATATATCTTTTTGAATAATTCACATTGTTGTAGCTACTGAAAATATATAAACATGAATGAACATACCTAATTTGCTTTAAAATGACATTTTAATTACATTTACGGAAAAACCCAAGCTGGCTACTGAAATTCTTGAACTCAATTCTAAACAACGTCGCCGTTAAACACAGTTCTGACTGTCTTGGAATGGCAGTTTTCCAGTGCTGGTTCTTCAGATTCCGACAATATTTCTGAATTTGATGAAGAGGACAAATCTAAAGTAAAAGTTGGGGTGGCTGGATATGAAATGAAACCATTCTGATTTGAGCCAGAGAGAGAAGAAACTGCACCTGAGAGCAACAAGCAACCAGACCCGGTCTCAGAATTAGGAATTCCTACCGGTGATAATTTATGTTATTTATTAAACTGAAAACTGTGGTCCTAAAATTAATCATCTAAATAATACTTAATATCTTTTATTACCTTTGGTCCACCTACATCACACACATGACACCTATGCCAGTTTCAGGACAGCGTAGACGGGGCACAACAATCTTTTAAGCCATATTAAATCAATTTGTAAAATATGAAATGTTTTCTGATCTTCGATAAACACAATTTAGTAATTTTAATTCCACTGTATTTGTGTTTGACACTATCATATTAACCGGTGCTTAGCCTTTAACCCTATCAATAACAAGACTGAAAACACATACCATGTCTATCCATCTGAATTTGTGCTTGACCTTTATCCTATTCATTTAAGTGAACCAATTAACCTCCACTAACCTAAACATATCATTATAAAAATCTTCAGTCTTCAGGATTTATTGATTCACATTTGAATCACCTTCATTCTTAATTACCTGGGAGTAAATTTCCTCATCTGTTCTTCTGTCTTCTTCATTCGCAGGCAGAACAGTAAAGAGAACTGGCCCTTATTACAAGGTTATAGTAAACTAGCAAACGGTTTACCAACAGAACACAGAAAATCTCCGCCACTTTTAGACTGCCTGACAGACTCTGATCACATGACCCCCGAAGAGCCAGACCCTGAAATAGGAACAGATCAGAACACAGGACTCCCACCGTTCCCCTCAGCTTTAGAACCTAGCAGGTACAATCTCACTCTTATACACACATGAGGAGCATTTCCATCCGACATCTAACTTGCAAGCAGAATGCTGGCAAAGTTGTGTTTGAGTTATATGATCAAAAACAGTGTGTGTAAAACCTTTTATTGAATTCAGTCAAACATTGAAACATGATTTTCTTGTGATTGTCAATGAGGCTTTTATAAAATAAAAACAGTTATGGATCAAAGTACAAATACAGTGAATCCCCTCAAATTCACGGTTCAGGGTTTGTGGACTCAAGTCTTTTGCTGGATTTTCCTTGAGCAAGGCACCTAACCTCTAACTGCTCCCTGGCTGCCGTGGCTAGGGCTGCCCACCGCTCTGGGCATGTGTGCTCACTGCCCCCTAGTGTTCACTAGTGTGTATATGGGAGTTTCATTGCAAATGCGGAGAACGAATTTCACTGCACAGTGAAAAAATTCAACTGGAACCAAAATCTCTTAAGGCTTTTAACAGCTTGCAGAATCAAGTCACAAATAATTAAGATCAAGTATTAACAGGGTGTTTCTAATAAATTGGCCACTAAGTTTAGTCTCACCTACTTTCACTGTTAATGATGTAACTGATCGGTATCTCTGCCTTGCACTCAACGTTCCCTGGCGAAACTTCAACTCTGACCAGGATGATGCACATATGGAAAAACTTAAGATCCCAAGAGTTGTTTATTTCATTTTCTCCTTGTGTCTATTTTAGTCCGGTTGACAAACCAACAGAAGCTCTGAGTATAGGAAATGGAGAGACCCTACCACAGGTAAAATTATTCATCAACAAATATCCGCGTTATCGTTTATTTCATAACTGATTGAAAAATTCACCTGGGTTTTTTTTTTCTTCAGATCCCGAGCAGTGACTCCCCCTCACCTCCTCCTGGGTTTTCTAAACCCAGCCTGCCGGTACCCATCAGTGTGGCGGATCTTACAGCTCGATCGCCGTTCGAGGGAGCACCAGCCGAGTCTCAGTCACTCTTCTCAGACAACAGTAACTTCAGACATCCGAACCCACTTCCCAGCAGCCTACCCTCCTTCCCCAGTTCTCCACAGAGTGGTTCTGACTGGCCCATGACACCTGAACCACAGAGCCTCTTTACCTCAGGTATCTTTGCCTGCATACACAAGTACATTGGCTCCAGCCTAACACTTTCATCTAGTACACAATAAAACACTTGAGCATTAATTTTCTGAAGGTTTCTGAAGTATTAATTTTCTTTTAAACGTTTGTGGCTTCTAATTTCTAATTTCAGCATGTACACTGTTCAGGCATAACATTATGACCACCTTTCTTATATTGTGTTGGTACTGTTTATTCTGACACCTTTCTATCAGAACCAGCATTAACTTTGTTTGGCAGTTTGTACTACAGTAGTTCGACCAGTAAACAGAGAATCATTAAAATAATGAAATAAATGGTGATTCATTTAAGAAGAATCGATATTCGCTTTTAACTTAAAGCGATGCTGCTAGTGCTACTCTTTTGGGTTAGCTTTTACCTAACTCAGAATAAATGGCATTAATTGTTGAGACAGATAAAAGACAATCACAAATATAGTATTTTACATTATTTATCTTAATAGAATAGTAAACTTGACAGAATAAATCATTTGAAAAAAACCTTATTGTGAACCCAGTATAGTGAATCATATCACATTGTGAGTAGAGTGTATCGTTACATACCGAGTATAAAAGTGGTTACAAGAATGTAAATGGAATGATCAAAATGATTTCTACTAAATCTGTTCATTCCTCAGACACCATTCCCGTGTCTTCATCCACCGACTGGCAGGCCGCGTTTGGTTTTGGCTCCTCGGCTAAGCAGCAGCAGCAACAGCAGGAGGACGATCTGGGTTTCGACCCGTTCGATGTGACGAGGAAGGCGCTAGCTGACCTCATTGAGAAGGAGCTGTCGGTGCAGGACATGTCCCAGCACTCTCCATCTATCCTACCTAACGGCCAGCAGCGCCTCCCTTCGCTGCAGCACAGAGGCATGTACAACTCGTTCAGCCGGCCCACAAACATGCACACCGGCCCCGGCCGTCAGCCCTGGGTGGGTCTGCCCACTCGCAACAACCTCACACACTTGAACCACGTCACACATGGCCACTTTCTCGACTCGAACTGCCAACCACAACACCACAGCACAGGCCTCGGCGGGATCACTATATCAGGTGTGTACTTACTTATTATATAACTACTACTAGACTGCATGCAGCTGTCCGTTCGTTACCCACTGACCTCAATTCTAGAACTGAGCATCTAGTCCAGATGTGTGTTTTTTTTTTTCTCTGTGCGACCCACACACTTGTGTTCTCACTCGTCAGAAAACAGTGGCATGGCGGAAAGTATAAACGTGAAAGAGTGGCAGGACGGCTTAAGGGCGCTCCTACCAAATATAAACATCAACTTCGGAGGCCTTCCAAATTCCACATCGTCATCCTCTTCTTCGTCGTCGTCTACGTCGAGCATGAATCACGTCGGGGTTCTGCCAGGCTCGAGGGTCGCACACAGTTTGAGCTGGGATGGCACAACAAGCTGGATGGACCCAGCGATAATCTCTGGTACTGGAAGTTTCTCCATTTCGTAATGTGCTTAGCATTATTTTAGGATTACTAGACTGCATTCAATTATTTATGTGCTTCATAATATGACATGTATGCTTATTAATATGAAGCTCTGGACGTTTTGTAGGCGTCGCTCGAGTAGGCATTTGAAAACTGAGTGAGCTCCATTACTGACTTACTGATTCTAATACGACGTTGCCTTATAATTCAGGTTTAATCAAACACAATGGGTGGCACGGTGGCTAAATGGGCAGCACTGTCGCCTCGCAGCAAGGAGGTGGGGCTGGTTCTTTTATGTGTGGAGTTTGCATGTTCTCCACGTGTCTTTATGGGTTTACTCCGGGTGCTCGGGTTTTCTACCACAGTCCAAAAACACGCAATTGAGGTTAATTGGAGAGACAAATGTGTCCACGACTGTACTGTCCAAAAACCTGTGTACTGATAAAACTGGTGTAATGACCGTTTCCTGTCAGGAATGTAACCAAGAGTGTAAAACATGACATTAAAATCCTAATAAACATAAACAAATAATCCAACACGCTACATCGACAGCGACTACATCTGGTTTCAGTTACTAAACTAACACATTCAAACCAATCTGTGTTCCGAAAACCCAGAAACTGTCACCCACAGGCCTCAATTTGCCAAAGAAAATACACCTGTACATGTCTATTCAAATTAAAGCATGTGTATTTTTTGTGCGAAAAGCTGACAGGGTTGCCAGATTGCAGCAGTGCTTTGATACCAAATACTTTTTCAGCAGCATTTCCAAAATAATAAAGCGGTTAAACCACCATGACCTACAAATTCGTCGCTTAAAATATACAGATTATATATTATAAGGAGCAAATTATTTTCGCTTGCATGTCAAAACAAAAGCAAGAAACAGACTTGACTCTTGAGCATGACATGAGATTTTGGTTTTGAGAGATCCAGGTGCAGAGCCGAGAATCGTATTAAACATGATTGGCTCTGAATGATAAGTGATGATTACTCATCAACGATCCTGATCTGAATATTTTATTTAGTTAATGTTAGTTCAGTTAAGTTTAATATTAGGGTTAGGGCATGTTAAAGTTGAAAATGTGTTTAAATTTACTGTTGAATTATAGCATTGTATTTTGAAAAATGTATTTCACTGTGTGAAAGCAGGAAAAAGGATTCCAAGACCTTTAAGGATTTATCAATAATGCCCCCATAGTGAAGCTGTGGTAGCTCAATTGGCCACTAAAAAGGGGGGTCAAGGCCGGGAAAGCATAGGAACCACTGCTCTTTATTTAAGCGGCTTCCTATGTAGACACCAAGGCAGCTCACTAGGCTTTCACACAGACCCTCTGTTCTCAACTTCCAACATAAAAGCTTGTAATATCACATTCATTCACAATATTAGGAAAGATTTGACTAAACTGTGCTCCCCTCACAATTCTTGTTGTCTCTGTGGTCTTTCTACAATGTGCAATTATGTTTAAATATGTTTTTTCATTATTGTCAATTGTTTCATCTATTTGTAATCATTTGTGATTTGTGATCGCTATCCCTTCGCTGTTAAAACGATGGGAATTTCCCCACTGTGGGACTAATAAAGGATTATCTCATCTTTCCTGTTTCCTCTCTCAAGGTATTCCAGCGTCCACCAGTGGCAGTTTGGACTGTGTGCAGGATGACAACCCTCCTCACTGGCTCAAGTCTTTGCAAGCTCTGACCGAGATGGATGGGCCGAGCGCTTCACTGACATCTCAGCCTCGTCACTCGGGTCTGCTGGACTCGGCCACTCGGCTCCCTCTGCACAGAGGCGGCTGGGCGCCATACCTCTCACCGCCATCGCTCGCCCCCAACCACTTCCACTCTCCTCCACCAGGCTTCCAGACTGCCTTCAGACCTCCAGCACAGACCGCCACAGACCTCCTACAGAGTGCCGGCATGGAGCGCCACTAGCAACAAAACGTTAACCCCTTCACCATCCCTCCTATAACTTAACTGTAATAAAGCGTAAGGCTGCAGATTATCCCCATCATTAATACCATAAGCTCTTATTTGTCTCAATTTAACCCCCTCGATGGTAATCATTCGTCTATGATTTCGAGAAACACATTAATTATCGTATGTTTGGAATGGCCAGGGTTATCATGGATTACATTTTACACACATTGTCACTTAAAAAGTTAAACATTCTTAATTGATTCAGATAACAATAATGCCTAACAAAAACAGTAGTAAATCATTATCATGTCTCATACAGTTCTTAACTCGTCCAACTTCTCATTCTAACCTGATACTGTGAATATTGTGTTGGTTACTTAACAGCATTGACAGCAGTTGTGACTCTTATGAATTAGAAAATATTAACGGTTATTTTAGACGAGTCAGTGCAATATGCAATACACCAGTCTCTTTTACTCACCAATCTGAAGCTGGTGTTGCCTTGAAAGTTCAAGAAATTCACTAACGACCCATTTTTTAGTATCAAGGTGCCAGTGCTCGTTCACTGAATCACTTCCAAGGATGTTTTTCGGACCTGTTCAGTTTAAATGCAAAGCCGTGTAGCATTGACGTATGATCCCCGTGTCCTTTTTCACCATTGTTCAGGTTTGCAGAAGTTCACAAGAGAAAAGTTCTCGAGCAAAATTAAATGGAAAAAGCTAGACAAGTAATAATAAGCCAGTTGCACCTCCTTATACTTACTCCTTGTGTATGGGGATCAAACCACACAGCAAAACTGAACCGACTGGATGGGGGATTTCAATTCTGTGACTGCTTTACTCCCTCACTTTTTGTTAGGGTTTGCTGAAGTCTGTCTCAGTTATTCAATTTGGCTCACAGTAACACGCTTGACGGGGCACCAGTCCACCGCAGGGCCGACACACACATGTTCACCCTCACGGCAATTCAGACTCTCCTGTTAACTTGATTGCATGTTTTTGGATTGAGGAAACCCACACATACGTGGAGAACATACAAACTCCTCACAGAAAGCCCATATCGCCCCACCTGGGGTTTAAGCCAAGGACCTTGCTGTAAGGCGACAGTTCTACCCACTTAGCCACCGTGCCACTCCAAGTGCTTTACTGCAGAAAAAGATTCGATGTGTTGAAGATACTAGAGAACCAACAAACGCCAGATGGTGCATAGTCATTTTTTTGTCAATTCAATGAATGGGTTAATATTATGGGAAGTATGGGAAGCACTGTGGTTCCTGTGATAGTGCAAGTATCGGTGCCGAGAAACCATAATGCGCAGAAAGTCAATATCTAAAAAGTGCTCTAAATAAGACATATTTCTGTGTTTGCTCAGAAATAGGATTACTAATTTCATTATGTAAAGAATAAAGAACATTGTTAGACGTTGAAAATTAGGAGAATTTACAAATTATTAAGATGGAAAAGTAAGTCTTGGCCGTAGCATAAGAAAACGAGCTCTAGAACAAACAAAAAAAACAGTGATTCAGGATTTGGCACTGGCATCTTGTTGAACCTAAAGGACTTAAGGGTTCCTTATTTACAAAGAGGTTGTTTCTGTATAAGTGGTTGGCAGATATGAGTTTTGAAGACCCAGGGGATATATAGAGCTTTCTCCATGGATGCCCACCCTCTCCCTCAGTGCAGCACGCTGGGGCTCACTGCTGTAGCTCTGTATCAGAGGATGGAGCGCTGCCCCACTGATGCCCAGGGGGTTGGGTCCTTTCTTACTGTTATGACCCAGAAGTGCAAGATGCCACCGTGTGGCACTCGGTCACTCCACATCTGGTGAGAAGCAGTATGACAACAGTGCACATTTATAAAAGCTCTTGGAATTGAATGTAGCTTTTGCTAGCCGATGGTGGATAGACGTTTGAACAACAAGTGAAATTGCTGATAATGTGACAGTAACACAATAACCTCTGGTCAATTCAGGTCCCTTTTTTGTCTCTACCATGTGGCCCATACTTATCTAAACTGTTTATTACTTTGTTATTCTTCAGGAAAAATCAATTTAATCCCATTATGGTTTTAACATGCTGCTGAGATGATGCATTTAATACAAAGCCAAGTGCTAAAAAGAATCGGCGTTTCTGCAGGTCTGGATCATCAAAATCCTAAATAAAATTGAATACTCAGTGAATGGTTTCATCTGTATTTATTCACAAATTTATTCAAGCATAACGTACATCATTTTTTTTTTATATCTGGGGTGTGGTGAAGTCAAATGTAGTTCTATAAAGCTTTTTGCAATATACATTGCAGCAAATGCACAGAATCCAGGACTGATGGACCAAAAACCCCCGTTAAGTAAGACGAGGGCAGTAGTGGCAGGAAAAAACTCCTTAAAATTACCAGATAAGTCCTTGAGAGAAATCAGACTCATCCTCCTTTGGTGTTGTTAAATGATTAATTCTTTAAACTGCTCCCATTAGGGGTTGCCAGGGGTTGCTTTGGTACGGTTTTTACACCATTACATATGCAGTTCCTGGAACAGGTCAAGTTCCTTAACTTGTAAGGATATTAAACTACTCCATCCTTAGACTGGCAGCACAGTGAATATTAGATACATTTATATCTGTTGTATTGTGTAGTAATTTAATAGCTTTGACTTTTCTTGATACAGATTTACAAAAACAACCTCCATTTCTGTGTATCTTTGCTCATGGCCAAACACCTAGGATTCAAACCCATGACAACTCTCTTCAAAACTCAACTTTGTATTTCTGGTGTCTCTTTTAAGTCTTCCAACACATCTTTCGACTGCTCCTGTATATAGAAGTTGACACAGCGGATCTGGTCTACATGCGTCTGATCTGGGGTTATGACTCCCAACTAGTTGACAGCAGCACTGAGGTTTGAACTTCAACAGTAGTCAGTAGTGGGATAGCATATTTACCTGTTGCACCACCTGAGTTTAGTTTTATTTAATGCTTTAGAAAATGACTAGCAAAGTGGAGTTACATACATTTTGAATGGCCTTACAAACTATGTTTACTTACCTGGCTTATTGACAAACTAGACTGGGTAAATGAGACAATAGAGGGTATGTGCTACATGTAATACAGTTGTTCCCAAAGCTGGACAGAACACACCTGGCAGGTTTTTCTTTGGTTTATGTTTCACAAAATTCCATTCAGAAGTTTTAAATTCATATAATAATTATAACCTCCATATCTACATTTATGATAGTACTTGTGTCAGCTGTATAGGTCTTCTGGCTGTTCCTGTGACACAACCCTCTTATTTACCCGAGCTTGGGATCAGCACTACAATGCAGTGGTTTTTGCATCCTAGTGGCCATGGTGGCCCCCAGTTTCCCCCAAAGCTGGGATTCTTGGGTTGAAGACTCCACCCACATAGTCTGGTCACTTTGCTCCTTTGCAGTCAATCATTGACTGCTCCAATTATGCCCACTAGATGGCTCCCTGTCGACCGATGGCGAAACTCATGAGCTAGTGGCAGGAACAGCCGAGACAAGGCATCAATCTATCACAGGACAATAAATTAACATCTACTTAATCAATCGGACGTTGGGTCTGTTTAAAGTACCAAATACATCTGCATGTTTTTAGAATGAGGGAAACCAAAATTGAGGGTCAAATCTTTACCAGCTTCACCAAGGTCTCCCCCTGCATAGAACTGTTAATTTACAATTTTTACAAATAAAAGCTCTAATGAGGAAAATGAATAGAAGTTGCATTCCTGGAATAGCAAGCACCTAGAAGAAACCCCACATGGGTAGTAAGCCAAGCAATTCGTTCTGTGCCTAAAGAATGTACAACTCTTTTTAAATCTGAAGTTTTATTATCTAATGAACACATCACAACACCACAATGTTACTGGCAAGTCATCATTTTCAATAGATATACATATTTAGCAATAATGTCTCGGTAAATGTGCTTCGTGAAAAGTAAAACAGTACATTTTTCAGTATTGAACACATACTGCACATTAAAACAAAGAACACGGAGCTCCATCGAGAGGAGGATAATCTGAATTCACGTTAAAATGAACGCTCTTATGCGTCAGTACAAATGTGCTTTTACAGCAGAGGTCCACGCGTAGCCACAACCATCTTCAAACAGAAGCACGTGTCAGCTTTTCTCATCGGATGCTTCTTTAATCCATTACCTTCATAAGTATCTGCAGTTCATAAACACACATTCCTTCACACCTTGTTTGTTCTTCCTGTTGGTGTTCAGCACACTGTACCGTTCTCCATGCGAGATTTGGGGTATGGAGTACGGCTCTGTGGGGGTGGAGGCTGGATGGAAGGGGCCAGAGTGCAGAAGAACCCAGCGATGAGTGTCAGACCCAAACCACACCAGGCACTGAACATGGACCAGCCGTAACCATGGCTTATATCGTCTGGTAAGCTGAACAGGTAACGTGGGTAGCGAGAAAGTTCAAAGTTGATGCCAGCCACGCAAGTACACAGAGCAATAATGCAGAAGGTACCTACAACAAAAACATTTTTTTAAATAAAGTAAAATTAAGGTTTAAAGTATTTTAGTAGTTTAAAGTAAATTTAAAATTAAAGGGTAGCCATAACAAAATATACATAAATGGCTTGGCTAAATATCTACAAATTTCTACAGACATGCCCTAACCTCTTGTAAAGAGAGGGTGGACTACCCCCATTTTTATATACACAGTTTATATACCCTAGCCAGTAGGATGCCCAAACCCCAGTGCATTGTAGTGCCTGTCTTAAGTCCGGATAAATAGGAGGATTGCATCAGGATCTGGCGTAAAAACCATGCCAAATCAATAACTTGGTGACCCCTAATGGGAAAGAATCCACATGTTCAATAAGCCAGTGGTCTTATATCTACATACTTTTGGAATCACTGATCAAGTATATGTAATGAATTTGCACAAGGGTGAATTATG
>JAYDZG010000004.1:17978470-17995118 GCA_034509265.1 Microcambeva bendego | reverse complement strand
GAGCACTGCAGGCCTTACTCGCCTCAGTTAAGGTCAATGATCATGATTGACATTGAAAGAGACTAGTCAAAAATGAAAGAGTTTCAAAATGAAAACCATTGCTGACCAAAAAGAAAACAAAGACCCATCTCACATTTGGCAAAAAAACATCTTGATAATCACCAAGACACTTGGACCTGGACAATTTGCTGTACTTGATAGAACCATGAATTCTGCTCTCTACCAAAAAATCCTGAAGGAGAATGTTCGGCCATCAGTTCATGACCCTAAGCTCAAGCATACTTTGGTTCTGCAGCAGGACAATGATCCAAAGCACACCAGCAAGTCATCCTATGAAACCACTGAAATAAAGCAAAATGAAAGTTTTTGAGTTGCCTAGTCAAAGTCCAGACTTGAGTCCGATTGAGATGCTGTGGCATGACCTTAAATATCCTCGAAAACCCTCAACTGTGCTGAATTACAACAATTCTGCAATGACGAGTAAACCAAATCTTCCCACATATGTGAAAGGGTGCAAATACTTTTTCTTGGTTCTTTTAAATACATTTTCTGTCTGACGTTACATAAAGAAACGTAAAGTGAAACATGACTTTATGTTTTATTATATGACAGGGTAGCATGGCTAATTGTGTAGCACTGTTGCCTCACAGAAAGAAGGTCCTGGCTTTGATCCCCAGGTGGGGAAGTCCGAGTCCTTTCTGTGTGGCGTTTGCATGTTCTCCCCGTGTCTGTGTGGGTTTCCTCTGGGTTCTCTGGTTTCCTCCCTCAGTCCAAAAACATGAAATTGAGGATACAAAATTGTCCATGACTGCAAGAAACAAAGAAACATTATTATATGATATCATACTAGTCAATATGATAGATGATGTGTGTTCTAATCCCCGAGCCCTTCTGTCACTGACTCCTACACTAGTGCTGATTTGGCACTTATGGAGGAAGGTGAGCATGTGTGCAATGCAGGAAGAAAGCATATTGTGGGCCAGTGACAGTGAGTCAGCAGCCTGAGGAGAGAGAGAGAGAGACAAAAAGAGAGAGAAAAAAAGTAAAAGTGCTAAGTGGGTGGCTTTGGTTACAGACAGCATCAGTTAGATTCCACTGTGGCTGTATTATTTTATGCAGTATGCAGAAAATTTCAGCTTATAAACACATATGTGGCCAAACGCACCTGTGCAGCTTTCTGTATCCTGCGGCGCTGCATATATTAGTTCAGGCTACTGCAGATACTGGCTTTATCAGGACTGGATACAAAATGAATACAGAAATACAATTTGTGGGTTCAGAATACAGCAGTGAAGTGCAGTTAAGAGGTGATAAATCACTTTATTTGTTATTATGCTGCTCTTTTTTCACCATTTTCCCAGTTTTCTGTACTTTACAACCAAAAGTCATTTGTTTATTTTTACTGGGTTTGACTCAGTTCCCTGCAATATCAGATTTAATAAGCAAACTCCACACAGAAAGGAACCGGACTGCCCCACCAGGGGATTGAACCCAGGACCATCCTGCTGTGAGGTGACAGTGCTACCCACTTAGTCACTGTGCAATCCTACTGTTTTCTTTTAATCACAGTTGGTCACAAATTCAGTCAAGCATTAATTACACACGTGCCATCAGCTTTGGTGAATTTATTTCTCCTTCATTTTGCATTGTGACTACCAACAGGCTGACATAATAAGAATTTGGCACATGCTTCCTCCATAGAGTGTGAAACCAGCCACCCACTTTTTACTCTATAGCCAATATAATGACTGGGCAGATCATGTCATAGCCTTTTGTGACCAGAAAAACAAATGAGTGACCAAATTATTTGGTTTAAATTTGGATAATGATGTAGATAATTATAAGCTTGGACAATTAAAGTACACAAGTATAAAGACATTACATGGTTTAGCCACATCCCTTGCTAATGTGTGGAAAAAGGAATAATCTGTAAATATTGCTCCAGTATTTAGGAATGTCTTTGTACAGTGTGGTCTTGGAAAATATTGTAATTCCTTATTTTTACACAGCACGGAGACAATGCTATGTTGTCTGATGATAGCAACTCATCTTTCCTCCATATATTTCTCATACATTCATGCAGGCACCTAAACTGCGGAATTTTGTGTTTCATGGAAGACTGCAGGAGCCTCAGGGATGGTGGAGCTTCCTGACCTTGACTTCTCAGTCAGAGAGAGAACGAGAGAGAAAGAAAGCAAGCTTCCTTAGAGATATCTCTTGGTTGTGACTCTGCAGAGATGCTGCTCAGTGCAAAAATTCACTTATCTTTCATTTGTCACTCTCCGAGTGTGGAAGCGCATTCAAATTGCAGATATGCTGCAGTCTCATGCTGCTGCAGTGCATGCATTAAATTACAGTTACCATTTACTTGTCACTGCTGGCTCATCTTACAGGCAATCATTATAAGATGAATGCACTTAACACTCACCTTCCCATGTTGCTGTTGCTGTGTATTGTGTGATCTGGCAGGGAAGAGTCATAGCGGACACAAGATAGGGTTACGGTCACTGACAGAGCATGACATCACTCAACATTAATACATTTACTTTATGACTTACTCAGACCATGTACAATAAATACTATCCAGTCTTTTGTTAATTGGTAGAAACTTAGAGTGCCAATAATGGGAACATACTATAATCCAATCTACAGTACTGCTATCTTTACCAGTGCATGGTTGGTTGTGCCATAGGGGCTTATTTGAGGATGTAATTCCATTGATCCTGGAATCCACTGATCCAACAGCAGTAAGTTGGTCTTAATGCATTTCAATTTCTGCTGTAAAATGGGGGGAATCCAGCATGAATTCTCAGCTGCCATGTTCACTAATTTAGACTGGTGATGGTGTGGTAATTGAGTTTTCTTTGCACATATTCGGCTCCTTCGGCTTTTATCAACTTACATGCATTATTTTTAAGGCCACAGTTTAACAAAATAATCTTATGATGGCTTCTTCTAACATAATAATTGTAAAAGGCTCACCTACCAGAGAAACCAGAATCATGAATCATGCCCATCCGCCATGCCATCACGTTGCTCACATGTTGGTCCATGTAAAGGTCTCTCTGTTGACTCTTTAAAACTGCGATGCTGGACACAACATGGTCTGGGTTTTTTTCTGCTGGTGCTAGAGTTGACATCCTTTATCTTCTTTCCAAGAAACCCATCAATTACCCTTTAATTTAATTACTCTAAATTCATAAACCGTCTGATTTCGGCAAATAGGGTATGCTCCTTTCACCTTGTCTGACTCACGATGTTGTTAGCAGTAAATATAAACTGGAAAATTACATGAAGCATCTCTGATAATGTCCATGTCTCTGAGATCATGATCATGAATTCAACCTCTGATTGATGAACCATATACTTTACCCTAGGTAACATTGCTGCTGTGCTACGTGATGCCTGAAAGTGTGTTTTCATGCTCAGCGCTACAGGCTGACGCTGCAGTATGAAGAGGAGAGTGGTTTTGAATGAGATTTTATCACTGCAATCAGCAAGGTCAAGCTCAGCTCGGGTACCAAGAGGACAGACAGATGGACAGAGACAGAGCAGAACAGGAGCAGTGAAGATGTGCAAAATGGTCCCCACACAACACAAAGAACCTTCACTTATTATGTTATTCACACATGCTTACACTACCAAATCAAATCTGCTTATATACCCATGTGACCTTTATGCACACAAGTGTAAGTTAATTTCAGTCTTGCATGGAACATTAAAGAATGAGCAATGTGGGCTTAGTGTTTCTAGCAATCTATACACGGGCATCAAGTTTTACTGGCCTAAGCCCCACAACAAGCACAGCACTTTTACTCAAGATGGATGAAATGATGGACATGGTCTTAATTATTAACCAGGGCTGACAGCAGCATTATGGAGATAATGTAAAGAGGAAGAGGGCCATAAAAGGAATTAAAAAAACAAGAAGGACACAATGAATAGATGATGTGCGGTGATGCGTTAATATGAAATTCAGTGTGCATGTATATAAATATACTTTGTGTAATAAAGAATGATACATTTGGTCCTAAATTTCAATGTAATAGTTCAGAGTTAACGTTAGTGTCATTAAAATGAAAATTATCAAATTATTGTAGCTACACACTTATGGTGTGTTGGCAATATAATAATCACTTCTTTCCAAATGTAATTTTGAATGTAATCAGATGTTGATCAACATTTGCCAGAATAATGGGCTATGGTCAAGGGTACACCATTATTTCATTTAGGCAAACTTGTCAATAAACTTAATGTCAAATTTCGCCAATCCATGAAATTTATTTTGAATTTATTTCTAACTTTTAAAAACAATTTTCACTAGTTTTCACTAATTTTCACTGCTTTCAGAGCCTATGTTCATTAGGTGGCTTAAATCTGATAAACAGGCGAATTTAATCAAGGTGAAATAGATCATTTTAAAGAGCATAAAGCCACAACAAGATATTCTGTATGTGTATTTACATTGTGTGTTTAGTCACAAAAACAGCTGCAGAAATTAGAAATTGAGTTCCCTCAATTTACATAACTAGATTTAACTGTATTTCATTGTCAGTTTCTAGAATGACATACTAATTATACAAAAGTAATGAGACCCCTTGACGTTCTGGTGGATTTGAGTTTTAATAAATCGTTTTATGAAACAAAAGAAAAACAAGAATCAATTTTTCACTCGTTGAATCTTTTATTTAACCGCAAAGGTACAAACAAATTACTTTTCATGATTTTACTGACCAGCTTTCTATATTGGTGTTGTATATTTAATGCCTGCCTAACATATTCTGCCAAAGGTGGTGTCCTTTTTATTAATGAATATTATTTGAGTAAGACATTGAAAGGCATTGTTCTACACACACTGAGAAAGTGTGGCATCATATTTACAGAATGCTTGTGATTGACTCACCTATCTGCAGATCTGTGTCCCGGATGGGCACTAATTCCCATAGACATAATTTACATTAAAGACTCTATCTAGTTATAATTGTTTTATGACACTAAAATATTTGACTGAAATGTATCAAACCTAAAACATTAATACACATAAACCAGAGCAATGATCCTTAAAAATTTATTGATTTAAAGATATGATAAAATTATAAATGACAGGAAGAAAAAAAAACCTTGCATAGATCACAGGCCATGCCTTTGTCAAGATCTGACAAATAAAAACATTAAAGCGCAATTGTTGTAACAGAAGTGTAAATGAAATATTCAAAACTAATAAGTTTACATGACAGCACACGTTTGTTTTAAATTGAACAAAAACAGCTGGAAGCATTTCAAGAGACATAAACATGTAGGGTCATTTATGATCGCATGTTTTCTGAGCATACTGCATTCCTACTGGAACTTCCTGTAAGTCCTGATTAATTGCATGGCTACTACTAACCGTCCTCCCTTTACCTCTTTAGTAGCAACAATTGGAAACAGATCTATATTTTTAATTGAAAGTCCTTAAAGCATTATTAAGAGCAAGGGCTTTGAAAAATGATCTAACCAGAATTTAACTGATCTGTTGAAAAAGGCTAAGCTCATGCAATCGTAGACCATGCAGATGTTGTGATCAGTTGTTTACAGTGTAATTTATGTGATTTTAGTCTGATACTAGTACATGAGCTCAACAAAAAAACCAACTCGTTACAATAATAATGTCATTTTTGGTGGTGTCTAAAACAGTAGCTACATTTTATTATAATAATGGCTTAATGTCTTCTAATGTTTTTAACAAGGTCATGATTTCTCGAAACCACATCTGTCTATTGTGCCACAGACCACACAATCCTATCGACATTTGATTATGAGACTGATCATGTCTACAACCTGTCCTTCAATCATGCCTTCAGACAAAATGTATTTACTTTGGCTTTACAGCATGGGTGTCAATGTCCTAGAAGGCTGCAGGCTTGCAAAGTTTAATTTATCGCTTAAGATGAACATAGAGTTTTGAGAACTGTGTTTCTTACAGATCTTCCATCAGTTCCATAAGATGCTTTGCATGATCTCAGTAGTTTTTGTGCATACTTCATCTTAGTTAAATTAGGAAGTGAATCTTTATTTAATATCAGCGCCAATTACTTTGGATTATAGTTCTTACATTTGGCTTGGACCTAAAACTTCATATTCATATTATCAGGGAAGCTAGAAACAGCAGAGCACATTCTAACAAATGTCCTTTCATCAACATGACATACAAACCCAAACCTTTTGTCTACAAAAATATCCTCAGCCCTTATATGTTGTCTTCATTAGTATAAACATTAAGATGAAATGGACCTGATATATCTATTGCTGTCTTTGTATTTGGCTGTATTATATGTTTGCATAGCACCATATGGCTCAATTGCTGTCAATGGACGTTTCATCAGGATTACAAAAATCTAGTTCTAGTAATCCAAAATGACATAGAAGCTCATTTTAGGTGTGTTGTATACAGTATAGGATTCACAATAATTAACAGGGATATATTAGACAGCTCAATCACTGCATTCTTATGCTTTGCATAAAAGTTAGGGATGGGTTAGCGGGTTCCTTTAAATTACATTATTTATATGAAAACAAAATTGCACCACATCTCCCACATTTTGCATGATATTAGGTATGCAAGGAAGGGTCACTGCACTCTGGTGAATGTTTCACTAATTGCATCTGATTACATTTTGTTATAAACAGTTTAACATGAGTTGTCATTGTATTGACTCTAACTTTATGATGAACTAACACAGACAAACCAAGACAATCCTTTCCTAAAAGCACATGGAAGACATTCATTTAAATATATATATCAGTTAAAAGTCTGAAAAGTGAACTGCTTCCTATTTTAACCCTGTTGTTTAAGATGCACCTGTGTACATCCAATGCTTTACTACTATATTTATGGCAATAAAAGCAGAATAAAATGAAACCCAGAAATATGGAGCTTGATTGTGCGTAGCTATTAGGGGACAAAGAGTTCTGAAGGTTAGGGAGCAGTTGCATTGTTGCTCTGGTTTTAAGTGCTTCCGTAAAGGCTATTTGTTGGAGAACTCTAGAATTTAAATTTTCTTTACTGAAGTACCTCTGGCCATAGTTTTCCCATACAGGTTCGACACCAAAGAGCTGTTCTGCTCCGAAATGCACCCTGTGGTGCTGACCTCACAGAGGTAGAATCATTATGGCACAACGCTAGTAAAAACTACAATGCGAGGCAGATTTAAAGCTCTAAGAAATTTTTCTCACCCTATCCCATTCAAATGTGGCCCTTTGTTAATACACTATTAGGGCTATAAGTGCACGTCAACAGAAACTGCTAAGTTGTGCCTGACAACCATGTGTTTTAAGATTTATTTTGTACCATTTTCCTTTTGTACTACACATACACTTCCATTCTTAAAATGCAATCTATGGCAACTCTGCCTTAATTCTATACAGATTTTATTAGCGAGGCACTTTCCCCAGTCCTATTGTTGAGGGTCAAAAGGCACTATGAACTAAAAGAAGATCGGTCATATTTAATTAAATCCATGATGTTCTAAAATGGAAGCATGACTTTTATTTTGCTCATCTTTTTATTCTTTTTGACAAAAGGCCCATGCACAAGTTATATTATTTTTATCAGATACTAGTATGAGTATATGCAATTTTATAGCATTATTTGTTTGTTTTCTCTGGTTCTTAGACTACTTTTTATATTAGAAACTTTGCATCCCTGTGCTGGGGCTTGCATATATTTTTGTCACATTTCAGAAAATGTCAGGATTTGCAGTCCCTCATTTCCCTAATAGTAACATTAACACCCCAAATAGGTGGCTAAATTGCAACAAGCTGTATAATACTGCTGTCATGCATTAAATATACTAGGATACACAGTACCTTAGTTTGAATAGGCCATAATGCAAGTTATTTTAACATGCTATGATCCCTTTTAAATTCTGTTTTCCTACATTTACACATTCAGTCGCTAGAAATAAAGCATTTCAAATTATATTAAACCAGTGCACTTTCCTTGGAAAACAAACTATTGTGAATAAAAGGCAAGAAAAAAGAAGTTACCTTGCAGAATGAGGTAACATCTCATACATGCCGATATCAAAATGTGAATAATCTAAACATGCTTACTAATAAGCTAGTTTCCCCCTGTCATTGTGCTGTCTTGCATCTAAAGGGCATGGCATCAAATCACTTGGTGATATCTATTACAGCATTTGCTGGAAAATAGCAGCATTGCGAACGTCCATGAGGTGATTTTGTCCCTCCCAGCTTCCCAGCTGGAGATTATTTCTGTTCGTATAAGGTGCTTTGCTGGTCAGTAGATCTGGAGTACTATGGGGAAGACCAAATATAGGCCAAACATTTCATGTGATTTGTTTTGTCCTTGTGGAATTAAGTAAAATGTTGCTGTTTGTTTTAGATGCAATGTTTAACTTGCTGATATGTAGTTTGTGTTCCATGCATAATGTTTCAACATCCCAGCGCTGCCAGTTGGCAACAGACATCCAGAGTTCTCTCCAGGGTCTTGAGAGGATTCGTTGGTTAAGTATGCATGTATCTGTACATTCAGTTGTTTATGCATAGCCTATGTGCAGGGCCCTGCTGTAATTTATTAAACTAACTAACTAATTAACTAACTTGTATTATAACTAACAGCGTATGCTTTTTTTGTTGGTTCTCCTTTCATCTGCAGAGACTAATAGTTGTAATGCAGGAGTGCTGTAGGGAGTTAAATAAAGCATTTGAATACTGAAGCAGTCAAATTTGACTGAATCTTCACAGTCTCTAGACATCAGTTAGCAGCTTACTTTTGTTAACACAATTTTGATTTGCTATTGTGCAGTTGCCAGTTCTAAGATTGGCCTCTCTGAAGTTGTCCATGCTGTTATTCATGTCTCCGTCGATTTCCATGTACTCGGACTTGCTGACAACTGAGGAGCTGCGGCGGCTAGAATCAGAGTCAGATGCTATGTTGGGATTGCTTACATTCAGGAGCTGGGCTTGCTCCTCTCCCTCGGTTTCTCTGTGGTAGAAGTAGTTGAAGTTGGAGACAATGACAGGCACCGGTAGGGCAATGGTCAGCACACCAGCAATTGCACACAGAGATCCTACAATTTTGCCCCCAATGGTCACAGGGACCATATCTCCGTAGCCAACGGTGGTCATTGATACAACAGCCCACCAGAACGCATCAGGGATACTGCTGAAGTGTGATTCAGAATCGTCGGCTTCTGCAAAGTAGACGGCACTCGAAAACAAGATTACACCAATAAATAGGAAGAAGATTAGCAATCCAAGCTCCCGCATACTGGCTTTTAGGGTCTGCCCTAAAATCTGCAGGCCTTTGGAATGCCTAGACAGCTTGAAGATTCTAAACACCCTGACCAGACGGATGACCCTGAGGATAGCCAGTGATGTTGCCTGCTCCCCTTTGCTCTCCTTGCCATCGTCTTCCTCTGCCAACTCTGTACCTAGAGTTATGAAGTAAGGTATGATTGCTACTACGTCTATGGTGTTCATCATGTTCTTGAAGAAGGCCGCCTTGCTTGGACATGCAAGGAATCGTACTATAAGTTCAAATGAAAACCAGATTATACAGAGAGTCTCGATGATGAAGAAGGGGTCAGTGAGGATGTTTGGTTTGTAGTAGAAGGTGCTGTTTCCTATCGTCTTTGTTCTCCCCCGAGGGTCCGCCTTCAGTTCTGGTAAAGTCTCTAAACAGAATATGACTATAGAAATTAAAATAACCATAACAGAGACAATTGCAATTCCTCTAGCTGGTCCTGAGCTTTCAGGATGCTCAAACAGAAGCCAGATTTGACGTTGATATTCTTGCTCAGGAAGTGGCCGTTCTTCCTCACGGATAAATCCTTCATCTTCACGGAACTTCTCCATTGCCTCAACTCCAAGTTCATAGAACTTAATTTCTTCTGAAAACATATCCAATGGGACATTCACTGGCCTCCTCAGTCTCCCACCAGACTGATAGTAGTAAAGGATTGCGTCAAAGCTAGGGCGGTTGCGGTCAAAGAAGTACTCGTTTCTTAAGGGATCAAAGTACCGCATTCTCTTTTTGGGGTTACCAAGCAGTGTCTCTGGGAACTGAGACAGGGTTTTCAGTTGGGTTTCAAACCGTAACCCAGCAATGTTGATGACCACCCTTTCACAGCATTCATGGTCATCGTGCTCAGGGGAGTATGTGTCCTGCGGATGCCCTGGCACAGCTGATGTTTCATCCATGTTATCTCCAGGCACTACAGTCATCCTGCAAATCAAAGCCTGCAAGCCAAAGCACTGCAGGAGTTGCTGGACTGCGGTTATTGTGATGGTACAGACATGTAGTATGCTTCAAAACTCCTCTTCTGAACGCTTCACTTTTGTCCGGCTTTGATGTGTGGTTAGTTTGCTTTTTCTTCAGTGTGTTTCCACTGCAACTTGCGCTGTCTCCACCATCTCTTCTTTCCTCTGCATCCGCTACTGCTGCCTCTGCCACCCAGTCAGAGAAAAACATTGGATCGAACAGTGGAGATATTTGCCAGGTCAGCAATTTCCACTCTATTTATTTATTAATGGAGCAACCCAACTGTTCTCAATTGTTTATTTTGGTAATTTCTTGCATTAAGTGACTAGATTTATAAACCCATATACTTTAAGATGTGGTTCCTAGTGAAAATTATCTGACATGACCATGACCATTCACTCTTCGCACACATGCAGTAAACATTAGCTCTCACTCCAAAAGAAGTTAAAACAGATTGACAAGCAAAGGATCTTTACATGCACTATGAAAATCTGGTCCTTACCTTGTAAAGATGTAGTTGGCAACTTATGAAAAATGTCATCTAACAGCAAAGCTCTTGTTTTGCTTTGTGTTCATTAATCAACACTTCATTTGTTCACAGTTCACAGAAGCTGCGGTTGTTTTATCCTTGATTGTATGACAGCTCATCTTCAGGCTTTCCTCACATTTTATAAAGTTTCATAAATAAGCCAGCATCTCAGCTGTGACACATAAAAATGAGCTAAATAATATGGCACTAAAACCAAATAAAGATAGAAATTCGGCAACAGAAAAGAGAAGCTGCAGCATCCATCTGTGCAGCAGCAGCTTGGTGCTTGAATCCGGTTTGTGCTGCAGGAGGGATCATGCTGCTGCATATCGTAGGAGGAAGGGTGGGTAGGGGGGTGCATTAAAGTGTGTGTGTGTGGAGGGGGGTGGGGGCAAAAGCAAAGCTCATGCCATTTCCAGACATCACTGAATCAGCAGAAATTACCCTCCTCTTGTAGATGAGAGGACAAGAGGTCTGTTTTATCTGGCCAAGCGACCATGAGAGAATGGAGCAGGAAGAGTGCTTAAAGCAGGGGGAGAGCGGGATCAATGGGGATAGAAAGTGATTTCTTAATAATAGTCAGCATGTTGGTGCGCTGGACTGTACACAGAGGAGAGAGAGAGCAAGAAAGTGAGCGAGAGAGATAAGGTGGGGGAGGGAGTTTGACGCAATGCAGACCGACTCTATATCGCAGGCTGCCCCGCCACAGACACACCACAAGAGCGTACAGCTAGATCCAAACCGCATAGTACCATAACCTGCTGAATACCAATTCACACCATCTATCAGCCCAGCGGGATAATAGACCAGTGACATAAGGGTAGGCAGAGTCAAGAACGATAAATGATTGGGTTTAAAGAAATTTGGTACCCTGTGGCATTTCTTAATTGCAACAACAGCTAAATGTACACATTATTTATTTCCAGTTCATACACTTGCAAATATCTTGAATTTTGATTTCCACTAGTGATGTTTTGGTGTGTAAGCTTGATTGGATCAAATACTTCTCTGTCCTAAAAACATGTATAGAGAAAAGAGAACAGTAAAAAATCAAGAGACTTGCATTACAATATAAAATATACACTGCTAAGTCACATTATATCCAAAGTAACCGCTGTGTGCTGTCTGGGCTTGGACAGACTCCATAAGGTCCTGGTAAGTCACATGTATCTAGAGCCTTGCTGACTGCATTGCATCCCACGGCTGCTGGAGGGTATGTGGGGGAGGATCCACAGATGAAGGTGCCAAAGATGCCAATTAGGGTCCCAGGGTAGTACTTGGAAATCTTGTTCATGCTCTTCCCACCAACATTGGACACAAAAGACATCACTGTTGGAAGAAAGGTTTCTTGTAACTTTCTGTTGTACTATGTAAGTGTTTCTGAATACACTGAGCCATATAGCTGAGGAACTGATAAATGATTTGGTGGAGCAGTAAGTTCAACACTATCATCGTATTCAGTGGCAATTCTAATCGTTATTAGTGACTATATGTGCCACTTTATTTTCAGAAACAATCTTAAGTATTGTTTTTGGTCCCTTATAGAGAAGAGTTTTCTTTCCAGCAAAGCAGCTAATAGGCTCTTAAAAATGTAAAGTATGCTTGACTTGACTTGGACAGTGATACACCTTTGGCTGTATTTTTTTATTTATTTATGACAGACCTGTTTAAGGCATCTCAGACTTCTTTCATCTGACCAATAGGAAACTCTTGCTCTCGGTATAAGACGACCTCCGGGACCGTGACAGAGTGTACAGTCAAACTAACCCTATTTAAATGGACTTATATGGACTGAAAGACTGCTTAATAACGTTCTTAGGGTTAAAATTAAACTCCCCCATATAAAAAGCAATGAAACAATGTAAAACCATGTTAACATCTAAGTTTATAGAAGTATTTCTAACTGTCAACAAACTGATTTAGATTTTGTTTTTGCTATTTGGTTACATGCGCTGAAAGTAAAGTGTAATACATATTACTGTACAAATAAATAATTGAATACTTATTTCTCCTTACTAAAGTTCCTTAAAAGGATTGTATTTATTGAATTTATTTTGCTTTTGCTGCAGCTGTACATACATTGCATTCTGTAAAATAAATAAAGCTGCAGTCCACTGATGCAGGCCTTGTTAGTGGTTACTAAATAAAATGATACGCAAGTGTAAAGGTAAGTAAAATATGAAAGTGTTGACCGTATAGAACATAATGCCGATTTCAGCTAGATTGTGTTTTGAGACAACAGTTTTTTATCATCTGATGTTGTTTGGTCAGCAGTTGCAGCTAAGGGGAGCGCTTAACTGCTAACTGCTGTCATGAATAAGAAATAAGCAGGCTTTTCCACCGTGCACTCTGCATCTAAATCACTTCCTCTCCTTATGCTTTGCTAAGATATGAAGCTCACTCAGTTCTCTTCAGTGTGTCAGTACACACTGATCTATTAGCAGTGGCATTGATCACACCTGATTTACATCAATAATGAAATAAAATGTACAATTTTATATACGATGATAAATAAAGGTCCAGAATGTAACAATACAATATAAAGAAAAATAATTACTTGTTTATTAAGATTTTAATGTCATGCTTTACACTTTGGATACATTCATGACAGAAACTGTACTTATCACACAAGGGTAATACATTTACAAGGTTAGATTGAACACATGGATGATCTCCAGTTCACTTACTTGCATGATTTTTGACTGGAAAGAAATAGTCCACAGGGAGCTTTTTTATTTGGACTAAAAAAGTAAATCATTTACTTAATAATTATAATTTAGTAAAAAGGAAAAAAAATATTATTTTAAATTAAAATATTGAAATTAATTAAGAACTAAAACAAATAACCATTAATTTATCTGGCAGTGCTCTTGGGAGAAAACGCAAACTAGATGTTTGCAATAACATATATAGAGAGAAACATTTCATAAAGTGACTAAAATCCTCTCAGAGCTCACGTATGCTATATGTTTCTTTTATTTATCTTCAATAGTGGTAGATATTGCAGTCCAGCGCCACTCACTAAATGAAAGACTTGAACAGAACTGTGTTATTTATGTGTGATTTATTATTAGCTTTAACATTAGCCAGTCTAAAGTAAACCAATAATAAAGGAAATATGCAACCGCTACTCACCGTAGGGTATTATGGTAATAATATAAGTTTATAAGTATTTAAATATGTTGTAATTGATTATTTACGATGGCAGATTCATTCATTAAACTAGTTCAGTTACAGCGACTCTGTAAACATTGGGCACAAGAATATTAGCTACCTTGCTATTGTCCACCTACTCCAGCAGATGCACTGGAAAACCAAATGCAGATATTACTACCACATATAAAATGATAAAACATGTATTAAAATATTTTTATTTTATTTATCAAAAACAAAAGTACACTGACATTATGCCAAGTTTTAAACAGGTCTTAAAGACATTTTACACAATAAAAGTATGCTAACAATTATGCTAACAATCTAACCAAATGTTGCTAAAGTGGTTTTAGTGTTATTATAACAAAATAATTATGCATAATGTAGCGTTCAGCATTTATGTAAACAGTTAAATGCAGTGAAATGAAAAAGGCACAAAGACTTGAAATAAATGGATTGGTACTACTGGTGATAATTTCTTACCACCTACCAGAATTAGAAACAGTTCTAACTTACGATATTATTTAAGGTATGAAAAACAAACTAAACAAAAAAAGAAAGAAAGAAATTCAGCAATATTCGTGTTAGATCACACGATGGCGCCAGGAGATCACAAATAATACACTTCTGACCTCACTAAACGTTTTTCTTTGGCTACCTAATGCTCAATGTTATTATATGGTAGACATTGAGGGTACATGTAAACAATGGATGAAGTTTTAAACAGCAATAAAAAAAAATCATATTTAGATTGTATTTGTTTATACAGAACAATGTATTTCTTTTAAGTTCATGTAGAGACGCAACAGAAAACAACTAAAGTGTATTTAATAAGGCAAATGGGCTCCAAAAGACAAAAGGCTGGAATAATAAAGCATAAAGATGAAAAATCATTCACCGTCTTCTTCTTAAAAAAAGAGAAAACAACCAAAGCAATTTCACTGAATAGTGTGTTGAAATACTGTTTGAGAAGGGCATCGATTTGATTTGTGTTATTTTAATAATAATTAAACAATTCAGTGACTCACACGGTTCTGTGAAGAAGAGAACGGTCACACAATCACGACAAGGTTTAAATGTTCCATTATATTAATTATGTGATTAGCCAGAAAAACTGGATTCACACATAATTCATGTAATATCAAACACAGTCATGGACAATTTTGTGTCTCCAATTTACCTCACAGTGTGACCATGCCACCCTAAAAGCCTATGCAGCGTACGGATCTGACAATCAGGCCTATACAGTTCTTAAGATGTAAAGCACGTCATAAAACAGGTTCATCTTTGAAACTTAAATTTCTGCCATACGTGCCTCTATAACAAATCAAATTTAAGTTTTATTCAATTTAACTTAATTGTTTTCTTGATTCAAAACTAAGGTCAGCTGGGTCTGCTGAAGCATGCATACTTAAGAGCATTGTAGGATTTAATATGTTCATTGGATTACACAAGTCACCTGTCGGAAATCATCCGCACTTGTAATGTTTGTCTACTTGTTTATTCAGTTTTATTTTTACCCAAATTTGTCACCATTATGCTCTTTAAAGTGGCTTTAAAAGCTGGGGCAATGTGTTTTTGCAGGAAAAAACAACCACTCATTGGTGCCTTTCATAGAACCACTGCTTATTTGGCGCAACTTTAGACTTTTTTTCTTGAAGCCTATGTTACTGGGAATGACTTTAGTTTGCCAAGGATCTGGCTTCTTTACCTTACTCATCATGAGTAAACTTTTATCTTCAGGATTCTCAGACATCTGTCAGCTTGCCTGTGTATTCCTCTTGGTTGGAATTGCAATAGGTGGGCAAATGAAACTCATCATCATTATTTTCTGAGTATTCTGATTTAAGATAACATCCATCAATGCTGTTTTCCTCGAAGGTGGTCTCAGGTCGGCCACAGGTGACATGCATGTAGGTATTGTTGTCCTGATTGTTATGCGCCCGGTGATAAAAGTAACTAAAGTTTGACACAATGACCGGTACAGGTAGGGCGATAGTGAGCACCCCGGCCACGGCACACATCGACCCTACGATTTTGCCCCCCAGTGTGACTGGACTCATGTCCCCGTATCCTACTGTCGTCATTGTAACCACTGCCCACCAGAAAGACTGTGGGATGCTGGTGAATGCAGACTCAGGATCATCCACTTCTGCAAAGAACACTGCACTGGAGAACAAGATAATGCCAATTAAGAGAAAAAAGATAAGCAGCGCCAGTTCTCGCATGCTTGCGTGCAGGGTCCGTCCCAAAATCTGAAGACCCTTTGAGTGCCTCGACAGTTTGAAGATCCGGAACACTCGCACTAGACGCACCACTCTGAGCACAGCTAGAGACGCAGCATGTTGTGCGTTCCCCTCGTACTCTCCAAGATCCAGTCCAAGGGTTATAAAGTACGGCATGATTGCGACTATATCGATGGTGTTCATAATGTCCTTGCAAAAAGCAGACTTGTTCGGACATGCCGCGAATCTTACCAGCAGCTCGAAGCTGAACCACAGGATGCACACAGACTCCAGAAAGAAGAACGGATCCATGAATGGATTCTCTGCTTCCTTGTTGGTTTTATTCACTGGTGCTAGACCATCTTCATTTCTAAATTCTGGTAACGTCTCCAAACAGAAGGTGATTATCGAGATAATGATGACCATGACAGAAACCACGGCGACGCACCTGGCAGGTACAGAGCTGTCTGGATA
>JAYDZG010000004.1:17882527-17892684 GCA_034509265.1 Microcambeva bendego | reverse complement strand
TAGTTTTTTCCAGTAGGCAGTAAACGGAATACTTTCACATATTAAACAGAAATGTGGTCTTGGCACTGATCCAGTTTGAAAAAATGTATGGTCTGATCTGTCTGGTGTTGAGACCCTGATGCTGAGAATGTATTAGTCACTTACTATAGTTAATGATTTTGTAATCCAAACTAAATGAGTCAGGACTAAAATTGCTGCACCCTTGGTAAAGGTGGGCGGTCTACAAATTGTCTATTTTTAGCTTAGTATCAATAGTAGTCAACATGATCACAACAGAATTACCAATATACAGAGGGACCAACATACAAATGTATACAAGCTCCAGAAAAATTAGCTAGGTAAAAGGATACCAGAGTACCCAGTGAAATCCACAGAGACCAGTGAAGAAGACAAGACTTCTCAAAGTTGTTACCAGGTGTTCAAAACAAACCAAGGTCTGCAAAATTCACAATCCACTCACTCAGTGATCTGCCCCATTAAACATATAAGTAACGCAAAGTATCCTGGCCATCCACTGCATGTTTTGGGGAGGTGAAAGTAACCGGTACCCGAATGAACCCAGCACGGACTAAGAGACATATCTCTTCACTGGCCTAAATATGCTTAGTGTTGTGCCAAAATGACCTCAGCTGGGAAGAGGTCAGTCAGTGCTCTAGTATGGGTGGGCTAATGTTTTTGTTTGTTGGGATTTTAATGTCAAGTTTTACACTTTGGTGACATTCATAAAAAGACATGGTTACTTATTACTCAAGTTACATCAGTACTCAAGTTTATATTGAAGACAGTCATGGACAATTTAGTGTCTCAAATTCACCTCACCTGCATGGTTTAGACTGTGAGAGGAAACCAGAGCACCCAGAGTAAACCCACATAGACATGGGGAGAACATGCAAACTCCCCAAAGAAAAGGACCCAGACCACCACAGATAATAACTACGCTTCCTCAAAACTCTGTGACTAGTACAACACATTGCTCCATTGTATTTAAAGATAACGAAACTGAGTCATAAATGTGTAAGCATATGCTACAATTAAATAGCATTCTGTGCAGAATGCACCCGTTCTGTGAATACCGTTTAGGACCTGTGGTTTAAAGCTGTCACTTCTCAGTTGTTTTTCTCCTGAGTTTACCCCATATGTCCATACCTTTTAAGGTATATTAAAACCCACTTTTCCATTGCTTGGCTTCTGTGGAATGCAGTAAAGGTGCACTCAAAAGAAACTCTTTCCACTGAGCACCCACTCTAAGTCCGCGCTAATGGAGGCAGCACCTCTCCAAACTGTCCTCGTCAATCAGTTATGCATCTTGTTAACAGGATAAAATTGCTTCAGACCATCAGCACACACAGGAAGAAAACAGCTATGAGCACAGCATAGATTTCTGCTGTTTCTGAACATTTCTGAATTTGAAAGGACAGACGAGACATGAGTCAAGTTCAAGTCTCAGCAGGTCGTGGCACCAAACTGGATTGGATGATCGACAGATACAGTTAGGTGTGTCTGAGGGTGGGAGGGCTAGATGAGGGATCATTTAACTGCTGCTATAACTTGTACTGTCTGGTTGATGTTGTCCAACCAATAATGGGGCCATCATTCATGCTTACATTTTCTATGAGAAGCCACTGCTGAAAAGAATAATAAAATGAAGAGTTGTACGCCAAAATTACATAATTCCTGGCATTTTGGTATATCATTATTATCACTTGTCTCAAACAGCTGAAAGGACATGCAATTTAAACAAACAAAAGATAAGTAATAAAGCATTTGTCCTGCTTCATTGGAGTTGAATGTATTTTCCCCCCAAACGCATTGCCATTGTTAAGTGACACCATTATACCCTGACTAAAGAAATTCTGAATGCTAGTACTCGTAACACTTAACCCTTAGTAATGCTATGCTTTGCATGCTATGCAACAATGGACTTTAGCTAAATTTACTTGTAGTTGTCTGGCACATTTTTACCAGTGTGGAGTAAAATAGTCTTACTATTAACTGCTTTATCCTGTTTTGGCTGACATGGGACACAAACTGCATGTTTGTGTGTGTGTGTGTGTGTGTGTGTGTGTGTGCGTGTGCATATTATTACTGTTATTAATACAATACAAGGTTAGAAAATGACATGAATCATTTCACCAAGCACATCCACATGGTCAATGTTATTGTAGAAAAAACATGATCATGTCATTTACTATAACTGTGGATTAACACAAATCCAAAGGCAGGTGGGCTTACAGCTCCATTACTCTTCTTCCAATAGTTTTGTAGTAACTTGTTAAATCCTCCTTGGCATATATCTCAAACCACTAAAGGGCAGTTTTCTAACCGGCCCCAGGAGGATTGTTATCTTTAAATGCTGTGAAAAATTAATTGAACCATTAGCGGTATGATGCAGGTGAAGCCCACCTCTTCTAGGCTGCATACGAGAAGCTAAAGCAGCCTGTGATCCTCATTATTGATTTCATTTTTTGGCTTGGGGCACTACAATGCACTGGTTTGTGCATCCTAGTGGCCAGGAATGGTGCCCAGCCAACCAGTGGCAGCGCAGAGTTTCGACCCAGGAAGTGGGAGTGCTAGAAGAAAAGAACACTGAGCCACCTGTCCACAACTTCAAGTATATATAATACAGATTATTGTAACCTTTAGTTGTTAATTATTTAAGTTTTCATTTTAATAGTTTTTACAACATTGTTTTTTATTTGTTTATATGATAAACATTTAAGGGTCACCATGGACTCGTCTGTTAAATGCATCAATCATTCTCTAGCTGCACCCGGCAGATGCATAAAAACACAACATTGTGTTAGTAAGCCTGATAGGTTTGTGCATGATGGTGTGTGCATTATTAAAGCCAGTTTGATGTTTTTCTACTAGTCCTAACAAATATCGGATAACAGACTTGCTCTGGTTGTTTTTTTTTCTGTTTAAATGTCCACTGTGGGAATGTGGAGTTTAGGCTTTAATACCACAGAGTATAATACCCTTTGGCCTTTGTACTACTGCAGTCCAGAAAGAAATCCTTCAAACACCCTGTCTACCCTCTCGGTCAATTATAACATGGTATCCAATGGCAACCATTTTTCATGTGAAAATAAAGCATCGCCATTGAACACGAGGGTAGCTAAGCTGCATTTGAGCACAGCCCGTCCAGAACAATAGCAACCTAACATTGCAGTCATGACCTGCAATTGCTGTGTAGTTATAGAAAACCTGGATCAAACCATAAATAAAATAAATAAAAGGTTGACTTTATGTAGTGTGTATAAAAGAATGACATAATTGAATGTGTAGGTGTGAATCTAGAGGCATGATGAGTTGCTGATAGAAGTCTGACTTGAGACACGAGTAAGAAAGGAACATTTGCTTCTTTCAACGGTTCTATTTTTCATTACACCTCAATTCATAAAGCTTTGTCATCAGTTGCAGAAATCTGCATGGGGACAATAGCTCCCCCATCCCTGTCTAAGAAACTCCCCCTTGCCCCTATCACAACCCCCTCCTTGTCAAACTTCTTTACAAACTTCTTTACAAAGTCTCATGCTTGCTTGAGACCCCCGGAATGCCAGTGACTCTCACAAAGCTCACAGTCACCATGCCAACAACCAAGGCATGCCAGAACTTTTCAAATTCTCCTCCTCAGTCTATCTATGATACCAAGGAACAGCCAGATGATGCTGTAGTTCCTTACATGCTGTGCACAGGATTTGCTTCTTTGAACTCCAAAAAGTGCAACTAAGTTCTGAAGTTAACATCCATGATGAAGCCAAGATGTGTGCACGAAAATAATATTAAAGACCTTGTGTTTATTTTAATGCTTTTCAGGGTAGCATAGTGTTGCACTGATGCCCTACAGCAAGCAAAGCCAAAATTCCATTCCCTGGCCAAGGTACTTTCTGTGTTTGTGTGGGTTTCCTATGAGAGATACACTTTCCAAAGAGCCCAAATATCTGTGTCAGGCCAACAAGAACTATCAAAAATTGTGACATTTGTGAACATCTGTGAGTGCACTAATTTTTATTACTGCCTCATGATTGTGAATGTTGCCATTTTATTATTACTTTTTGCTCTTGTTTTCAATCTAATGTTATTGCATTTTATTTAATTCTGTTTTTTAGTTTTGTATCTTTAACTGTTTGTATGTATTTGGTATTTTTCAGAGAGAGACTGTCCTGTGATAGACTGGTGTCCTAAAAGAGGCGTTTCTTATGAATCAGACCCACCATGTCCTTGATGACCCAGATAAAGTGGTGGTTTAACAGACAATGAATTCACATCTTTAATTTAGTAGTAATTACCCTAATTCGTGTTTCATTGCTGACAAATTGAGGGAGAGTTTGTATCTAGCTTTGAAAACATGAACTCACACAGCTATTGTTATCAAGACATGGGAGAGTGGCTGTAAAACAATAAAGCCTTTTTCCAATGCACAGGGCCCTATAACATGGTACCCATTCTTACTGCTCCTAATGTGCTACTATCTGTTACTAATTGAACAAGCAAATGAGACTGGCGTCACTCTCCACCAGATCCTGAGATCATAGAATATACACGACCTTAACGTTTAACCTTAAACAATTGTAGCATGTGGTCTGCCATTCTACACACTTTGATCTGTCTTTTTTCTGTCGATTACAGAATATAAAGATTAAATTGATTGTCTCATGTAAGCGGCTGTTCTGTTCGACTAATCACTGTCTGCACAGTTTATCATGTCTCGCTTTGGTACATGTGGTCTCTGGTCAACAAAGGTAATCAAATTTTGCACGTAAGTATAGTACACTTTACAACCACTAATCACGGGATAATAAGTAGAATTGAAATGTACTGTGAAGTGCAGTCAAAGAGGCTACTCAAGTAATCACTGCATGGCAAAAGCAAGTCAGAAGGTTCCTACCTGATACCTTTACTCTCATGTTGGCCTCCAGGGGTCTGTTGTTATCTAGATCCCTGCTCAGCTTCAGCTCCCCTGTGTCCTGGTTTAAAATCAGCAAACTAAGCTCATTTCCTTCGATAAATGTATAACGGAGCCTATCAGATACATCCGGGTCATGTGCAGGTATCTTTCCAATGACCCCTGCGGGGAAGCTGTTAGTCTTGTTGCTAATGTAGTTATTAAAAATGATTTCAAAATCCTGCAGAACAGGATCATTGTCATTGACATCCACGAGGCGAATGTTTACTGTAGCCCGACTGACCAGTGGTGCAGAGGTGGCTTGAACAACGATAAGATACTCCATCTTGGTCTCATAATCCAGATCTGTAAGTGCCATCAGATCCCCATTGAAGATGTCCAGCTGGAACATTTCAGGAACATTTCCCTCCACAATCTGGTAAAGTATTTGTGCATTAGTTCCTTCATCAGGGTCTGTGGCACTAACCCTAGCCAAAGTTGATCCTACAGATCTGTTCTCCTCCACATAGATATATAATTCGTCCTTTTCAAACACGGGGGCATTGTCGTTAATGTCTAACACGGTGATTTGAATAGAAACAGATGCTTTTAAAGCTGGGACTCCTTTGTCCATAGCAAAGCCCTTGAGGTTGTATATGGCTACATTCTCTCTATCAAGCTTCCGGGCTGTTCTGATTATACCCGAGTAGGGCTCTATGAAAAAATCACCATCACCATCGCCTCCCCCTTGAAATGTGTAGCTCACTCTGCCGTTGGACCCTGAATCTCTGTCTGACGCAGAGACCTGAAGTACACTAGTGTACACAGGTGCATCCTCAAACACAGTCCCTTGGTAGATGGCCCTAAGGAACTGGGGGGCATTATCGTTGGCGTCAAGAATTATGATCTCCACATAGGTGGTGTCAGATTTCTGTGGGATTCCGTTGTCTCGTGCTATGATGGCCAATGTATATGAGGCTTGGTCTTCATAGTCAATTTCAATCTGAGTAGTAATGGCACCAGTGTCAGGGCTGATCTTGAACTGAGGCACGTTGTCCTCCATCATGTATGTAACGCGAGCATTTTCACCGATGTCCTCATCGGTCGCACTGATGATCACAACAGTCGAGCCCACAGGTTTATCTTCACTCAGTAACACTTGATAATTGGCACTCTGAAAGACAGGCCGATGAGTGTTGGCATCTGTAACGTTAATGAAAACCTGCGCTGTGTCAAAGCGTGTGCCATCTGACGCGGTGACTGTAAGGACATACTGGCGCTCCTGTTTGTAGTCCAGTGGCAAGGCTAATGTAATGAGCCCACCTCCACTCTGGCTGGTGATGGCGAACCTATTCCGTGTGTTCCCACTCGATAGCTGGTAGGTCACCACACTGTTCACATCTCTGTCAATGGCTGTGACTGTGAGAACACTTTCACCCACAATGGCATCCTCATTTATTTTAAGACTATACAGCTTTTGGGTGAAAGTTGGAATATTGTCATTGACATCCAACACTGTGACACTTACGCTCGCTGAAGAGGACATCACCGGTACCCCATGGTCCCTTGCCTCTACACCAAAAGTGTAAAACTCTTGGGTTTCTCTATCTAGCTCCATGCTCACTGTAATCCACCCTGTATTATTGTTGATAACAAAGGGAAAGCTGGGTGACATATCTGTGAGTCTGTACTCCAAGTGTGCATTGTCCCCTGAATCCATGTCAACAGCTTGAATGTGAATTATAGAGTGTCCAAGAGGAACATTTTCCAGCACTGAAGCTTGAAAAGGTGTGCTTATAAACATTGGTGCATTGTCGTTCACGTCCACCACCTGCACCACAACCATTCCTGTGGAATTCATAAGTGGTGGCCTGCCACCATCTTGAGCTTTTATGCGCAAATTATATTCCCTGATCACTTCATAATCCAAGGGGTTCATTACATCAATGATGCCTGTCGGGGCATGAATGAAGAACTGACCTTTCACATTCCCACTGATGATGCTGTAGTGCACTTTGCCATTATGTTCAGCATCTTTGTCCGTGGCCTTAACCTGTGCGACTTGTGAGTTGACAGGCATGTTCTCAAGAACCTGGACGGTGTATCTTTTTTCACTGAACTGAGGAACATTGTCATTCTCATCCTCCACCATGATGTGCACAGTTGCTGTTGAACTACATGGGCCAGGATCTCTGCCTTGGTCATTGGCCTCCACGACAATCCGGTACTGTGACCGGACCTCTCTGTCTGGACGGATCTTGGTTTTGACAACACCGTGTCTGGGATCAATTTCAAAAACGTTTTTCAGTTCAGGCTCATTAACAATCTTATACATCATGTTGGCGTTGGAAGGAGCGTCTCCATCTGTGGCCCGAATAGTCATAACTTCAAACCCGACCTCTACATTTTCTCGAATACTGACCCTATAGTCTGTCAGCTCGAACACTGGACTGTGGTCATTGGTGTCGCTGACTGTGATGGTGAGATAGGCCGTCGCAGACCTCTTTGGAGTGCCATTATCGGTGGCTGTAACTTTGAACACATGAGTGTCTTTAACTTCCCTGTCCAATATCTGCATGGTGGTGATGCCACCTGTCTGGGGGTTTATTTGGAAGTAATTGTTAGACCGGCTGTAAAACAGAGCTTCCATGTCATACTCGAGCACTCCAGCATCTCCATCGTCTGAGTCGAAGGCTTTGAGGGTGATCACTCTCGTTCCGGATGGCTCATTCTCAGGTATGGAAACCTGGTAATTAGGCAGCTGGAATTGTGGAGCAGAGTTGGCATTTCGTTTCTTGCGTTTTTCCTGAGACCTTGGTCCAGTATTAACAGACACATTGTGATCACGGTTCGTCACAAACTGCAGTTTCACTCGCACATGTAACACGCCGTGTTTGGAACTCTGCACTGAGCAATGTAAACTGACATTGTGATACAAACAGGAGTTTGTCTGCGTCTCCTTCTCCTTGCAGGTAGTTTGTAGTATTTGATGCTTCTGTACAAACCTTGGTAAGTGTTGGTAAATAATTACAGGTAATAAGTCCGTGTTCAAGCACTCATGTGAAGAATAGAAATAAATAAACGCGTCTGGTCTTGAAAGCTTCCTTCTATACTTCATAAAACAGTTCTGACCGTGAAGAAAAGTATTAAAATGAATCAAAACAAAATTTGCAGAATGCAATGATGCTATTCTTAAATACACCGACGCTTGGTGTTTATGTGAAGGTATACAGTACACTTTTTGGCTCAGCATTACAACTCCATCACGTTTTCCCACCTTCATATGCTGTCTGATTGATTTTGAAGTGAGAGTTTTGTCTATGTTGTAAGTCCAGTCCGGTCCGAGAGATGTGTTCACAAGCGCAGCTCCAGGATGAAGCTCCTCCGAAAAATGTAAGTCCAAACATCCGAACAGCGGTAAAAGTATCCCAAACCAAATCCATCTGGTTAGCATTTCCATTGCTTATACCACATCATTCGGCAAACATAATCCAGGTAGGTTAGGAAATAAATACTCCATAAATATAAACAAGTACTCCAAAAGTAGCCGGTGGACTGCACCATACCGCTTCTAGTGATGGTTGATCTGCAAGTCGTTTCTTTCTTCATGAACGAATCTTGCAAGTGACTCGGACGAATCGGTTCACAGACACGAACGATTCGATGTTCGTTAAATACTTGAAACTTTTTAGGTTACGTCTTCACTGTGATGCAACATGCGAACAGCTTTATCCTCCTGGTCAAGGTTTCTTGACACGAAAACTTCATGCTATAGTTATTAATAGATAGAAAAACGTTGTATTGAAAAATACTAGTAATCACAATCAAAATTCTTAATTTAAAACTTCACACTTAAAACATTCTCTAGTTAATCAAAATTCATAATTTAAAACTTCACACTTAAAACATTCACAAGTCTATTTTCACTTATACACTATCAAAATGTCTAAATTTCTAAATCCACATCAGCGAAATAGAAGAACCTGTAAAATTAATCAAACGCATCATGCAAAGATTTAAAAACTGAGCCCTGATGATGCCGACCACATCTGCATTGCCACTGCCTTCATTTTAAATGTTAAAATAGCACTAGGCCGATTTAGGGAATCATTTCATAGCGTAAATTGCTTTTTAAAGTAAGAATCAAGGATTTTGTGTCTAAATTCAGTGTTATTTTTATATAAATTTTAATATATTTTGAATGAAGATTTGATGAACGCGTTGTTGTAGTTGTTTTAAAGTTTCGGACTGCATTATTGCTTGCTTACCAAAATACATCATAAAAGCGGGTCCATGCTTTTAGCTGTTTTATTTTTAAATATGGGTTGTCCAAACATTTCTTGTTGTGGTGCTTATATAAAAGTGTATAACGGCAGTCAAAGGAGGCGAGGAAGTTTTACACTGGTTTATAGCGACACCCAGTGTTAGGGTTTGGAATTTTCTTTTTTAAATTTGCGAAACAGTGGATCAATGTTTATTTCATTTCTAAACCACCCCAGGGGCCGTTTCAAAATGTTAACTGGCCGCAAATGGCCGATAAAATGGGTTAAAAATAATGTATTATGGTGTATAGTAGAGCACAAGTACTGAAATGTAATGTGTGGATGTTTTAAGTACAGTACAGTTTATAGTTTAGTATTGTTAAGATAATGTGTATGTGTGGGGGTAAGGGGTGGGGCTTTTAATCCAGTTTTAAGAGCATCAGTTTTTGGGGTAATTTGAATCATTTTATAAAAAAGGACCCAAATGAGGGCCAACCAGGTTGAGCAGTGGGATTTTCGGCTAGACCACCAGCACTGAGACTAGGGCTGATTATTCGAGTAACTCGAATACATTGATTACAAACAATCCTCAAGGCAAAAATCATTGAATCCATACAACTATATAAGTCACATGTTTTAGACGAATGAGGTAGAAGACCATTATTTTAATGCAGTCCCAATAATGCAGCTGTGTTAAACGGTGGGTAGCACTCACACGCCCCGGGTGGGGCGATCTCGGTCCTTTCTGTGTGGAGTTTACATGTTCTCCCCTTGGTCGCGTGGATTTCCTCCGGCTCTCCGGTTTCCTACCAGGTTGCTACCAGGTTAATTGGAGACGCAGAATCGTCCTGTAGGTTTACCCAGCCGTGTAGCTGGAAACAGCCCGGATAAATGGGGAGGGGTGGAGAAAACAATGGCAAACTACTGCAGTATCATTGCCGAAATACTTCATGGATCGATGATCTATCAAGTGACCGAGAGTCGGCTGCGACTAATCGGATAATCAT
>JAYDZG010000004.1:17857495-17871566 GCA_034509265.1 Microcambeva bendego | reverse complement strand
ACTTAATCTTAAATCCTACACTTTACTAAAAGTGTGAGTAACATGCTTGATAACTAACTTTAAAGAGCAGCTTTCAGCGAACATTTTTTTTTACTCATAAATCGACTCTTAGGAGTAATTCTAAGATACTTGATAAATACAGCCCGAGGTCATCACTCCAGTGCTTAAAAATGTCAGAAGACACATCCTATGGTGATAAAAAAGTGGATACCGCGTTTCATAGTACCCATCAAGCATAGTGCCCATTGTACAAGCCTCTGTTAACAGTGTTACAGTATGTATTATTAATTCAGCGGTCTACCTGAACATATTAATCAGGTAACCGCATCAATTGTTTTTTCCTCCACTGGTGACATGGACATACTGCAGAATGGTTATGATAAGATTGATGCGATTTAAATGGGAAATAGGAGGAGCACACCGCATTAACTTGTCACCACAGCCTTAACCTAAATGAAAATGTCTGAGGTGTGCTGGAGACAAAATTCTGGTCAAAATTAATGTCGTGACGTTGTTGAAAAAATGCCAAGACGATTGCGCGCCATAATCAAAAGGTGCGGGCGGCATCATGCAGTGTGCGGCTCTTTGGCCTGTAATGTTTGGGAATAGCGCAGAACGACATGGGCAATTATTTTACTGGAAAATAAACTTTGACGTACATAGCGTGTGCACTTAAAAACAATACATGTAGCCAAAAGCATCGCTGCAGACATTGTTTTTGGTACATTTATTTCTATGTTAGAGAGGGATTCATTAGAACACGTCCACGTAACACTGATAAGCTCGAGTTATGAAAAGTTTAAATTAAATGGCACGTTAAATTACCTCCAGGCTGCTTTAGCCGCATATCTTTTCCTAGTAAATAGGATCGCGTTGGTAGTGCGCAACCGGATCAGCTTCTTTATGTCCTCGTCGGTCACTACATAGCACAAAAGAACAAGGCTAGTTAGCAAGAGCTGGTTCACTACAAACAATGTTGTTGCTAATACATGTGAAATGCATTAAATTTACAAAAGCAAAAATATATCGTTTTAATCACTTACGTTTATATGTAAATTCCGAGCTGGCCATTGTTTATGCCTGAAAATTAAATCGTAAAGATTGTGAGAGTAAAGCTAGGGCGCTTGAAAATAGTGTGCTTCAGCAAGACGCTGTTTCAACGTAACAAAATGGCGCCGACCCTAACTCCGCCTACACGACGTCAAGTGCCCTAGGAAGAACATAGGACACTAGCACTGGGTTAGCGTTCCACTATTTAATCAACAGTTGACAAAAATACATGATATTACTTTACTTTTACTCGACACTGCAGGCTTTTCCACAAACATCATTTTTGTAAATCTGAAATGTAATATTTTTTCCCAAAAGTATTCACATACATTAAATGACTGTGTGTGTGTGTGTGTGTGTGTGTGACAAATCTAAAAATGACTGAGTTAGCCATCCTCGTAAATGTTTTAATTTTATTAGGATTTTAATGTCCCTAATTCAAAGGAACATTTTCAGAATGAATAGGAATGCTGATTAAAATGCTCCCCAAAATCATGTTGAATGAGATGTCTAAATATATTTGGCTATAAATCTTTGTTATAAGGAGTTGAGAATCAATATGTTAATATCTTAGTGTTACAGACTCTATAACTTCTGCAATTTTGAACACTGCTGACTTGTCAAAGGTGTCTGCACAGAGTCAGAGAATAATAGATATGAGTGTGTGATGCTCTGTGAGTGCTATGGATTCACATTTTTAATAAGGTACAAAGAGACAGTTGGCTACTGCACACATGTTAAGGGTGTCTGTTTTTTACAACCTTCTTTGGTCAGGACTGGAGGCAAACAATCAGTGTGTGCAGTAATTGGATACAACTAGATTGGGAGAGAAGCTGGGGATTCAGCTTTTTCTCAATTGAAGTGTGGTGGATGTTCACCACATCAGTGAGAACTGGAGGATGTCTATCCAAGTTTAATAGGTCTTTACTACCAATAAAATACAAAAATATTGAAAAAGAGTTCAAAACTTAATAGCCCAACAATTTATTTGGACATATTTTGTAATACAAAATGTATTTCTTTAAGTCTTCCACCAGCCAGAGTGCTTCTCTCTAATCTCACTGTAGGTGTCCTTACAGTCTGGGACTGCGTTTATCTACAGGAAAGTAATCCGGTGTAGGTCTATGTTGGTAATCCTTTCCTGTGTTTTGTACAATTTTTGTTTTGTAAATGTTCAAGTGTTCATCATTTATGTACAAGTGAGAATCACTGGCACACAGATTTTAAAATAATGTTTTGGACTATATTGTTTCACTCAGTGAGAATGGGTTTCACTGTGGCTTGACATCATCACACATTGTCACCACGGTGAGGTATGTGGGAGTGTGAAGATTAAAGGTGAGAAGGTGTCTTGTTTAATAAAAACAGTGATAGAATGAGGATTTGATGTACAATGTTTAAGTGCAAAATTTTGAGAAAAATCAGCCAGGTTTTATTGTGTCAAGTTCAGTTTCAGATACAAGTCCTATTCTGTTTTTATAATTTTGACCGTCTTTTGTCCAGGTTGTAGCAAAAAACAACACCCACCTGTGGGGTTTGATGTACAATGTTTAAGTGCAAAATTTTGAGAAAAATCAGCCAGGTTTTATTGTGTCAAGTTCAGTTTCAGATACAAGTCCTATTCTGTTTTTATAATTTTGACCGTCTTTTGTCCAGGTTGTAGCAAAAAACAACACCCACCTGTGGGGTTTGATGTGGGAAATTAAACTTGATAGCTGATTTAGTGAGGCCCTGTAGCTGGCTCTGTTAGCGAAGGAGAGCAATGCCTGTAGCTCTGTAGCTCACAGAGCGAGGATCAGAGTCAGCAGCTGAGCTGCGGCCACACTGCTGCCGAGCGGATCGGCAGCACTATTTATAGCTAATCCTGTTTGAGCGAGGTCATGCTCTCTCCCGTTCCCGAGCTAAGCACATAGTGTGAGTGAGCAGAGCGATGGAGCACCACATCAGCTTCCACTGGCAATAATGAGCAAATATGTCAGAGGCATCCCGAGGCAGCTCATGAGAACATATGCAGATATACGACATTCAGATATACAGTGAAATCTAAACACAAATGGCCTTTAATAAGAACACTGCCACAATAAGAAAACTAACCACACAGCTATCCTTAAATTGTTATGTTTTTTTTTTGTTGATCACTTATTTTTACCACTGAGTTAACCCAGTGAGTGTAGCAGTAGGTCCAGTGGCTCCTAAAAGCAACTGCAAGTCACTGCAAGGCAGGACTAGACAGTGGACACCATGAAGATGATCTATGTGGCTGTGCAGCACTCACTTTACCGGCTGTGTCACTGTGTTAATTTTGATGTGAAGAAAATAACAATTAAAGGAAATAAACTTATTGCTTATTAATGATTTTTCAGTAATTATGTGTAGTTGGTCGAGTGCAGCTCAAATACACTGATCCCAAAGCAGAAATACATTATGTGCATTGTTTCAGTCCATCACAGTGCAACAGATATTAATAAATTTTCTTATTCACTTATGCCTAGGAGAATTCAGTGCAGAGTTTACTTTCTACAGGTTTTTTGAGGCAATATGGAAATCCTAAACTTGTCACAGACAGGGATTGGAGATGGGTTGCCATGCTGCCAGGACTGGTTCCATGGAGTCCCCACAATACCTGATCTTATAACATGATGTCCCCTGACCCATCATTCTTCTGAAAAAGAATTAACAATTAGTTTAGTAGTCATGACATTCACTAACAATGACCGATAGCCTTTGGCCCCATTGCCATGAGCTAAGCTTACCATAGACATTAATACAAAGTTACTCTTCAGCCATTTTTGTTCTTTGAAAGCCTTCAAATTTCAGTGAAGAATTATCTCAAACGTTGAGTGTGTCTGTGAATAGTTATGCCCATTCAAACAATGCTAAAAGCATTTGCGAGGTCAGCCACTGATCATTGATGAGAATATATCAGTTGACTCCTAAATGATGTTTGAATTTACCCAAAAGGTGCAATGGAGGTCAGGACTCTGTGCAAGCAAGCATAATCCTTAAACTGAAAGCAGTACAAGTACCTTATGTCCTTGATTTCATACACTTATTAACAATGGGAAACACTGAAAAGGGGTTCATGCACTTTAACCACGAACAGACATTTCTTTTATAAGTGTATGTACAGTGTTAACTTTTACTGTAAAATCTGCATCACTTGTGTTCTAACTGATCTTGCTCTTATTGGGATTAATTACCAGCAGCCGAATTTGCCACCTGTACCTATCCCAGCCCGCCAGCCAATCAGAACCCGAGTTCTATCGTCATGACGTAAGCACCAGAGAACACAGATGTGGGCGGAGCTTGAAGATTAGAGTTGTGGAGCGACAGTTGCACAAGTGCAGTGATGGAAGCGACTCTGCAGCTGAAAGTAAGTACAGATGGATTTATTTTCTATTAAGCGCCTGGGCAGACACTGTTTTTTTATTTCGGGGAATTAGGAAATTAATGGTTCTATTTAGTAATGTCCTGTAGTGGAAAATCTTGTTTGTGAACAATAATTATATTTTGAATGATAAATAGAACTATTTTGAATGAAACTCGCTCCTTGTGTTAGTATGAATCTTACATATACTGCTTTAGTGTCTGGCAAAGTCCAGGTTATGTTACAAAAACGTAATAAAACAATTTATACAGGAATGCTTGCAGTATTTAAGTGGCAATCAACCTGTTTTGTATTACAGTGACCTGCAGCGTGTGTGCGAATCCTACAGCGTTTTTATTTCTTTTCTTTTATTTTTAATATCGAATTTATACATCCACTTTAGATTTACACACATAAGCTTTTTGACTTTGAACTTCTATGTCAAAATCTATTATGTACTGTATAATGCAAATCGAAGATAAATGTATGTCCTTGGCATTGTGTTTTTATACCTTTTTTCTTGCTAAATGATCTCCTCAAAGAAACTGACCTGACAAAGCAAGTACTTTTCTAACCCTAAAAACCTACATTTTGTTTTTATCTTTGAGTATTTTGGCTTGTTTAAAAGTTTTATTGCAGAATGGTTGCAAATCTTATTCTGGCAAATTATCCATTAATATATCCAGGCACTATGTAGCAACTCTTCCTTTTCATGTTTTCTTTTAAGGGCCTGTAATTTGCCAGAGCTGTTTTTTGTTCTGCCTTTTTAATTATTTTCAATTCGCAGTTGTGAATCTGCTGCTGGCTGCTTGATTCCCAGTCTGATAAAAAGAAAACAGATCACCACAGACCCCCTAACATTCCTATCACCACACATACGCAGGTCCCCGAACCAGTCCAGAAGATCGCATATTACAGTGGCAAGAGACCTAATCTGACCTTTCCTCCCTCAAACATGTGTTTGTGTGAACATTCAGCCAGGTCAGTGGCTCTGCTGAGAACGTGCCCTGCCCTGCCCTATTACAGTTTGCAGAGATGCTGTATCATGAGTCTCCCCTTTATGTGAAATTGTTGGGTAGACAAATGTATAAGATCATATTTTTATTGCTGAAATTCCTTTACTACTTTTAGTTTTATCAATACTTTGTTTGGTAGTGCATGGATGTTTTCATGCACCCATTCTGCTTTTCTTTCAGAATATTTCAGCAGTCTTGGTAATAGATTTTTTTATGTCATTGTTAATTGTGGTGGGATTTTGTAATGATGCACTCTGTTGGTGATCAGAGATGCACAGTGTGTGTCGTACAGCGGTTTTATTTGTTTATCTTGTTTAAAGCCTTGTTTTAAGAATTCACATTGATGATCTGGATTGCAATGTGCAGTTAGGAACTGTGTATTTATCTTTATCCACTGTGTTTTAATCCTTCTCTAGCTCTACATCATTATCGGTTTGTGACTACGAATCACTGTTGCCTAGATATTTTTGGTTGGCGCACTATTTTCAACCCAGCGGTGACACTGAGGTGCTTATTGCTGTGACGAATACTCTCGTACCAGCACCACACATCCTATCAATTCAGTCTTTCTGCTGTCACGAGAAAGCTCTATCAAGCAAATACTGTTTGCTTTTGGCAGTATTTTCTGATAATGACTCACCTCAGAGGGCATTGAATGTACCATTGCTAAATTAACAGCTGCTGTTTACACTAATCACAAAAAGTTAGGGATATTTGGCTTTCGATGGAAATTTATTGGTAACGTAAAAAGTTCACGCTGCAGTGATTTTATTTCATGAATGCATTTAAGTAGAAGCATGCAATAGGGATTTCCTCGTCAACAGTGGCTGATGCATAGTTTCCTTGACCTCTCCAGCTTTCCTCAGTGAACAGCATGGAGGCCCACTGGTCCATTGTCCAGCATAAATGGTGGGTCACTTGCAGGTGTTGTAGTACTCTCTTAAATGTGCCTAGAGTTGTGTTACGTTCGTCCGGTTCTGCAGTGCACTGTTCACAATGAACTGGTCATCAGTGTGGGATCTGGCCAAAAGACGTACATTTCTGTACCTTTCTGTTACTTTTTTGAGTCTCTCTGTATCTCTGAGCTCACTCTAGATCAGAGACTTCTTCTGTCTGAGAACATCCTGTTTGAAGCCATACAATGGCAAGGTACTGTTGATCAAGTCTTGGGTGTCGTCTTGGTCTAACGATGTCAAAATGTGAACAGCATGATGAGAACTGTTTAAATACCAATTCAAATTGAGCAAGAAATGTCTTGGTCGATTCATGGATCCAAAAACCTGTTGTGAGATTTGCCGTTCAGCTCCTTGTTTGAGAACAGCAAGTTGTGGAAAAAATACTGAAACATTGAATAGGTGTGCATTCAAAAGTTTAGAGAAGGTCACATTAAGTTTATCTGTAATGGTTAGAGAGCATTGTAGGTTCATCTTGAAAATTCCATCAAAACCAAATATCTGTAACTTATTGTGAGTAGTGTATATTAGTTGCATCTAAAATGCTCTGGAGTGGGATTCGTGAGTATGTAATGCGGTAAATTTATTTCTGTCCTGTGCCCTGTGTTTAAGGACTATTTCCAGAGTAATTATGACTGTGATCAGGACAAATAAAAAATACTGAGACTGCTAAATAAACAAATTCACAATTCGTTATTAGTTCATGTCAATGCAAAATTGAACTAAAACGTGTAGACACAAAAGTACAAAAGTTCAGTTAAAAAGAAGGGCAATGACGTAGATTACGATAAAAATACTTTGACTTTTAAGGAAGGACAACAGTTGCAATCTTGAATAATATTTTTTATTAAGTTTTCCCTCTTTTTCTCACAAATTACTTACTTTGTTGTAAGTAAAGATCATTGGTCTGCAACAAAGCTAAACTAATGTACAAAATACTGTTTATCTCGTGTCTCCATACACATACATTAAAACAGAACACATTAAACTACATTTAAACCAGAACAACTAAACTTTTAAAAGCAGAAATGATGCAAACAAGTAGTGCCGATGTTTTTAGCTCACACGTCAAGGGTTGCATGCATTGTTGTGTGTGGAAAAAAAACAAAAAAAAAAACACATGACACAACAAGCTTGCATTTGGTTCGTTGTTAAATAACAGCCTGCAAAAGCTATAAGGGTCTCTCAGAATTAGCACTCTCAAATGTGAGATTTCAAAGCAACATGAGGCAGCTAAGGGTGTTTTCACACCATCCTAAAAATAAGCATATGGGGTTTGATTTAAATGGTACAGACAGTGCTGTGTGGGGAAAAATCCACTCTTGAGACCAGGAATGCACAGATTGGTTATATATTTCCTAATTAAAAAATTATTATAAATTGGGTTATAAATATAAATTGGTTATATAAATATAAAATGGTTATAAATTAGGGAAATGTACTATAGTGGGCTGGTCTAGAACATCTGTGCATTGTATTGAATTCTGATAGTTAAATTAAGGGGGGTAGTAATGTATCCTATTCTATGTTAAGTCCCATTGAATACAATTTTGTATATCATAAGGAACGTTTGATGACTGGTTGATCGGGTCTGCACAAAAATCAAGGATTAATTCTGATAAAGGTGTAGCTCTCCGTGCACAGTGCTGATTGACACATCCTTCACATTTTAACCCAAACACTAGGGGGCAGTTGGCACACATGCCCGGAGTATCGTTACATCCCTAGCCTTCACATTCCAGGTTAGATGGATACCCCTCCAACACAGGCTAATCATCTATAAATTCTATGGTCTGTGCAAAAAGTTTTGACTGCAAAGTTAAACTGACTGTAAAGGGTGAGATCCTTGGGCTACCTTGACCCTCCGTCTTTTCATGTCATAGCGTCTCAAACCGTGCCAAGTGCCATCGTAAGGGTTTATAAGCTTTGAATTAGCATCTTAAGGACATTTAGAAACCAAACTGACTGTCATAAGTTCTTACTCAAAAATGGCTTGCTTCTTGTGATTCTGCCTAAAGGTTGGATTTAATACACTTATTCAGAGATTATTTTCAGTCTAACAGGTTCTCCTATATCTGCAAAGATGATTGCATGTGTCAGTGGGTGGGATGATCTCCTGTCAACCTCTGTCAGTGTATGAGTCTGCAATAATAGAGGAAATTTACAACTGGGGAACTGGAAATAAAAAAGTGAGAAAATGCCAAATAGAATAAAATAAAACAATGATTGTAGATTATTATTATTATTATTATTATTATTATTATTATTATATGCTGTATTTTCTCAGTACATTGTTACAAGTTGCTATTTCTTTGTCTACTTCCTGTACTATCATGCCTCATTTTAACAGGCGTAAGGCTATTTTCTCCTGATTGCCCTATTGTATTGCTAACAATTACATAATGTTCACAATTGGTACCTTCATGTCGTGCAAGAACTGATTGCGCATGGAGTGGAAACTGCTGCGAGCTGTTGCCTGGCTACTTCACTGTAACTCATCCATGAATGAAAGAAATCACAAGGGTAGATTGTCTTGTATGGAGCATAAAATGCAGTTTTAACATACTGTTTCACTCAGCAGCTCAACCGCTATATCAACTGTTGTGCAACTCACCATATCCACAACCTAATGAGATTAAGCAAGAGGCTTTCGTGTGGTAATCATTAAGCAAGCCTCTTTCTTTGAGCACTGCTCTGGTTGAGATGCGGCGCTCTAGGTTGCATTATTGACAGCTAAATAAAGGACTTGTCTAGTTTTGGAGTTCTTCTATGAAGTGTTTGGTGAAACCTTTGGAGTTAAACGTTTGTCTTTGAAGCTGTTGGGAGCTGCACCTTCTGACTGGTTTAGCTGCCATCTTTTTTGGTCATCTTACTTCTGCAGCAGTAAACATGTGCGTATGTAATCCCTGCTTGGACAAAAAATTGAATCTTTATTGGACAGTTAATTGTATTTGGTTCTGAATTAGTTTGATTTTCTTGACAAGAATATAAATAGCTGCTTAATGTTTTATGCAATGTTATGGATACATTTAGAGACATCTAGAGTAGGAAAAACTAGAATTAGGCCAATTTGAGGTACATTTTGTTTCCCATTTTCTCACAGTTTAGCATAGTTGTCATATTTGTCTTATGCTTTTAGGGGATCCCTGAATTGCAGTCAAATGGGTGTATTGTACTCCTCCTTCGACACGTGTTCAGTTCCTCATGGAAGCCTTTTTCACCCATACAGCACTTTACCTGCCAGTCAGGGTTCTTACATGGTATTTGATTAAGACAATCGCATTTGTGCCTATTTGTCTTTGTTTTATAAAAGTACAGCATTACAAAAAGTATTTGATTTGATGTTAAACTGATAAATTGTCTGTAACATATAAGAACCTATTTTAACCTGTTTAAAGGAACAGTTTAATAACAACAAATATTTAATTATTGAAACACTGAATTAATGAATTGGTTTTAATCCATATAGACTGTAAGGCTTAATTACTAGTTCTGGTCAATCTAAATAGCATTTAAAAACCCTTTTAGGAAGGTGAAGAGGAGAAAAATGAAAAAGCTAAATATAGAGATATTTTTCCAAAAAAAAAAAAAATCTACGACTATGATTGTGCAAGAGTGATCATGCCTTGCTTCGTCAGGGGGATTGATGAAATCCCCTCTTTATTTAAACACTTTAATCAATTATTTAAACAACTGTGGCCAATTAATTTCTTTTTTGTTGTTTATTATTTCACTATAAAAGAGGTTAAAGTTCGTAACGGAGATCGGTTCTTTATAGAGATCGTGCAGTTGAGTGAGGACTTGCTGGTTAGTCATTTTCGTCTACCGAGAGATACACTTTTACATTTGTATAATATTTTAGAGCAAGCTTTTAAAGGACGCTGCATTTACAGTACATGTCATTGGCTGCCAAGCACTGCCAAGTTCAGATTATTTTTTCTCTCTGCGGGCTTCCTAATATGGTAGTCATTTCTCATTCATGGGCATGGATTATGGTAATTATATGCTAATTGTAAATTAACATGCAGGCGTGTCCAATTTAGGAACGATTGGTCTTCACTAACTTGCACATTCTACTAATGAATGTTTATGAAGTGTTCCTGAATCTGGTGAAACGTTTTCATGAAGGTCCATTTTACTTGTAATTTATTAAGTTTGCTCATTTTTACGAAGATTTCATGAATGAGGCCTAATGGTTTTAGACATAAAAGCAAGTTCATCTTTGAGTATTTGTTTAAAAGAGGCTACATTGAAAAGGTTTGAAAAAAAAATGGTTTCAACAAAACAACCTAACAATAAACCAAAATTGAAAATAATAAAAGCATAATTAGGGAAAGATTATGCTTTAGATTGCCTCAACCTCCATACCAGTTTCCTATAGAAAATGTAATAAGGTGTATTTATAAAGTGCACATTTATCAAAGATACACTTGTTTTATGCACCTTCCCCAATCATCTCCCAGTCTAGTTGAATCCAGATACCTGATCGTATTTTGACTCTCCCACTACAGACCCACCCAATGATTGCTTTTTTTCACCTGCACGAGGCTTGTTTATATGGGGGATCTATATCGCACTTGGAGAGTCACAGACTGATCCCCAAGATCCCTCTCTATGTGCAGGAGCCACTGATCAGGGAGTAATTCCTTTGTCCCTTTCTTTCCAAAAACACCAATTATTAATCGTATATAGAGCTAGAGCTGGCATTGGAACCTGTAGGTTTAAAATTGTTGGTTTAACATTGAAGTTCATTCTTGCCATTTATTTTTTTTATTGTTAAGTTGCCTTTTAAATGCAGTGAAGTGTATTATGTGTTTTCTGAACATATTCAAGTTAAAATGTACATACATTAACCTGAATTATTAATTTGCTTGTGTACAACTCATTTAATGTAATTGTTATGTAGTGTTATTGTAGAAGTAGTAATTATTGACCATAGCATAGCATATAGCAATTAAAAAGCCACAATTCCCTACACCCAGTTGATAGAACAGCCATATCTTGTCAAGTCTGTGAGAGAGATAGAGAGGAGAGGGTTAGAGAGGAAAAAACAACAAAATTTCATCTTGTGCTTTGAGGAAATTTGTCTCATTGGTCAGATGAACCATAAAAATAAAACGGCCATCCAGCTGAAACAAGGACAGTGACTCCATTTTTTTTAAGCCTAACATTTGCGTATATGAATTAACTGCATTGGTTTTCGTTTAGTTAAATGTATTGTTTAATTATTATTTATTTTAAGTATTGGCCGGTTAATGTGACAAAGATATATTTAGCCTTTCACATTTTAAACAGTCTTGGCAGATCTGCTCCAGAAATCAACAGCCAGGAAAGCACCTGTCATTTCTCATAAACATTCACATCTTCCCTAAAGATAGTGACATAGCGTTTAATATGAAAAGTTCTTTGATTGAAAATGGACTCCCTTGCTTTGGCATTTCTGACAGAAGCACAATGCCCTATCGTCAGACAAAAGATTACAAGCAGTCAGATTATTTTAAAATGATTTTACAGCCTGTGATGCAAAATTTAAACTGACAATTCTGTGATAATATATTGTAGATGACAATACATGACCAGTACAGTAACATCTCTCTGCCTCTTTCTTTGTTTTCAGGTCCTCAAAGTAAAAAACAAAAAACCTGGATCTTGATTAATCCATGATGAAAATCCCAGATTTGTACGGACACATCCTGCATGTTTTTCCACATCCAGTTGTGGGCTGTTTGCACCTCTGAATAATAATTTCTGGGGAAACTTGAGTTTTAGTACTGAAGATATTCTTTTCGGGAGCCGTTCGTCGTCCACTGTGTGATGCTCAGAGGAAACATGGCCCAAAACTCTTTTCGGGGGTCCAAGTACACGGCGGGCACCAATCATCATGAAACACATTTTGACTGCACACTTGCAGAACTCCGATCACTTATGGAACTCCGAGGGCATGATGGATTACAAAGGATCCAGGAGTGTTACGGAGATGTTCAGGGACTCTGCTCCAGGTTAAATTCTTCTCCGGTTGAAGGTAAACATTGGCTTTTTTTTTGTAATTGGGTCATTAGTTCGCCGTTAAAGATACAATAAATTTAGAATATAGCTATAGAAATGTTCATTTAAATACTATTTGATTGTATGTGAAAGCAGTTTGCACATGCAGGTGTCTTAAAGAATCACATACCACCGTCAGTATGACCTTATTCTCCAGGAATTCAATGGGTCTTTCAGTAGGATGATGTCCGGTCTTATTCTGCAGGAGTTACAAGCATGTGACATGATATAGAGTCGATGCTGTTCAGATCTGTTGGGTATCTCATTGTTGCTGGTTTATAAAGGTTCACATTTTTCATGTTTATGGAAATATCATTTTTCCATTATGGTATTTTACTTACTGCTAATTAAATTAGAAATTTAATGACCTAATTAGAAACCTAATTTCATTTTCATTTTTTAAATGTTTTCCCCAATTAAATATCATATCAAATTGCAGAGTGAATATTTTTTATTTAAACACCACTTGGTTGTAAATAAAAGCTCACATTACCTATAATCACCCCGTACTACCCAAGGTTGTTAGATTCATGCATAGACTTTTAATATGAAAATATACAGCACAGGATGCATACATTGAGATACTATTTGTGCATAGAAGTGCAGTAATATTTGTATTTGAAAGTAATATTTTCTTAATAAAAAGTAAACTGGGTGTGTAAGTGGTTATCACTAGCAGTGTCATTATTCTTTATTAGGTGCTAAATAAGCACACCAGTGTAGAGTGGCTTTTGTAAATTGCCCTTGGGTGTGATGAAGTGATTATGTAATTGTTACCTTTTGTAGATTTTGTAGACCTGTTGAGTGAGAATTTTCCCTCAAGTAAGCTGCAGACAAGCTGCAGGTGGCATAAACTTGTCTGTTTAAATTATGGATTCAGTATTAAATAGTACAGTTGTTTGTGCTTAATGTGTGTTTTTCAATCGTTATAAGCAGATTAAGTAGGTATTTACCCAAGGGGTGAAATAAATGTACTTATTATTGGCTGTAGTTCCTATTGACAAATCGTTGTTGGGTTTTACAAAGTCACTTTGGAATTGTAGAGCCTATCACTAGATTGGCCCTTGGAGACACTCCTTCACACTGATCTTTTCCATTACTGTGATATGAGTAGCTTGTAAACACAGCTGTCTCTGTAATAATGCTGCCACATTTGACTTGCTGAAGACTTGCTCAAAGTAGTTTACAAAAAAGACTAGAAAAAGTCAATTTGAATTTACTTTAAATTGGCCAAAACGTGCAGCAACTCCCTTTTTCTAGTAAAAAAATGTATTGTAGAGCAGTATGAAAACTACTCCAAACTGCCCCTACATTAAGGCAGGGGGTAGCTCATTGGTTATGGTTAAGCAATCAATCTAAAACATTTTATGGTGGGAATGGACTTTGCAAGGAAATGAAAATTTGCATTTTATTATACTGTAATGTGTATATACACCGACAAGGCATAGCATTATGACCACCTTTCTACTATTGTGTTGGCCCCCCTTTGCTGTGAATACAGCCCTACAACATTGCTGCACTGTGTATTCTGACGTCTATCTATCAGAACTGGCAATAACCTTTTCTGCAGTTTGAGCTACAGTCTGTTGGATGGGTCCACATGGGCCAGCCTTCTCTTCCCACTAGCATCAGTGTGCCTT
>JAYDZG010000004.1:17841678-17851849 GCA_034509265.1 Microcambeva bendego | reverse complement strand
AATAACCTTTTCTGCAGTTTGAGCTACAGTAGCTCGTCTGTTGGATCGGTCCACATGGGCCAGCCTTCTCTTCCCACTAGCATCAGTGTGCCTTGGCCACCCATGACCAAGCCGCCAGTTTACCACTGTTGCTTCCCTGGACCACTTTTGGTAAACACTGACCACTACAGACTGGGAATAACCCATTGGATATGACACAGGAGCTGCAGTGCTGACCTAGTCATCAATGTATTACAATTTGGTCCTTGTACACCTTGGAAGAAAGAGGAAAAGGGGCAAGAATAAGAATTAACACATCAACTTTGAGGATCAAATATTTACTTGCTGCCTAATATATCCCACCCACTAACGGGTGCCGTAATGCAGAGACGTTTTTCACTTCAGTGTTTTACATCTCAGTAGTAGTAATGTTATGCCTTCAACCATGATAAGGATGTTTTCAAACAGGATTTATTTATATGGTTATTACAGCATTTTAAGGCTTTATGGCTGGATTGCTTGTCTTGTTTCCCGGTTTTTATTTAACACATGACAGGGGTCTTTTCAATTGTACTAGACACATGTGCCAACTTTACATCACAATATGATTTATGCTGTGATGTTTCACATTGTGTCCTGCTTTAACATGCCGGTGACAGGAGGTAGCAGATCGATTAGCTGCATATAATCCCACTCACCATAAAGTACAGGGCAGGATCCTCATTGCTCCATTTGGCACTAATCTCCCAGCCTGCTACATACTCCTCCTGTTCTGTTTTTGCCCTTGCTTGTACTCAGCTTAAAAGAGCTGGCATTGTGTATTAGTAAAACAATGTGAGGGAGACCAGTGTTTGTCTCCTTTAAATTGCACACTGTGTAATTTGAATAATGTGAATAATTTATATTTTATTTCTTAGTTTCAATAATTTATGGTTTAAACAATAATATCAAACATTGCAGCACAAAAATGTTAATTTCTGACTCATAAATGCTGTTCTACAAAGTACATTTTTACACAAAAACTACATCACTGCAGGTAAAAACCTTAATTTACTGACCTAAGAAAAGGAAGACCTTGGAATACAGGTAGATGAAAAGCTTTCTGAAAAAGGAGGACAATACAGTGGTCAGAACTTTCAATGCTGCCTCTGTACTTACAAATAAAAGCTGAACCAATAGAGTGCTGCATGTCAAAGTAATAAAGTGTTTGCCAGAGATTATGCTTTAAAAGTTTAAAAGAAAAAATATCTCTTATTGATAGTATCATAATTGCTTTTATTTGATGTTGATTTTGTTGATGTTGTCCTTTGTTCCATAGGTTTAACTGGAAATGCTGAAGACATTGCAAGAAGAAAGGAAGAATTCGGAAAGAATTTTGTACCTCCTAAAAAGCCAAAAACATTTCTTCAGTTAGTGTGGGAAGCACTGCAGGATGTGACACTAATTATTTTGGAAGTTGCAGCTATTATATCATTAGGCCTTTCCTTCTATAAACCTCCTGGCGCAGACAGAGAACGTGAGTACGTTTGAATCACACATGGCTGCATTAAATCACTTTACATTGAACACGTATAAATCTAATTTAAGTTGATAGGTTTTCCTCAGAGATCTCAACACTGCACTGTAGCGTATAGTAGTTTACCAATGCCATCATTTCTTCATATAACAGCCACCCCCCGCCCCCATTCACATTGCCATTTCTCTTACTATGACAGACACGGAGCTGTCAGTGTTGCCACATTTGACATTTTAAAGATTGGCTTAAAGCCATTAAAAAAAAGCTACTGTACCTTCTGTTAGTTTAACACAGAAATACCAACACACATTATAAAACAAGAAAAATTAAATAACAAACGTTAAAGATCCAGTCCAGAATAAAAATCCAATACAAATGTAAACGAAGCGTATTTCTCAGTTAAAAAAATAAGTTTGTTACAATATTGTTTCATGCTGCTGTTGACAAATGTTGTCAAAATCATTATCATTGATTTTGATGTTATTGCCTGGAATACTTGGAAGTGTTGTTATGGTCACGCTGAATATCTCGCCCACTCACTACCCTGTACACCACACGAGTGACCAGCTTGTACAAGGCAATAGCAATCCTCTTTTTAGTTGGCACGGGTGGCACAGGTGACTGTAATCTTGCTATGCGATCATGGTGCATAGCTTATTTCTAATTATTTTGACATTCTGAAATAATTGATCCAATTGATCCAAAGCTCCCAAATTTTGTTTAGTGCGTTTACGTTCTCAAATACGAGGTGAATGTGGGCGTGGCACGGAGACTTGAGCCCACATTAGACGGGCCATTGCTCGTTCTTCCCGCCTTATCTTAGCTGCAAACAACATAACCATAAAAAGATGGCAAATGGTTGTAAATATAATTTTACTTGAAGCCAAAACTGAATTAGATCTCTCAATCATTCTCATTTCCCTGCACCGTGTTGACGTCATCAAAGGTTTTTTTCCGCATAACTTCGTAAATGTGAATTACACTTGTGAAACATTTAGATGGAAACCTGGTTAGTTTCTTTGCAAATCTTGCATTCCTTTCATAACACAAAAGGACAGGTGATTTTAGTTATTTGTTATTATTATTATTTTTTTTTAATTATTTTCTTTAAATAAAGTAAGTTGTTTCTTTCTGGCCATTTTTGGGCTGGTAAACAAGCCAACAGCTCCTGATGTTTCAAATACTAAATCAACCTAGAATGCTGTGCTTCATAGTATGCCCCCTCATTAGTTTAACATTTTTCAGCAGTGCAACAAAATTAAAAAAGGTTTTCCTAACAATTAGCCTAATAACATGCTTAACCTGGATTAACAGCCATACCAGGAGATTAAGGCCGAGAACTGAGAATTGCTGATAAAAGGACTGTGTGCAAAATAGGCCTCTATATGAAAATGGGCTTAAATGAAATTTAATACTTTAAAGATCTAATACAATCAAATTAATTTGTGAATTGGATGAAAATGAACAACAAGCCAATCATTGTTTGTGTATGTGCCCAGCCTGAATGGAAGAACTGGGATTCAAACTGATGAGATTGTGCTAGTGTTTCTTTTTCCTGTTGCATAACCTGCACACCCATCATAGTAACATTTCTATAATTTTTTTAAGTCTACAAAGCATACCTAATTCTAACCATTTCCTTGGCCTTTGTCCCATTCAATTGTGGTGTCGGCTCTTAGGTGTTTTCACACCTTGATTTAGAACAGTTTTTCCTGTCGCAACCCTTCTATTTATCCGGGCTTAGGACTGGCACCAAAAGGCACTGGTCTGTGCATCTTAGTGGCTAGGTACCTACAGGGGCTATTTAGTTTCTCCAGTCAATCTGGTGGCATGTTTTTGGAATGTGGGAGAAAACCAGAGCACCCAGGGGAAAGCTATGTGGACACGGGGAGAACATACAACACAGAAAGGACCTAGATCTCCCCACCTGGGGATTGAACCCAGGACCTTGCTGTGAGGCGACAGTGCTACCCACTAAGCCACCATGCCACCCACAAAGCAGTCTTAATTATCCATTTTACTAGTAACCCTTTAATTTTGAAAATATTATGTATAATAAATGTTATAATATTTTAAATGTTTGTGAAAAAATATTTGTTCTTTAACAGTATTGACATTTTTCACTGGGTTATCCAAGCATTATTATGTCTTCATTAGACAGAGTGTTCATTTTGAGCTTAACTGCTTCAGTAGATCAGCAATAGATGCAGGAATTAAGCTGTAAAGAACTTTTATCTTAATTAGCTGGATTTCGTTGCCAATCAATAGTTAAATTAACAATAAATGTGAAGATTATGATGAGTGAACAGTGGCTTAGTGTTTTGTAGCAACATCAGTTTCCAGGCTGTGCAGCTCTGCTGTGATCTGACTGTGGATTTGTATCAGACTGTGGAAGAGCTGCTGGAGGTGTGGAGGATGAGAGTGAAGCCGAGACTGGATGGATAGAGGGTGCTGCCATCCTGTTATCTGTCGTCTGCGTGGTGCTCGTCACTGCCTTTAACGACTGGAGCAAGGAAAAGCAGTTTCGTGGTTTACAGAGCCGCATCGAACAGGAACAAAAATTCACAGTGGTGCGAGGAAACCAGGTGCTTCAGATTCCTGTGGTTGAGATTGTGGTTGGAGATATCGCACAAGTAAAATACGGTAACTTGTTTATATTTCTTCTCCAGCACCAACATTTTGTGGTCAAACGTATATGGACACCTGATCATAAGCTTTGTTTGACATCCCATTTTAAATCCCTTCTGATTTGGCTGTATATCTGTGGGAATTTGTGTCGATTCAGTCAAGTGGATTTGTGAGTTCAATACCTGTAATTCACACTGATACAGACCTTGCAGCCGTGGCACGCCCTCTCCAATACACATGCAGTAGCGGCATCTTTTCACCAGCATGATTCATATGGGGATCCATTTTTCCAGCAGGGGCCTCATGTGTGAGTAAATATTGGTCAGCCATTGTCTCAAGCCTTACAGACTCATGGACAAGCATGTCTGTATAAACTCCCTGGCATCTATTTCGTGAAAGGCCTTGCAAACAACATTCCTATTCATTATATAGTTGTTCAGTGAGGTTGAGGTCAAAGCTCTGAGCAAGTCAGTGAAGTCCTTCCAGAGAAAGTCAAACCATGCCTTAACGGAACTTGATTGTCCAGACTTGCATACTTTGATAGGAAGGTGCCTTGGTCAAACTGTTTACATGAAAATTTACCTCTGATGAACTCACATGATCTCACTAAGGAAGCATGCCCACATAGTTTTTGGCAATATGGGTCTTAGTAAACTTGTGGTGTTGCAAATGAAGTGTTAATACTAGAAGCAGGTGTACAGTACTGTGTAGCTCTGTGACCTTGTTTTTATTATTTTTGAGTAACGCCAGCTTGTGTTTTGTGTTAATGCCTCCCATTTTGTCTGTTAAGAAAAAAAGCAACCGTGTCTGATGTCTCACCATCTGGCTTGTTCTGTTTGCCACAGGTGACCTCCTTCCTACTGACGGCGTGCTAATCCAAGGCAACGATCTAAAAATTGACGAAAGCTCTCTCACAGGAGAGTCTGACCATGTCCGAAAGACATTGGATAAAGATCCCATGCTCCTCTCAGGTCTTCAGTCCTTAAATATATTTAAAAAAGAACCCAACAGTTGGTTAAATTAAATCTATACACTATCTGGTACATAATGTTTTACATTTATATTACATGTTACATTTATACGGTATGATTCTTCCCAAATACATATTCATCTGCTAAATGATTTCACTACACTACTAGTAGACTAGTATGTTTTTGAATACTGGTGTATGTGATGTATTTTATTATGACTTTATTTTCCACTTTATTATATTAAAACATATAAATATCAGCATCATATATCCATGCTGTGTCACACATGTATATATAGTCTTTTTAAATGTGTGCCCATTCAGTCAAAAGAGCATTTGTATGATTTGAGCACTAATGTTGGTCATGGAAGTCTCAGTTGTCTAACCAGTTCATTACAAATTTGTTCAGCGGGACTGAGGTGTGTGCAGATTATTGTAGTTTCTTTGTGTATTTATAAATCTTGCTTTGTGCACAGGACCATAGTCATGCTGGAACATAAAATTACCTCCTCTAAACTGCTTTAAGAATTTTGAAGGATCATTATTTACTATATAATTATTACACATTAGATATTAACAATTGCCAAACCCAGCTATAACAAGAAGCGGTGCCCATATATGTTGTATCTTAAATAAACATGGGCTGGCATGGTGGCTAAGTGGTTAACACGGTCACCTCACAGCAAGAAGATCCTGGGTTTGATCCCCAGGTGGGGCGCTTTTCTTTGGGTGGTTCAGTTAAACATTCCAAAACATGCAAGTGATGATCACAGTTCTAATAAATCAATCAATAACTCAAATAAACTGAAGAGGCCATTACTTTCCAAACTCAATAAATAAATAAGGAATACATGCAAATGATAGCCACATTTTAAGTATCTTAACGACTTTATTATACTGTAGCATTTCTCATTTTATGCTACTAGAGTATGGAGTCTTAATAACTTCTCTTCTGGTAAGACAGCATGGCTGAAGAGTCCAATATAAGTATTCAAAACAACATAAATTACAATAAAATGATTAAATGCCAAAGATAAATTTGCACAGTGATTATATTTCACAGTCCAAAATAAATGTGCACAGCTACAGTACAATATAAGCTTTAATTAAATACATGTCAATTTGTGTACAGCAAGCAACAGACCATTTATCATGCACTGACCTTTTGCTGAGGCAGTAATTCATTTTGCAGGGCAAAATGTCCTGTGCTGACATTAAGTAGGGAATTAATACATTATGCCAAATTACTCTGCCAAAGGTATTTTTTTTACCAATTATGCTTAAAAAAATTGATAAATGAAAAAATATTTGGACAGGAATATTATTGGGTTTTCTTTCAGCTAATTGTGTTTAATATCCTGGGATTTTATAGGTCCTTTAGATGGACTCCTTAGAATCTAACTCTAAAGTCATGCAAGCACCTTCAGTTTAATTTTAGAAACTGGCCTGAAGTTATTTTTGCTTTTGCTTGAGTGGTGTTGTCTTGTTGAATCATCCCTGTTTATTTACGGATAAATAATTAGAAGCAGTCCGATATCAATTTGGATTACATGCTGTTATTCTTTTATGAGACATTTTGAGTATTTATCTAAACATTGTTCTGGGCTTATCTGCATATATAACTTCACAACATTGAGGATTTTGTTTCCAGCAATTTGAATAATTCTCTGAAAGTGTAATAAGTACCAAAAGCAATAGGGGTTACATGCATGTTCAGTATGCCATATCGGCTTGAAGATTACATCCATATTCTTTATTGTAACTGCTGATTTATTGCTGATTTATTGTTTAGGTACTCATGTGATGGAGGGTTCAGGAAGGATGTTGGTCACCGCTGTAGGTGTGAACTCTCAGACTGGAATAATCTTTACCCTTCTTGGTGTGGAAGAAGATGATGGGGATGCTGAAAACGAAGACAAGGAGAAGAATGGGAGGCAGAAAGAGGATAAGAAGAAAGAAAAAGAAAGACAGAAAAGGGAAAAGAGAGACAAGAAACGTAAGATTTCCTCTCTTTATGCTAGCCTCTGTTAAGTGAACAATTCAAACCTAGCAGTGTTACTACTTAATCAGAGGAACAGGAATTCGGATTAACATGTGCTCAGTGAATTGTAACAGTGGTCCTAGCTGGAAGACTATGTGCTGTACTTTCCAGGTCAAGCAGGGCCCACTGCAACCTTGTTACTGATCAACAATTATAACAGTTTTAATCAATCACTCACGGATTTGGAGAGAAGCATCCATGCAGATATAGTCAATTCATTAGTGATGCACTTAAAAACACTGAATTGCTCATAGGTGTGTGTCATTTTGAAGCCGTTATCTCTGCCTGTATAACCAGTACTGAATCCTGTTCTGCATAAGTACATCACTTTTTTTGTTTTCCCCAACAGATAACAAGCATGATGCATCAGAGCAGAACAATGGTACGAATTTAATCCTCCTGCCACCCTAGGTGTGAAAATGTAACACAGCCATATGGTGTTTCGATAGTGTAAGGAGTAGGTGTGATTCTCTCCTTTGTAATGATTGCTAACAGGGAGATTATAGAGCCACCTATAACACTGTAGCTCCAGTTGATGTACATGTTTTTCTGTAACATCTTTGTGTGTATAGTTGACTTAAGTTACTAAATTGTACTTTAAAAGAGATGTATATGAATTGGCTTAGGATAAACCATGGTCAGGCTTGTGTAATCCCTGGTGCAGGATTAAGGAGTGTAAGGCCAAAACCCCATAGCAGGCTGCATTGTATCTAAAATCATATCTAAGCTTCTTGCACAATTGCACCGCATTTCCTTTCCCTGAGGAGTCCCCTGTGTCTAAGAATACCAACAATATTTGCAACCTGTTCCTTATTTATGGGAGCATTTTTAAATCTCATTAGCTTTTGGCATTGTGCTGCTTTTTAAAACCTGCTACCCTTCATCACATTGCCAGACTAATTCTATTTAAGTGATGTTTAGATTTGACAGGTCTGGAAGTAATCATGCCTGGATGTGGGCAGTTATACCGAACCCAATTTCAGATTGCACTGTTGCCCTAAAGCAAGAAAATCCTGGGTTCGATCCCCAGGTGGGTGGTCTGGGTCCTTTCTGTGTGAACTTTGGGAGGAAATTCACACACACATTCACTGGGAGAACATTCACAGTCCAAAGATGTGCAAGCATGGTGATTTGGATATTTAAATTTTTAAGTAGTCATAACTACTGACTACCTGTCCTTTCATGAGTGTAACCAAAGCGATGTTTAAATCTCAAGAATAAATAAATAATAAATTTACCCCATTAATTTGGTAGTATGACCTTTCCATATAGAGCCAAGTAGTGCTGAACACCGTTTTACAAACCACATTACAAAACCATAAGTTTACCTGTTATCATTGCCTTATATTAAAATAGTTTGATGTTTTAAATTTTAAAACATACAAGTGTGAAAAATGGAGGAAGTAGGGAAATACATTTCACATCACCATATTTAGAAGCACTCCTGAATGGGGCCATAGTTGGTTTAGTTAGTTACCTAATGATGAGATTTGTTCTTTGTAGTTTTATTGCACTTGTGCGCACTTTTACCAATTTGATGCTGGTTTGTCATTGATGTACATAAACAAGTTACTTGTGCTGGAATTGGTTGTGTAGGTAAGGATGGTATTGGTGGTGAAGGTCAACTTCTCAATAGTGAGGATGGGTCTGTTACTGAGGAGAAGAAGAAATCAAATTTGCCAAAGAAGGAGAAATCTGTACTTCAAGGAAAACTCACTAAACTAGCTGTGCAGATTGGAAAAGCAGGTAAAAGTTTTAACATTCCAGGTGTGCTGGTTGTGACTGACCCACTGTGAAATATTTGTTTTCTATGCCTTTAAATGTTCTGTATTAGGCTGTTGTAGATTGCCCCTTCACACTTTTAATAGCTGTGTATAAATAAGAAAACCCATGTCACTTTTGTTTTTCATCCAACACCAGGCCTTTTCATGTCAGCCATCACCGTCATTATCTTAGTGGTCCTGTTTGTGGTGGACACGTTCTGGATTCAGGGGCTCCCATGGATCAAAGACTGCACTCCTGTTTACATCCAGTTCTTTGTAAAGTTCTTCATCATAGGAGTCACAGTGCTAGTGGTTGCTGTACCTGAAGGACTTCCTCTCGCTGTTACCATCTCGTTAGCCTACTCTGTGAAGGTACGGGTTATACCTGCATGATAATTCATCTAGATCCAACATAGGCATATTAAACATCAACAGGTACATATTGTAAAATATTTGGACTGTGCTTCTTTTAAGTAAGTTTATCTATTTTAGGTTCATTCAGTGCAACCACATTAATCAAATCAATGATTATTGACCATAATTCCATCCTTCAAAGTCAGGTTATGAAAAGTCTGCAAGAAATACAGCTCAGCCATAAAGAGATGGGTTACACAGAGGCTTTCAAACACTGCTAAGCAGCAGTACATAAGCTTAACATCAGTAGTGTTTGACTTTGACTTTAGAAAATGTCAGCAACACACTTTGCTTAATATGCTTTGTATTGTTGTACCTTCATGTGTATTGCAAGGTCCCTAAAGAACTGTCTTGTTAAGTTTATAAAGCTTTAGTGAAGCTCTGACCTTCACTCTGTTCTACACCTTTGGAATAAATTTAAATGACAATGTATTGCTTAATTGCCATACATTTATACATTGATGCTTATTTTTATGTAGTGCAGCTCTGTACAGGCTTTTGTATATTTACTTTATTTACAAATGAGGAATTGTTTTGTACTTAGTGCTTACCTAATATGACACCTCAGATGATTTCATGGCTTTATTGGGGGTTTACATGTCCTTTTTTCTTGCTTATTAGAAAATGATGAAAGACAACAACTTGGTAAGACACCTGGATGCCTGTGAGACCATGGGCAATGCAACTGCCATCTGCTCGGATAAGACTGGCACGTTAACAATGAACAGAATGACTGTGGTGCAGGTCTATGTGGGCGACAAGCACTACAAGAAGATACCCGAGCCTGACCTGATTCCCTTAAAGATCATGGACCTGTTGATCATGGGCATCAGTGTTAACTGTGCATATACCACCAAGAT
>JAYDZG010000004.1:17745661-17755887 GCA_034509265.1 Microcambeva bendego | reverse complement strand
ACTTATTTTATTGTCATGTCTTACACTTTTGGTTACTTCCATGGCAGACACACGGTAATTATCATTTACAAATTTAAACAGTTTTGTATCTCAACTCAACCCAGCTACATGTCTTCAGACTGTGGGAGAAAAAACAGAGTAAACACGTAGACATGTGGAGAACATGCAAACTCCTCACAGACAGGACCTGGACCACCCCACTTGGGGATTTAACCCAGGACCTTCTTGCTGCAAAGTGACAGTGCTACCCACTTAGCCACTGTGTTGCCCCCAAGGTTCACACTGTGTGCTGTGTATGTTATTGGTTTGGTTCCATTGTAAATACAGCTATAGCTTGCATGTTGACATGGCTTACATGGTTGTTGTTTGTTTTAGCAGCAGAGCAAAATCCCTCAGAAGAAGCAGCCAGAAACACCAACTGGCCCAGTTTCCACCCTCAAAGATGGTGTTATTGCAATAGCAATACATGCCAAACCAGGAGCAAAGCAAAATGCCATTACAGGTTGAGTTGACATTCAAGTATTAGTTTGAATTTGTTCATACATAAATATCTTTTTCTAATGTATTTATATTTGGTTGAAGATGTAAGCTCTGAGGCAGTAGGCGTTGCTATTGCTGCACCACCCACAGACGGGGAGGCCAATGCAGAACTAGTGCGCTATCTTAGCAAAGTGTTAGTGCTGAAGAAGAGTGAAGTAATACTGGATAAGGTACTGCATACTTAATAAGATATATGTTTAATTCTAACTAGAGATAATGCTTATTTTGAATAATTATGTAATTACAGGGCAGCAAATCCAGAGAGAAAGTTATTAAAGTCACTGCACCAATTACTGAAGTGGAAGTGTTGGAGAGACTGAATAGAGAGGCTGCGGATTGAGCTCGCTGGACACTAAAGGTTTGGAGATCGATTACAAATTCCAGTTTTCTTCAGCGAGGATTGCTTTGGCATCATTGATTAACTAAGACACTGAATAATGTAAATGATATTTTGTTTTTTTTGTTACAATTGCTGTAACAAGACATTTTAAGGATTTTAAATTCCTTTCTAATAAGAGGGGTCCTCTGATCACATCAGTGCTGCTGTGAACTGTGAGCATTGATATGATCAAAATAGACATCCAGCACGAGGCAGCCTGATTTGAACTGTATTAAATTCAGTCATGTCTGAAATGTGTTGTACTTGTACATATAAATAAATCACTGGTGGAATAAAAACCTTTGCTCGTCTTATATGTAGATGCTTATGTGGACTTAAGGTTTTAAAACAGTGAACATATCTGACATGCTTCAAATTTTCACTATAATGTGCAAATTGTGTGTAAACAAATAATATTCATATTTTGATTGTACACAGTTTATGCCAAAAAAATTTTGCTAAATAGTAATTTGTCAGGTTATGGCACATTTGCTTTTTTGTTATAACATTTGCAACACAAAGCTCTATCTAATACTTAACTTGAACAATTTTAATAGGCCATTATCATGTAGCCATGTAAGATTAACTAGTCAATGTTGAAGACATTCTGTGTCCTTGCTTCGAAGATGGTCAATTATAATAACACAGGGCTCTAGAGTGTGACCAATTATCGGGGAAATTTGTGCACACTCATTTAACTCAGAAGTGTGGTGTATTCTCAAAGCACAGTCCACTCTTACTCATATTTTTAGTATGTGTACAGCTATGTGCATACTAATTTTCAGCCATCTATACACAGTATTTCACCATAAAATTGCAAACTACACAAACCCTGCTTGGTGGTGTTATACTAAATTATGTGATGTCGTCTTCAGTGACTAGAGAGGCCGTAGAAAATAATTAGGGGCACAGATATTTCATAACTGCCAGTTGATGTAATATAGCACCTTTATTGTAAAAAATTGAGTTTAAAGCTAAAACTTTCATTTTAAGATTTTTAGGTTTGTATTAGTCAGTGTTTCCAGTTTGCCCAACGTGATTGACGATTCTTTGTTTTTATTATTTGCTTCTATTTGTGGGAGAAGGTGTCTTTTACCCCATTATCAATGTTATATTCAGACACTCCTTTTTGTTTGTCACAATTGGGAATATAGGATAGAATATATAGAATTAATAAATAAATAACATTTATGTTAGTTAATCATTTACAAGTCAATATTCCCTATATGGACAGCAATTTTTAAAAAGTAAACCTGCGAAACTGCAATGAGGTCAAAGAATTTGGTGCACTCAATTTTTGTGCTGGTGCACCTAAGAAAAAAAAAGTTGAGTGCACTTTGCACAACCAGTGCAAAAAGTTAGTCTGGAGCCCTTTAATAACAATAATAAGTTGCTGTTCAAATTGTGTTTTTTTTTGTTTCACTGTGCTTTATCACCCAAAAACAGCGGGCTGGTGTTTTTAAAATTTCCTTTTGTGTGTTCAAGGTCTTGAGGGCTTTAATTAAAGGCAACTGGAGGTCCTTGAGGTTCTTGGAAACACTTCACCTCTCATCCCAAATTGCTAGGCCCTTCAAATGAGAGGTGAAATGTGAAATGGAAAAGTCCAATTGTCTTTGACCGTGACCTGAATGACTGAGAACATGAACAGATCCTCTGTCCAGGTCATCTTCCTACTTTGTGACTTTCGTTATCTGTGTTTAATTGCAAAAAGTAAATCAGTTTGTAACTTGAAGAACATAGTGTAAGTCAAAGAAAGTTTATTTCTGTTGAGCTTGTATTTAAAAAGTGGCAGAGTTTCATGATTTGTCTACATTTGCATCACCGAAGTGTCATTAAGCTTTATGCCAATCTGAAAGCTGGTGGGGCCATAAACTGGCTTTTTAGTTAACATCTAGCTTTACATGTTTTCATAGGGTTTATTTTGCAGCCACTGTCAGTCTGCTGTGTGTACAGTTTTACTGATGAATTAATTTCATTAATATAAATTAGTGTGTAATATTAAAAATAATAATTCAGTACTCATTGCTGCCAGTCTGTTGACGTATTGGCACCAAGTAAAATGACATTAACAGCTTCTTGCACTTTATTTTTTTAAAAGAAGGCTTTTATCTGATGAAAGAGGCTAGCAATTATGTGATTTTACATCCCTTTATCAAACCTTGTTTTCGGTCTTTTCCCACAAAATGTTTATTTTCATGTGGCATGCAAAAAGCTTTTTTCGACCATTAGCCAACTAGTTTTTTACCACAGGGAGCCATGTGGCGTTTGCACCCTATGGCTCAAGTTATGTGAAGTGATGTTTGTCTGTGAACCCAAGATGAAGACTTTCATGATCATGTTAATCATGTTCAACACTCCCTGCATGTAAAATCAAGTATGTTTTATATTTAAGGACATATCCATCTGTTTTTTATCTTTATTATTTGTGGATGTTTCAGATCATCATACTAATTTTTATGTTGGTTAAAACACATGATGTTTAAATTATTTTTTTTCAATTATAGATGGTGAAATACTGTTCAGCCCTTCCTAGCCTGAAAAACTATTTCATCAACCAGTTAATTCAGTTCAAATTGGCAGTTGGGTTTAATTTCACTAGCTACACTGCTAGACCGGTTGAATTGAATCATTACTTAATTAGAACCTGTCTGGCCATGCGAAACAGCAGGTAGCTCTCCAAAGCAGCAAAACCAGTAGGTTAGAAAAATCCAGATAAACATCTAAAGATGTCAGTTAAGGTAACTACATGATTTTACATGAAGAAAGGAAAAAGAGTTTCAGGGCACAAACCACTGCTGACCAAGAGAACATATGCTGGTCATGCATTTGCTTAAACAAGATTTAATGATATTCTAATTATTAAAAATGTGGAAATTTAGTTTCTGTTTCACCTGTTGTAAAGCTTACATTCTATATTGTTACCTGCTTCCGCAAGACCTGGAGGATTTTGAAAATTGACAGAAGCATCGATTCTATTCTCCATTAGAACTTCAAGGAGAATATCTGGCCCTCAGTTTGTAACCTAAAGCTCAATTAGTTACGGGTTATGCAGAAGGTCAATCATTTGAAGCATGCAAGGTCATTGTATAGCTTAAGGTTTTGTAGTGGCCCAATTAAAGTCCTAACTTAAATCCCATTGAGGAGATGTGGCAAGACCCTGAATGTTTAATGTGTTTGAAATACCTAGAATTTTGCAAAAAAAAAATAATTATTACTAGTGGGGGCCAAAGTCATTCACACTAAACAGTTAAAACTTTGGATTCCCAATTTTTAGAATGTAGGCTTTTTTAAATGGATGATATGATGCTTAAATAAATCTTTATATTCAACTAAAAGAGTAATTATTTAACAGCACAATTGATTTTTTTGAAGATCAGTCACATATCTTGCAGGCACAACTCTTAAATAATAGATGTACACTCACTTCTGCTGTTAAGGCAACATACAGAGGTTTTATTACATCACATGGGCAGTAATATATAGTGTACACTATGAAAATTAAATAGTTTTTCAACAGGGAATGATGTTTAGGCTATCTTACAAAGCTGCTCAGGTGTTGGCACTGGGTTATGCAGTATGCACCAATTTACACACTACTGTGTTGATAAAATGACTCTGGTAAAATCACTGTGACACTTCTGAACTGCTTGTCACGAAAAGGATTTTATTAGCTGCTTTTTCTGAGATGCTAGAAAAAGCTTTCTGTCTATCTTGGGAAATGTAATTATTTGCTGACGATCTGCACACCCAGATGTTTTTGGTGCTGCATTGATGTTGCATGTTTTTCTGATTGACACTTTTGCCAATTGTTTTCAAATTGTTGACACACAGTGGCCAAAATTCCATGGATACTTTTCTAATGATTGGGTTTATCTAGTCCAAAAACACACATTGCTAGCATAGCATACAGCCACTTAAAGTAAAATCACTGTCATATCATGCATCTTTTTAACAAGTCATTTTGTCATTTTTTAACTGAAATTGTCCCCAGTAATAACATTGAAGTGAAGCAGCAACAGATCAGTTAACAGTTACAACTCTTGAGTATTAAAAACCTACAGTATGTCTTTAGAAATGCTTTACAAAAATCTGTATTTAATTAAAGCTCATCTGAGATGTATAGCCTATCAGTGTTTCGCTTTTTGAAAAAGAAATTGATTAGTCAAATAAGACCTTTATTTTGTGCCAGTATTTCAGCCAGAATTCTTGGTTGAGATCAAAACAAAAGAAGCTAAATACCCATTATGATCCTCTCCTACTTCACCATCTGTTTCCCTCTGTTGAGTCAGAGCTCTTTTATTCGACATCTTGTTCTGTGCTGTTGGAATGTATATTCCAGGAGACAGAACTGCAGACGGACACCCACGCCAACTGATAAAGGGAATACATATTGAAGTTGCTAGATTGTGGTAAATACAGTTCTGTGGAAGTTTTACATCATAACGTAATACATTAGACATAAATTTGGTAAAAAACCAACTGTATAAACTTCGTATAGAATTCTGTAATAATTGTACTAGCAGTCAACAGCCTTGGCTCCTCTAAGCAGCTGAAAAAAGTTCTAAAATGATCTAAAAAGAAAAACAAGAACATTAGGCACACAGTTTGCATTTTTCATAGAAAATGTAATGTGGAGTGTTCTTGCATTGCATTGAGTGGTTGGTAATCCTGACCAGGAGAAAGCAGGTAAAACGATAGTAAAATTATTGTGTGGGATTGGATATGGTTAAAATAAATGTCAAGAAATATGTTTACTAAATTTGGCCACATGATGTATTTTGTGAGATGAAATCTTAATAAGACTGCTACAAGAGTGCAAAGGGATATGGGGGTGGGGGTAGGCTGGATGACTAACAAGGGATGTGCTTTTCTTTACAGTCTAAGATCTATGTCCTACAACTGGGATTTGGCTTCAAAAGGGCTAGTACGTGCTCAGCAAAAAGACATTGCATTTGGATCACAAATATTTTCATTTTAAACACATTCTAAAACAATTTATGTGTTGATGGACACTTTCTGTATTACTAATTCTGTCCATTCAAATCTTTGCATGTTTGCAGTAAATTTAGGCATTCACCATACATTATGTTTAAACAGTTAATCATTTTAAACAGTGTCAATACTGGCTAAACTACACACTCAAGTGATGTGTAATGTCACATGGTCCAAAAGGCTTAGCCATCATTAAAATGAAGCTTTGAAGAATCTATCTGTGATCATCTTCCTCTTTTATCATGAAAGTTCTTTAAAGACAGATCCTTAGACAATAATAACTATCTATCCAAAGCAGCCTCAAGCGCCCTTGGACAAAAAAAATATTCCTGTCTCTGAGCATTGTCTTTAGGGGAAATTAAAAAAGTAATAAAAAGTACTACTCACTATTTCATGTGAAAACAATGAACATAAAACCATGAAAAGAAATAAAATAAGTGACCAAACCAGTAAACATAATAGTAGTCCAAAACAGGATTTAAAGACAGCATTAACAGATTGATACAGATGTTATACCTTAATAAGCTGTTGCTTGGTTATAGGCTTGGGAGAAACAGAACAGAACACAACAAAACATTTAAAGCAAAGAATGCTCAGCTAGACAGAACAATTGGTTGTTACTTAAAAACTACTTAGTACATCAACAAACTACAACCATAAACGGTGACAGTTCAAAAACAGGCAGCAACTAGGATATCCAGAAGTTAACATGACAGTAATCGTAAACTTGAAAATAAACCAAATAAACCAACGTTTTGTTACTGTTTATCAGATGACAGAGTACCAGCCTTTGGATAGCCATTATCTATAGGTGGCCAGCCTGGTGGTTTGGAGATTTGAGCTTGTGAGTTTGAAGTGTCACTACTGGAAGACTGGTCTGTATAACCGTTGCACCACCCAAGTGCCCCAAGGTACCAGTTTTATATTCTTCTACAATAAATAACAAAACATAAACAAAGGAATAATGGGCAGGGTCCAGAGGGTTAATAGTTAAAGATAAGTTAAAAGTTATTTTCTGTTATAGAGAACACTGATCCCGAACAAGGCCTGCAAATATGATTCTTGGGTGATGACAAAGATGGTAATATGACAGGTTAGCATGTGCAGCAGCAACTCATTCAGACCTATTTCATAGAAAACCCTTTTGACTGATTTGAGCTTCCTGTCCGGATGATAAATTGGGCATTTGTGGACAAGTAACATGTTCTAATAAAATGTTAAGCCTTGTTGTCCTGCACTCTCATTCATCCTGTGTTAAACCTCTCCCATGGGCAGGAAGTACATACAGAGAGAAAGCAATCATGTCTGGTACCTTTCACAAACCTGCTGGTGAACAGATTCATGGAACTCCTGGGTCTTCCTGTGTGTTGTATGGTCTATCCCAATAGTTTAACCAGTTTGATCAAGTAGAGATTTAATTACAGGTTAATGCACTATAATGGATACAAATCCAATTAACAGCAAAAGAGAATTAAAATATAAAGCAATTTAGTTGGCGAGTAATTAAAACCTTCCAGCCAAGAAGTGCAAAAGTGCAAACCTTAAATAGACAAAAAGAAAATAATTTGATTGTCGATTTTGAATTCACTCTTAAATCTTGTTTATCCTTAAAATAATCTAGTCTTTTTTTCCTAATGGTCCAAAGATGCTAGTTGACGTTTGATTTTATCGACAGGGCTACCAGAATGTAATTTGAAGTTGAACACAACAGGTCTGATATGTTCCCCTCCCCCTCTTCATTAAGCCTTGCATTATTGCCTTCTAATCAATAGTGAAATTGATCTTTTGTCAACTAATCTTAATTGCAATGTAACTCTGTGCTGCTAGAAAAAAAATAGAAATGAGATACGTGATCTGAAAAAAATGTATTTGCCACATTTATTTATTAATTTCTTAACCCCTTTAGAACCACTCTAGAACCCATTTCTTAAATACTTGGAGCAAAGTAGAAATATCTTACAAAATCATTAATCATGACAACAAACACATTTTTTTATTCAAACACTGTTAAATAGTAGATAACAAGAAAAAAACAAGCAGAAAAACCCCACTGAAATGTCAGCCATATTAAAGATTTACCTGCTGGTGACTGAACCAATTCAGGACTGTTACTCATCACTACACGATGACACCATATACAGTTGTGGGGGGAAAAATAGGAGACCACTTAAAAATGATCATTTTGGTCAAACACACACCCATAAATTGTAAAACTTTTTTTGAAGTGGTCTCTTATTTTGTTCCACGCCTGTATAGTGTATTTTCAACAAAATAAGATTTAAATTTATCAGATTTGATAAATGAATAAGTTTAAGGCAGTTTGGATGATTTAGGAGTAGGAGAGCAATGGCTGTATGTTAACCCTCCTGTTATGTTTGTTTCTCAGGAAAAACTATGATGCCACTGATAATCCAAGTGTCAGAAATAAAATCCCAATAATCATTGTTTATAACTCATTATTAACTCAACTACTACCCATTTTAGGTCTTACACATCATTGTTTAATAAGGTCTTTAAAACCTAAGGATTGGTCCATTGGACCTGTAACATAACTTTTGATTGGCTGCAAAACACATCTGGATGTAATCCTACACAAAGAAAACTAAACTTGGCAGGGGAACATGTAAGATTTAGGATTTTAAACCTCTTTACACAACACCCTTTGCAGAGCTATATATAGCGAGTGGCAGAGTATTGCAGTGGCTTTGAGAATGTTATTAAAATGCTGAGAATGCTGGGTGGATGTGTCACTAAAAAGTCCGCTTAATGCCGTGGATTTAACTTATTTGTGCTGCATGATATATTGTTGAACATATTGCATACTGCACAGGTAAAACAAAGGTTTGCTTTTCTTGGAGCCCTGTTCATTTATAATAACGTTTGTTTTGCCCATAAGTTTGGCTGTTCCTTCTTAAATGTGCAAACTGATATAAAATTTCAATTTGATTTTGGAGAGTTGAGGTGGTACAACTTATTGTGTTTTTATTTTAGGCAGAACATCTGACCACATTCATTTACAAATTCTGATCATTTTATTGCGCTTCAAGAAAGTTCAGTTCAGTTCATTATCTTTAACCCCTTATCCGAATTAGGGTCGGGGAGGGGTGCTGGAGCCTATCCCAGCTCTTCAACAGGCGCAAGGCACAAGGTAACACCCTGGATGTGGCACCAGTCCTCAGGGATAATTGTCTCCTAATAACCTGGTAGCATGTCTTTAGACTGTGGGAGGAAACCGGAGTACCCGGAGGAAACCCATGCGGACATGGGGAGAACATGAAAACTCCACACAGAAAGGACCTAGATCGCTCCAGCTGGGGATCGAACCCAGGACCTTCTTGCTGTGAGGCGACAGTGCTACCCACTAAGCTCTATGCTGCCCAGTTTACAAAGAAGTGTATATTTTAATTTAATATTAATATTTTATATTTCAATTCCTCATATTCTTTTTTTTTAAGTGTTTTAACTTGTCACCTATTTTATCTGAAAATACATGGGAGAAAATAATTTACCAGTGTGAGAATGAGTATGCTTTTAGACAAAATCTTCAGTAGTCATTTATTAATTTTCGGGCAATCCTCTTTCTGTTTATAAAGCAACATGTGTCCAAGCAATCAGGACTTGATCCTGGCTTGTGGATATGGACTATAAGTTGTCCTTGTGGGTTTGCACAGTGGAAATTCTATTTAAAAGCTAAGGAAATTTCTGCTGGATTTCATTAAACAGCAGTCATCAAAGAGCACTTTTCAATTAATAGAGCTGCAGGACCTCGGTTCCATGAATCCATGCTGTTTTCCTGACTCGAACATCAAATATGCCTTTGTGCTTCAAGAGCAGACACAACGTTAAAGGTGAGGGTATCATGATTGTGTATAAAGGAAGGATCAATTAAAGGCTCAGTTATACTAGCAGTGATTGTGACAGTATTCCAAACTTGAGAGAATCTGTAGAAAATGTGCGCTGTCTAGGCAGAGGTTGTTTGTGAATTGGGAAAGTGGAAATTATCTCATTGAGAGGAAACCGGAAAAAGCAAAACAAAGCTAGGTGGATTAGCTGCTCTGAATTGTCTTGTGAGTGAGTATGTTGGATAGCCTGTAATATACTGGGGGTCCTATTCAAATTCTCAGGGTCCTAAATAGTCCCTGGATCCATTGACATCATTCTCTGATTACTGTAGATGAATGAATAATGCCATTACACTGTAGTCATTTAACCATGTTATTAATGAACTGTCTACTTAGACTGAGCTTTATTGAGGTCAGGGCTTTAAAGAAATGGTGTTTTTTGTTCTTTTTCTTGAGCTGCATTTCACAACACA
>JAYDZG010000004.1:17685191-17713205 GCA_034509265.1 Microcambeva bendego | reverse complement strand
ATCATTGCCGAAATACTTCATGGATCGATGATCCATCAAGTGACCGAGAGTCGGCTGCGACTAAATGGATAATCATCGTCATCAATTATTAGTTATTGTGTGTTTAGAATATATAATCACATGTAACCAAGATGTTCTAGAAGGAGGACAGGAACTATGGCTCAGCTGAACAAACCAACAGCTGTTTTGAAATTACAGTATGTCTCTCATTACACCTCTTTCCAGACCCAGACTAAAGCCCCTTATGTATAAGACACACAAAATTACCTCTAGAGAAAAATATAAGCCTGCCAAATTGGCTGTATCTTTTCAGATGTGTTACATTGCTAATGGCTAAAAATTGTACAAACCCACTTGATTTACAACAGTATTTTGATCAATATTTATTAAAATAAAACTTTTTACATGTATTTTTAATGTTTTAAATAGCCGATTAGTTATTTTATTATTATTTTTAACCTACACAATTGTTTACATGTAATAAAAAGTTGTGATGGGCATTTTTATACAGCCATTACATTATTTGGTAATTGAGGACCTCAGCTGTTGTAGTGCTGCTCCCAAACCCAGATAAATAGGAAGGGTTGTGTCTGGAAGGGCATAAGTCGTAATTACTATGGCAAATGAATAATGCAAATCATAATACACCTAATGGATGAATCTGCCAGGATTCATATATACTGTAGATAGTCAGCCTCTATTCTTCCTCAAAATTACTCCCTCTCTCTACTCTATCCTTTCATCCATCACCACACCCTGCCTCTTGTTTTCTCTTATTACTCTACCTGACATCCATTACTCCCTGCAATCTAGCCATTCATCACTTCTTCCACTCTACTCTTAACCCTTACCTCCTCTCTAATTCATCCCCCTTTTCACTTAATTTCACTCTAAACTAGCCACAATTTTCACAACGTCTCCTTCCAACTTACTCCTTCATCTCTTAGTCCAATTGAGACCTTTAACCCATCCCACAGAATCTACCTCTTTACCCCTCCCTCCATTTTACCTCCTCGCCCTAGTCTCAGTGTCTGCTCTCTCTCTCTCTCTCTCTCTCTCTCTCTCACACACACACACACACACACACGCATCACGCACTATTACAACGCTCAGGCTCCAAACCACACCGTGGCTACAGTGGCCCGCATCAGCAACGGTATGTAAGTGTGTGTTTGTGTATGCTACACTGTACTATTCTATTCTGTACTGTACTGTACTGTACTGTATCGTTCTGTACTTTACTATAGTGCACTTTTTCTCGGATCAGTGGATTGTATGGCAGTATGGACAATGTCTGGTTTTCGTGCACATCTTGCTCACTCGGTCCGGTTACTAAAATGATGACGTCTCCGTCTGCTTATTCTGCTCTGTCTGCATTCAAGTGACTGTCCCTTTTAAAAGAGGAAATAAAGTGAATAAACTGTTAGAATGTTTTAATGCACTTATTGGCACGACGCGCATTTAGGTCTCACTCGGCCGTGCGCAAACTAACTAGATTAAATGAACATGGTCGGTCAGGTAATCATAGAAAACAAACGACATGAGCAGTTAATAACACTAGGAACACTATTGTGCAGTGGTTCCACAGAGAGTTTACAGTGTTTAAATGAAATTATTTTATGCTGCAGAGAAATCTTTACCACCATTTGACTCAAATGTCCTGAATGACGCACTATTGCAGCAGTTCAATACTGCTGCTATAAAGTGAGTACTTAGTGCTGCTGGTATTCATGGTACATAAAGTTGTTTGGTTCAACGTTAATATTTTAACATACGTAATTGTCGTGATTTGTGGAATTATTGATAAAGGAGCGTAAAAGTAGTTTACGCATGGAAATGGATATGTTTAAAAATTCTAGGTTGCATTAAAGCGCATGTCGCAGTGGAGCCTGAACAGAGAGGATAACAATGGTGAATGTATTGATATGCTGATCAGTGACTCAGTCTCTCTCGTGTCTGCTCTCTCAATATTGCAATGCTGGCATCATTGAAGGTTCACTGGTCATGCTCGGTGGGCAGTGCTGTCGCCTCACAGAAAGAAGGTCCTGAGCTCAATTCTCAGGAGTAATCCGAGTCCTTTATGAGTTTGCATGCCCCCCATGTCGGTTTCCTCTAGGAGCTTCAATTTCCTCTCATAGTCCAAACACAAGCATTCAGGATAATTGGAGAATCTAAAATCGCCCTAGGTGTGAATGAGTGTGTGGGTCCCTCTGATGGACTGGAAACCTTTTCAGGGTGTTTCCTACTTCTTGCCTGAAGGATTGTACCCACCAAGTCCTTGAAACTTCGAAACAAAATTGATTTAATTCAACTTTGATTTGAATAAAGTGTCAGTAATTTACTGAAAAACGTAAGTTGCTATTTTATTTGCATGGTGAGATTTTATGCAGCCTTCAATGGATTTGTCGGTCTTTAGGCTTTGGTTCAACAAGGCAGGACAGAACACTATTGTTTTGTTACTTTAGCTAAGACTTCTAGCTTCAACAAATAAGCTAGAAGTAATTCAGGGTAAATTTAAGTTGAACATCACACTGTTCCATATATTTTTCCATCCTTGTTTTTGAATTGGTCTTTCAACATTTCAGCAACCTGGCAGTGGGACTTGAACCAGCAGCCTTTGGATTACTGGTCCAGTACCTTGACCAATAGGCTTTCAACATTGTGGCAACACTTTTAGAAAGACTAATTCACTGTATGCCATTTAGTGTATAAGCATTAAGTTTCTTTAAGAAATTAAGCAACATCTATGTCCATTGAATTGTACCCACTGTGACCCTGAATTGAATTAAATGGTGGTAAAAACAGACAACAAATGAATTAATAAATAACATTAGTTCACATGGAGCAAATTTCTGACAAATGATTCATTAAGATGTTTAAGGGCATATTGTTAGGGCTGGGGTATTTAAAAATGCATTTTAAAAACAGTGCATATTAATGATAGGTAGAAATAATTCTCATGGAAATACCACTTTGCACTAGCGGTGGCCCAGTCACAGTTTCATTAATCCCACTAACCGGTGGCTAGGCAACAGCAACACTAAAGACTGACAGTTTAATCTGACCTCAGAGAAGATTGTGACAGGGATAGGGACAGGGATAGCTTTATAAAAAACTTGTTGTGGATAGACAGCACAGACAAACAGTGTCACAGCACTTATAAACAAATATCATTTTTATATAATAAGCTTTGAATAAATACATGGTACATCTATGAAATGATTAAGATACTGTCTGGTTCTTCCATTCAGTTGTATTTTGACTGATATGAATTTTGAGAGGGGATTTTAGTTTCTGGGGAAAGTAACTGCAAGCTCGGAGGACAGTAATCGTTTTTTGTAAAAAAAAAAAAATAATGGAGAAAGTGGTTTGGAGCCTTAAAAGTGTATAGAAGCTGTAAAGACTTGGAGTGAAGCTATATAGTTGTTGGGGCATTTTTGTAGGGTGTGAGACAAATAATCAATTTATGTAAATAAATTTTGTGCCAACATTTTCTGACTAATGATTCATTAAGATGTGTTAGGGCATAATGTTAAGGCTGGTGTATTGAAACATTTTGGGGCTGTTAAAAGTTCATATTACTGATAGGTAGAAATAATTCTCATTGAAATAGCATTTTTGCATTTTAGCTGTCACAGCACAATTTATCACAAACTGCTTCTGTTTAAATAAGCTTTCCATTTACTGAAAAAAAGTAAATAGGTATTTAAAAATCTATAGCACACACGTTAAAAAGAAATGGCCAAATACCTAATGACGTAGCCATCCTTTGCTCTCCTCTTGACTGTTTGATTGCAAATTATACAATCTTTTTAAATCTTATGCCACTGCACACATTTGTTAGAGTTGATGTGACTGGTCCAGGGTAAAATTTAGGAAATCACATGTTTAACAGTCAAATAATGAATAATAATGACCCTCTTCCTTCTAACATAGTACTGTACGTAATTTATACTGTAATATATGGTCACATAGTAATTGCAGCGGTTAACATACTGGATTTGTAATTAAAGACCCATTCTGCCAAGTTGTCAATATCAGGCCCTAAGCAAGACCCTTGATTTGGGTGACGATTCTAAAAAATGCTTTAAAAATGTCTGATAAATTCAATACATGTAAATGTGATGAGATTAAAATATAAGATTTTATGCATTTAGCAGATGTACCAATCCTGACTCTGGTATTCGACATTGTAGTGGTGTAATCATAGTTGTCATTACTGTCCTGACTTTGCTGGAGCTTGTCTGTCTGCTTTAGAGTAAAAGCTCCACATCCCATTAGACTGTTCTCAAACCACAAGTTATAAAAAGACGCTGAAGGGCATGTCTGTCAGGCTCAATGTTAAAACAGGCCACAGAGAAAATGGACAGACAGGGACAATCAGTACGCTTAGTCTACTGAGTCATTCTGTTTGCTTGTTCCACTTAGAGCTGGAGCAAATAAAGGACAACATGTAAATAGAGGACAAAATTTAACCTCTGCTTAGTCAACCTACTAAACCCAACTGCCATAAAATCGGCTATTTCCGTGTGAATTCTGATAAATCTGCCTCAGGACTGGCCTGTTGACACTTTTGGAGGGGATTAATGAGTTCAAAGATGCTTCTCTTGGCAATTAGGTCCCCCGTTTGGACTTGTTTAAACCATCACACGATGCTGAGCAACTCATCACAAAGCAAAGTATTGTAGGAAGAAGTTCGGAAGTTGTGTGGACAGTCATCAGTCATTGACTCAAGGATACATATTTAACTATTTTAATACAAGTTTGATTGTATAGTAGATTTCAGATGAATGGTCATAGTAGATTGGAAATCTTTAACATATGTAGAAACTAGACTGGGCCTTCTTGACATCCCATCCAAAAATCACAGAGACTTTGGTTTGGGTTTTACACAGGAGTATATATTTTTTCTGGGTTGTTTAGTCTCAAAAACACGCAGAAGGTTTGTTCTAATCATTCGATAAAGTTAAATTTCTTCAGGCCATCTAGCATACAGTATATGTATTATTTGAATGAGAAAAAAATCAGATAAATATAGAAGTATGTTTTGTAATTACAATTATACTTCAGCTTACCTGCAATTAAAACTACACAGACATGTTTAGTGTATTTAAAGGTTAATGTCTTATGGTTTGGACAGACAGAGCTTGTGCTTGAGCCACACAATACAAAACTGTTTTAATGAATGTTTCAATTAACAAAATTGTTTAAAATGCTTATGTTGTTCTGTGCATCATTTCCTACAGTAGTTATCTATGTGCATGAATTCAACATGAACACAACTTTGATCCTTTCATAGTTATGTTATGTTTATGCCTTCATGGGTTCCATATGTGTAGATTCTGCTGTGCATGAAAGTCCATAGAAATTGATAGTTCTGATAAACTCAAACCAGCCTGGCTTGCAGGTTAGCTTACCTATTTACATATTTTCAAGCACTACCGAGCTGCAAATGAAAGGCTGATTGGTGACCAAAATAGTCCCAACAACTTTTGGCTTGGTCTGATATAATTCAGTCAATAGCTGTAATGCATTTTGAATGAGTCTGAGTGTCTAAGTGTGTGATTGATATATTGACATCCAGTATGTATTCCAAGCATGCAGTCAGCGTCCTGGTCATATAAAGTAGTTACTGAAAATAGATTAACGGATGGTCATTCACAAAAATGTAGCTGCAAACAGTCTCAAGTAATCAAGTATCCATCAATAAGCTCTGATACCATTTTGTGGAAAATAGAACTGTTCATCTGTGTTAATTCCCAGATTAACCAAAACATTAGAACAACTTGCCTAAGGTGCTGTAAAAACAGCACTGAGCCACAGAGAGATGCACTAATCAAGTACAGTAATATCTGATATAAATAAACAATATTACTATATAAATAAATAATATTAGCCATAATAAATAATTTGACTTTATACAGTGCAACCTGGTGCCATAATTGTCCACATGGTTTCTTTAACCTTTTTCTATTGCTATGTTATCCAGTTCTGTACCCAGTCGAGTGCTTTCTATGGTCAGGAATTAGCTCAGGCTCTTTGATTACACAGCTTTATAAAAATAAAAGTATGATGCACTGTGTGTGACACATTAAACAAATCACCAATATTAGATTATGAATTTTTAGACAGAGTAGCTCTTCCCCTGGTCCATGAAAGACACCATAGCCTTTGTGTCAGTAAGTTTATGAGTTGCATCCACGAAACAAGCTGTTTGTGTATTGTCTCTTCTCTCAGGCCACTGTCAGGGGATACTAATGACAGCTGTCTGTGAGCATCTTCAGAGAAATTCAGCCCAGTCATCTGGCCATAAGTTGGCTCCTTATCATGTCTTTAGGCTGCCCATATATATTAATATACAAATTATTATCATAAGATCAGTCCAATATATAATAAATCCCTGACAATGAAAGGCACAACTGTTATGAATAAGCATTGTCTGGGGATGGTGATGTTTCAGCTTATCAGTGTATGACAGTATTGTTAAAATTCAGCTATACTGAATATTCAGTTGCACCATGATCTTGGAGGAATGCTGTTGTACATGTGCATTTGTTAAAAGGATCATGAAGAATTGCATGCATGCTGCCTCTGTTGTGTAAGGGTTAAATTTGCTGAAAGAGGTGTTGAGACATTACGTCCCCGCTCTGAACTCTCAGCCTTGCTGGAAGGTGAAAACATCTCTTTTATTCTCAGTTTAATCTCTCCTTTTCCAGGCAATTTTCTTCTGTCGTTTATCTCTGTTAGTGGGCTGCATGTTAGTGGATGTGTGGGATACTGCACAAACTGGTATTTGTACTCGAGACCAGAGCGTGAGCATGCAGTGTGCAGGCGGTTCTCGTGCACCGAGCACTGCAGTATTGAGCAGTGAGGACCACTCCCAGTGCCTGACAGAACAGCACTGTTACTCAGCTCTTTTCTGAAGGCATCCTGTGTACCAGACGGTGACAGAGTCTGCCCTATACTTAAGCATTAGTGTAGTGATAATTATAATTTTTAAAATGTTTAAAAGACACTTTTTATACCTTTACTATGAATAATTTGTGTTTGATGATTGGATGTTAGGTGTGTATAAATTCTTTATGGCAAAACATCAGTCAGTTTTCCATGCTCTACTACAGAACATGCATGGTAGTCTAACGATTTATCAGCCTTTGCCCTTTCTGTCATCCTTTTCTCTGGGTTTTGAAAATAGGAAGGCATGCTCAATTTTTCCCCTCTCATTCTAGTATTATCCAATTATCTGATCCTAATACTGCTATAGACCTTCACTTGCTTGATACTAAACATACTGTATGAGCATGCAAAAGTTAAAAATATAAAGTAATTTAACTGTAATTGGTATAACACTCAACATTTAAACAAATGTGGGCAATCACTTGAGATTTTCATTTAGAATACATTCAATAATTTCCATTACATATCATGAATGCTAGTGCAATGATAGTAGCATAATCCATTTACAGACAGTGTTATTGACATCCAAGTATTCTCATTGTTTTGAACTTGGATGGGTCCACATTTGTTTGCTTTTCACTGGTGTACAAATGATGTAATATCACAGTCAGCAGAATTTATCTATACTTTTTTTATCTTCCAGTATAATTTTATGCTTAAAAATAATGTCACATCAAATTATTGTCAATGTTATGAATGAGAAATTACTGTTGCAGTAACCACATACAAAAATATACAGTATTAAACTTGTGATAGTTCATTGATTTCAGCTCCAAAATCAGACTCCTCATTGGGAGGAGCATGTCTGGCTAAGAGCAACATTTTAATACACACTTAAAAATAAAAGAAATTCATAAAATTTTCACAACATGAAATCATATGGTGAGATAATACTTTTCAATATCCATAAAGTAAAAATGGGTCATGTTAGCATATTTATATGAGAATAATATTGCAGTAGTAGATGTTGGAAGATAAAACGGCATGTGCATTTCATGTGAACAGCAGTTGTTAGTGTTTATTGATCATCCTGATAGCTTGAGGGTAGAACTTACCCCTGAATTTGGGATCCGAGTGCCGGTTGTTTGATATAATCTCTCAGATAGCAACAGGGTGAACGGTGTGTGTTTAGGGTGTCTGGTTAAACAAATAATATTTTATTCATACACATGCCAGTATTAAATTAAAATCGTTATGTCATAATTAAATGTATGTATTTTGCATTAAAGCTGCCGTCCAGAATATTTTTTTTGTAAATTAAAAGCAGTATTATTCTGAGAGGGGTGGTAACAAAATGCTCTAACCAATTTTATATGCTCCTAAAAAGGAGCAAAGAGAGTTTGCAAGCTATTGGAAGCGTGACAGAGTTCTCTCTTAAACAAGGAATTTAATACTTTCTCCAGGGTTGCCAGATTGCAACAGTTCTCCACCAAAAAGCAGTGCAATATCGACCAAAATGCATGACAACCCATACAAAACAAAACCACATATACAGAATATATTACCATGGTTTAGAATGGAATTAGGGAAGATTAGGGTGAGCATTTTTTATTTTCAAAAAAGAGGACACTTTGGTTTGGGGAAAAATAACGTGACTGTTCTAGAAACATCACACTGTTTAGAAATATTTCAAAGGATTTCCTGCAACGTATCTGTGTTCAAAATACTTTTACTCTGCTTCTAAATGAAAGTCAGAAAATCTTATTATAAATCACAGTTCTTTCAAGTGACCCTGAAGCAATAAAACTATTTGAATGAAAAAAGTAACATCCATTATTTTTAATTATTATCTTATTATTTTCCAAACTAAATCAGTATTTACAAGACTCACCTTGTTCTGTTGTGCAAAGCAACTGCCTATTTTATGCATTTACGAAAGTGAAGTGCACTTTGAAGAGTGTAGCCTTCTTTCAATAATCTCTGTTAAGGTCAGAAGTTTCTGAAAGATTTCTCTTCTGTGCAGAAGCACTACACAAAGTGTTGATTTGTGGAAGTGACAGTCAACACAGGCAGAATGACAAGCTTCTATTGACCAATATATTATTTACATTTAGAACAGACCCTTGCCATACAGATTTCATGAAGCAGAGACTAAAACATATTTGGTTGATTTATAATGTCATTGTAGTGAATGAAGTGACTGCCAAGATGTGCAAATTAAAATTGGTTAATAAATTTAGGGATAGACATTTGTTTAACAGGTTTTTGCTGTTAGGAGGTGATGGAAGGTGTGCTGCCATTAGTTGGACAGCTGCAATTGACTCAGATACTTTCATTATCTTAGCAATAAACTAAATCAGTGCTGCCAGATCACAGGACTGGGATTACATTAAGTAGGACATTGTCTGGTTATGTAAGTACATAATAATTTTAAGAGGATACCAAGCTATTAGATTGATTTTTTTTTGAGTTTGTAACCAGTCAGTAAGTAAACAAATAAGAACAAACAAGCAAACAAATTAACTACAAACATTTTTATATATTTTACACATGCTGTTTTTATGCAGTTAACATAAAATATCTTTCAGTGTCTTCTTAGACCCAGGCGTAATAAACTGATTATTATTTTAGGTGTATTCTGTATATAGGTGCCATGGCTGGGTGGCTGGGTTGGTAGCAATGTTGCTTCATAGCTATGGTTTCCTCTCATACTCCAAAGACTTCCCGTCAAGATAATTAGCGATACTAAAAATTCCCATAGGTATGAATAAATAAATGTGTGTATGTAATTACAACTTAACAGGAGTGTTTCCTGTGTTTTATTCAATCAATCTGTGACTTTGAAAATCTTACTAGGGGTAGTAAAACAGACATGAATGGATAAATAAGTCTGTAATACCAAAGGAACAAAAACATTTTTGTATAACTACGCCATCTCTGGACATTAATGAAATAACACAAGAATTTGTCAGCAACTTCCAACACATTAAGGTTTAAAGCTTGTATAAGCTAAAAAAAAGATCTAACATGATATACAATATGACAGCATTAAGTAACACAATGAAAGCAGTTTTACAGTTGTTTTACGTCATATAAGGTGATTTAATTACCAGCATTCATAAGCCTTTTCCTCTGGGCTGATCATATCTGGAGCAAACTATCTGGAGCAGTGCAGTAGCATGGTCCGTGTTCTGCCAGTGTTCAGTTTAAGCTTATTTTATCCACGCTGCTCTCATTTTGGGTGTACGTGAGTGGATATTTATATTAAACAGGTCAATTGTGGTAGACACCCTTGGAAATTTTCTTTAATACGTTCATTAAAAGGGGCAGTCCATAAGTTTTATGCGGATTAATACTTTTAAAAATGTGATGCGTATCCTGTCTGAGCGGATGGATCTGATAAATAGTCAGATAGGTCATAGTTGCCAGATTGCGTGGTTTTCCACCAATTGGGCAGATTTTGTTTGACATTGGCGGAAAAAACATGCTTTGGCGGGTGAAATGGCAATCATCTGCTTGTCCTGCATTGTTTTTTATGCTTTTTGGTGGGGAACCATTGTTGCAATCTGACAACCCTGGAGTAAGTGTTCAGTTCCTTGTTAATTGTACTAATATACTTTATCAGTAAATTCTGCAGCCATTTTGATTTAGATGTGTAAAAGCATCTTATCAATGCAACATAAATAATTTACCAATGAGAAACTATTAACAAAACACATAATCCTAATATATATTATGTGGTTATCGACATTTACATTTTTTTATTTAGCAGACACATTTATCCAAATCCACTTACAGTAAAGTTACAGTATACAGTCTGAGCAATGAGGGTTAAGGGCCTTGCTCAAGGGCCCAACCGCAGCAACCTGGCAGTAGTGAGGTTTAAACCGGCGTCCTTTGGATTACTAGTCCTTTACCTTAACCAGTAAGATCCAACTGGTCCTACATTATTTTGTAAATCATTTTATCAATTTTTTTATCAGATTCCTACATTTTATCAGACACCTACAGATTCTCTATAACAGGAAACAGGTGCAAAGCAATTACATAAATATAAAACACATAACATTTTAGATTTGCAGATATTCTCAATTCAGGCACCAGGCAAATGCTGAGTCATGAACGGTTGGTAACAAAAGATACAGCTTCTGAAAACAGTAGCATATGCAGCTCGTTCTACTGTTTGTCACTCCTCATAATTATGCCCCATGTCTTTTATTATGAGTGTGCTTTGTAGTAAAGCCAGCCTGCAAACAATCTGTAGTCATAAAACTATAGTAATAGAGTATTTATTCTGCATTGTGGGTGGCATGTAGGCTTAGACAATATCACTGTTACCTCACAGCAAGTAGGTCCGAACCACTTGGATTACCATTATTACGGGGACCTAACCACTAGGATGCATAGAGTGCTGCATTGCAGTGCCAGTCTCAAGCCCGGATAAATAGGAAGGGTTGCTTCAGGAAGTAAAAGGGTTGTGCAGGCGTAAAAACTATGCCAAGTTGATACTCCTAATGAAAGTAGCCGATAGAAGATTTATTTTGCCTATACTTTCAATATGTACTTTCTGTATGCATTTAATCTGTAGTTTAACATCGGATCCAGTACAGAACATGAGAATTTAAGCAGGACATGCTTATTCTTGTAATGTAACTGAACATGATATGTTGAACACATTTGTTCATGTACAGAAACCTGGCCAACAAAGGGTTTAATTTGATCCTGTTCATGGCATTTAAAGTCTTTGTTGCCTCCATGAAGTTTAGTCTCTTAAAATTAATCTTAAATGACATGATTAATTATGTACTGTCATGAAACTCTGCAATCAAAATCAGTAAGCTGTATTTACAATTTCTTTATAGTTTAAGTTTAGTAAGGAAACTAGTGTTGACAATGAAGTATTTTATTTTAAAATTTTATAACTAGTAAGTTATTTTTCATTTTTTTACCTACACAAGACAGGTTCATATGGGTTTACATATGGGTTTTCCCCATCTGCAGTGGTAAGTAGTTATCAAAAGTGGTCATAATATCTTATACTCTCTTGTACAGCCAGATTCAATTGCAATCAGGTTCAAACAATTTGTGTTGATTCAAAAACATGTAGCTTTTATAAATTGACAGGTTCATTTTTATAAACATGTAATAATATTGAAATATTTGGGGTTGTTTTTTCCAGGACAAAGGACTCTGCACCACAGAAGTGATGTACTTGAAACAGTTGTTTTAGTTAATCCATCAGAAGATACAGTTGTTTCTGAGGTATGTTTTTACTCAACAGAATTAGTTAAACGTCAAAGGCAGACTACCATGTTCATATAATTCTGATAGAATTACCTGTTACATGATGCATCTTTATTTGTCCTGCTTAATGTAAAATTCAGCATAGCTCTAAACTCTTTTTCTTTCTCCTAGATCAGTTCTCTTGTATCTGACCCGGCTTCGCACAAGCTACTGGTCCTGAGTGGGCAGAACTCGGACCAAGGCGACCTAGTACTTCAAACTGGAGTGTTTACTACTCAAACCTTGTCACGTGTCCTTGCTGATCCTGGGGTAAGTCACAGGTATCTTAATTATAAATGTATTTGTCACATATTTACTTACTTGTACAAGGATCAGACAGTTGCTCTTTTCGCTAAACATTAATTAAACTGATTTTTATGGAACTTTTATTTAATTTTGGATTAATGTCAGTAGTCACCGGTCAATAAATATCCTGTCATATTTAGGGCTCAAAAAAGGCAGACCCAGGACAGCAGGCAACACTTACTTTGTCCTGCCGGACTGAAGCAGGTTGGACCTCTGTTGGAAAGCATTTGAAAGAGACAATGGACTTTAAATTAAACCCTGAGCCTACACTCCCCAAAATGGAAGGTGTGTCAGAGTTTACAGAGTATATTTCTGAGACTGTAGATGTGCCATCCCCATTTGACCTGCTTGAGCCACCCACGTCTGGAGGATTCCTTAAGCTCTCCAAGCCTTGCTGCTACATCTTCCCTGGTGGAAGAGGAGACTCTGCTCTGTTTGCAGTCAATGGCTTCAATATCTTGATTGATGGTGGCTCTGAGAGAAAGTCATGCTTTTGGAAGCTTGTTAGACACTTGGATCGAATTGATTCCATTCTACTCACCCACATTGGTGCCGACAACCTCCCTGGTATAAATGGACTTCTACAAAGGAAAATAGCAGAGCAGGAGGAGGAGAAATCCCAAGGCTCAACTAACTACAGTGACTGGATGAAGAACCTTATATCACCAGAGCTTGGAGTTGTGTTCTTCAATGTGCCGGAAAAGCTGCGCACATCTGAATCAAACTTAAAAGTCAAGCGTAGTATTGAAGAGGCTTCTCTGACATTGCAGTACCTTGACAAGATTGGAATTACTCCTGAACCCCTTTTTCGAGTGGTGAGTAATATGATCGAACCCATTACTCTATTTCACAAAATGGGTGTAGGCAGGTTAGATATGTTTGTCCTTAATCCTGTGAAGGACAGCAAGGAAATGCAGTTTCTTATGCAGAAGTGGGCTGGTAACAGCAAGGCTAAAACTGGGATTGTGCTTCCCAATGGGAAGGAGGGAGAGATATCTGTGCCATACCTAACATCTATTACAGCTCTTATTGTGTGGCTTCCTGCAAGCCCAACAGAAAAGATTGTACGAGTTCTTTTTCCTGGCAATGCACCACAGAACAAAATATTCGAAGGACTTGAAAAGCTAAAACATCTGGATTTTCTGCGATATCCGGTTGCTACACAGAAGGACATAGCTTCAGGGGTCTCACCCACTACTGCAAAACAGACCAAATTAAAGCAAAGAGCAGACAGCAAAGAAAGTCTTAAATCATCCCCCAAAATACAGACACCGACAAAAACTGTCAAGAAGGAAACTGAGGAACAGGAAGACATATCCATCGTTGAGACAAAAAGTGAGTCTGTCAAGGAGCGCAAATCTGAGGAGAAAAAGAAAGAAGATAAGAAACACACCAGGCCAATAAAACCAAAATCTGAGACAACTGAAAAGAAAAAATCCATGAAAAAACACAGCAAAGAAAGAATTTCTAAAATGGATGAGAAAAGGGACAAGGAAAAGAAAGAGATAGATATAAAGAAGGAAGAAGTTGTGAAAAGGGATGAGAGAAAAAAGAAGAGCAAAGATGTTTTAAAACCAGAACTGAGGAAAATAACCAAACCCGATTTAAAGCCCTTTACACCAGAAGTCAGAAAGACTCTACACAAAGCTAAGACCCAAGGCAAATCCAAAACAGTAAAGAGCAAGACAACGAAGACAGAAAAGGTGAAGCCTGTTTCCGAAACTGATGCAAAGAAGGTGGAGTCTGAGATTCAAGAGACTGCTATAGGAGATGTCAAATCAGTTTTTTCCACTCCAGAACACCTGACCAAAGAATTTGAAAAGTTTACAGGAGACACACTAACAAAAGAGATAGACCAGTCTGAACCAGAGGAAGCTTTTCTTGTAACTTCAAAACTACCAGATAAAGAAGAACTATGCCCAAGCCCTGACACTGATGAGGCAAAAGGGGAAACCTTTGTTGATCAGGCTGAAGAAGCTGTTCAGGAGCCAACATCTTCTGAGCATGACACAGCACTGTCCATAGCACAAGTCAGAGAAGAACCTGAGAAACCTGCGGCTGAGTACCAGGATCATGAGGTTGATAAATTTGAGGATGAAGGCACTGCTATAGAGGATGAGGAGGAGGAAGAAGAAGAGGAAGTAGTAACTATTAAGAAAAAGGCTACAGAGGAAGAAGAGGACATGGGCATAGGGGAGGAAGAAGATGAAGGGATGGCAAAGGACAGCAAATATTTGGGAGGAGTGGACCGAAAACATGAGGTTGAGGAAATGGAGAAGCACAGTGGCATGGAAGAAACTGCAGGTGTAACAAAGGCTGAAGAATATCAAAGTGGAGATGACGATGTTATTGAAAAAGCGGAGTTGGAGGAGGCTGAAGATTTGGATGCCATTGCAGATGAAGAAATAAAATATGTCACTGATGAGAAAGTCACAGAGAAATGTGAGTACAAGACAAGTGAGGGAAGCAAGGCAGTTAAAGAGGATGACGATGCAAATGTTAAATGTGTTTCACCAGGCTTCAGCCCCACAGTTCAAGCAACTGCTACAGTGGAGAACTTATTATATATTCAGGATGAGACAATTCCAGTTTACTCAGAGACTGAGCAGACAATTTCAGATGAAGAGATACACGAGGAAGCAGAGGACAGAATACCTCACCTTCAGTATGAAGCTGGCACCTATGAAGTCTCGGTTCCTGATCAAACAGGCTCTTTTGATGCAATCCATGGCATGAAGGAGATGCAAGCAATGGGGGATAGCAAAGCATTTATAGGCATCCAAGAATCAGGTATTTCAGTCTATACCAGCATAATAGCTGCACCATTGGCAGAGGAGGAACATGTTTCTTCGGCTACATCCATAACTGAGTATGAAAAATTGTCCTCTTTACCAACATCTGTCACAGATGATCAGTCAGTGGCCTCTGTGACAGCACCTCAGACCGAAGTCACTGGAAAGAGCTCACTAGATCTGGACACCGTGAATAGTGTACACCCCATTACACACACAGAAGCTACTCAAGGGAAAGATTACATACACTCTGCTGGAACCATTTCTCCAACATCCTCCCTGGAAGAAGACAAGGGTTTCAAATCACCTCATTCAGATGAATGTCCACCACTTCCTCTGGAGGGAAGAGGAGAGGAAACTGAGACCACTATACCTTACGAGGAAGAGGAGGATGATGACTATGAAGATCAAACACCAAATGTTGATATTCCTCTTGGGAAGTTGCAAGAAGGATATGCAGCCTCTGGTAAACAGTATGTCAAGGAAAAGGACATTGACAAGCCTAAAAGCCCTAAGCCTTCTTTGGAGTCCACACTGGATAAGAAATTAGTTTCCCCTTCTGAAGAGGAAGGAAAAACTTTATTACTGTTAAGTGCACATGCAGTTTCAGAGGTTACTACAGAACAACAGTCTACAGCAGATACCACTTCTAAATCATATGCTTCAGAGTCTGGGGGGTTTCCAGAAGGAGAAGACCGGTGTTTTAGTCCTGATGACAGCACTGTTAAAATGGCTTCACCAAGTCAGTCGGGACCTCCCAGTGCAACTCACTCCCCTCTTCGTCAATCACCTGTGGAGGATAAAACAAGGATGTTCTCTGATCAGTTGGAGCAAGAACATGGGGAGCTAGTTGGCTCACATGAGCTTGAACGGGTGGAAAATGAAAGTGAAAAACAAAAAGCTCAAATTGAAAGTGTTGAAGAAAATGAGACGGTTATTAAAACTGACCAAGAAAGACAAAAGGAGCAATTTCAAAAGGAGGAAGTATCTAAAATCCAAGACACAAAGCAGTCTGCCATATCTTCATTGAATGTGAATGAAGCTTCATTGAAAAAAGATTCACCAGAAAACATAACAGAAGTCATGCAGCAAAAAAGAAATGAAGATGCAAACGTTGATGAAGAAAGTTTTGATAAACAAGATTACACTGACACATTTTCTGAGGATAAATTCTCTTTAGAAAAAGATGAAAAGGAAGAAAAACAGTTAAAGAATTATGAAGATGAAGGGGGAAAAGAGAAACAACTAGATTCTAAACAAACATCACCAGAGTTAATTAAAGATACAAATTTATTAGACACTGAAAAAACAATGACCACAGAAGTAGTAGATACTGTCCCCAAAGAACACGAACAAGACATTTCTGACAAAGAGCATGATAAAACAAAAAAAGCTTCTAACCAATATGACAAATCTGAAGAGAAACACATTAAAGAAGTTCAACCACAAATATCAGAGTCAAAAAAAGAAAAGGAAGATGTTATCAGTAAACCATCTCAAGATTTATTTACAGATTCACAAACTGAACATTCTAAAACTCAACAGTTGACATTACAAGACTCAGATGATAAAACAGGCACCCTTGAGCCCCAAGCACACCCATTTACAGAAATAGCTTCAAAAGAACCTGTGGATAAGAATCATTCCCCGATCACACTGTCACCCAATGAAACAGAGCCTGTTGCCAAGATTAGTGAGGAATTTAAAGTAGAAACAATGAAAGATGCTTTTCAATCAGAGTCTTCAACTGAACGTGTTTCCTTCACAGACAGCATAAAAGATAATTCTGTACTAGAGACTCATCTTACAGAGATAAAAGATACAATACTATCATTCAAACAAGATCAAGAAACTGAGAAACAATTGGAACAAATGCCCACTCGAGAGTTAAAGACAGAAATAGACGCTAGTGTGCTGTCAAAGCCACCAGGTTTTGAAGATCCTGACCAAGAAGTTTTACAAGACATTAAATCCACAATAAAGACTCTGACTTCAGAAAAAATAGAAATCATATTTAAATCAGATCTAAAATCTGAAGAAGGTGAATCTAAGGAAACATCTGCCGTGGAAATAGATCAAGGGTATAAGGAGAAAGAGGAAACAGTGGTTCTGCTTAAATCTGATATAGAATGCAGACTGGATGAAGAGTCAGAAAAACATGAAATCAAATCGGCTGTGCATCTTGGTTCGGAAAAGACAGACTCCAAAGAAGACACTGAATCTAAATGTTTGAGCACATCAGAAATGCCTGTAGCATTGGACAGTGAAGAAAAAAAAGAAAGTAAATCTGAAACAACTGGGGTAGATTCAGAAAAGGCATACACAATTTCTGAGGATCAACAGGAAACCCAACATAATGCTAGTTTAACATCTGCGAAGGTTGCAGATACAAGTGATCATATTCATAAAGACAAACTTATAGAGGACACCATTTCTAAGTTGGCAGAACCAGCTCAAAGTAAATCAGGTGTTTTCCCATTAGCAGATCTTGAACCCAAAGTTACAGACATGAAAGAAGACAAACCACAAGCTAAAATATCTGAATCTGAAAAAATGCATTTAACAGACAAAGTTGGCGAGACAGGGGAGGAAGAGAAGCATGTAAAAGAGATTTCAAAACCGGAAACATCAGATATAATCAAGACATCTCCAGAGACTAAAGATACATATGTAGAGGAAAGTAAACGACTACATTTGGTATCCTCACCTGAACGACTGGATGAAGTTTCCAAAGTTGATCAGCTTAAAGAACCAGATGAAAAAGTTTCTTCAGAGTTCAAAGCAACAGTTTTAAGAGAAGGTGTCATCAAATCTGAACAAACCTCTTTATGTGAATCAGCTGATGCTATTTCTCATGTTAAATGTAAGGAAGATCTTGAAAATGAGCATGCCAGTAAATTTTCCATGTGTTCATCCAATACAGAGCCAGAGAAATCAGCTCAAAAAGGCACAAAACAAATTTCAGCATCAAGTTCTGAAACAGAAGATCTGGATTATCAGGCAGACCTTATAGCTCGAACAGAGAAACTGACCAGTGAGCCACTCCCAACAGAGACTGAATCGTCAGTGCCAGAAGAATCAGGCATTAGTGCCAAGCTGAATTTAGAATACAAAGAAAAATGTCTTGAGGACAACAAATCTGGAGCTTCATTTTTAGTAACTGAAAAGACAGAATGTGCTGTAAAAACAATGCTAGGTTCTGAATTTCCAACAAAGTACTCAGATAATGAGGAGAGTACAGAGGAGGATGAAGGAGATCCCATCTGCATGGGAGGTGCAGGTTCAAGGCCACTGTCAGTAGAACCCAAGGAATCGAAGGAAAGCCATGTTGAACAAATCTCACCCACAGCAAGCACTTTAAAAGATGATGGTGTGACTCATTTAGATGACAATGAAACATCAGAAGACTTCAGTAAGCACTCAGCAGAGATGGAGGGCAAGGAGCCAAAAACTATGTCTTTGCACATAGCTTCTGCAGTTAATGCTGAGTCGACATCAGTGCAGTTGACTGATTCTATGAGGCAGGCAACTGTTGAGGAGTCCAAAATGCTTAAAATGCAATTTGCCCCAACGGACACCATTAGCCATGACAAGGAGGTGCAAAGAGAAAATGAAAAAGAACGGGAAACTGTTTCTCCAGAGTTAGAAACATCATCTTATTCCAAAGATGAAAAGACAAAAGTAGAAGAAAAGGAGAAATTGGATGACAGCTTGCCTTATCAACCTGGACAATTAAGTAATGAACTATCCAAATATGAGCCAGATGAAAAGCCAGTCTCAGAGGAATCTGAGAAGGACAAAGAGGACAAACACTTGATATCTAGCCCTGACGTTAATGTAGATTACAGCAAAATGACTAGCCAGTCACATTTCAAGGAAGTTGCAGGTCACACAGGAGAACAAAGTTATGAAGAACCAGTGTCCAGCAAAGTTGATCACACCGCATCATTCTCAGAGAGGAAGTCTATGCAACCAGGTACTTGCACAGAACAAGATAATAAAGCAAGTTACCAAGAAGAAGAATTTGAGAGCGTGAGATTAGATACTCCAAATGTGGACAAGAGTTTTACATCTGCATCTGAAAGTCAATTTCCATCCAGTTGTTTTGAAGAAAAAATAGTTAGGGAAGAGAAAGAGAAGGAGACTGTAAAAGATGGCACTTTTTCTGAACACTCAGCTTCAATGTCTTGTACCTCCAGCAGACCTTTACAGTCTGAAAAAGACAAAGAGAGGGAGGTAAAGACAGAAGAGATAGTAGCTGTGCCTCATAAAATTGTATGTGATACATCTGAGAGCCATGATGTTATGGATCTTGAGGATGGAATGTCTTTAGAAGTAGAGTTAGACAGTAAGACCACAATGTTACAAGATAAAACTGAGAATAAACCAGAAAGACAAGAAGAAAAGGCAGCAGACAAGATGGACTCAACTTCAGCCAAGCAAACAGTACAAGAGCTGCATTTACTAGAAAACAAGGAAGCATCAACCTCAATCAGTAGATCTCCACCACCAGAAAAAAATATACTGTCTGTTCAGTCAACTTCTAAGGGTGTCAGCAGCCAGGTTTTGGATTCCTCTTGTAGCAAAGTGCAACTGACACCTGACAATGCCCTTGCTTTAGAAAGTACAAGCATTGCAAGTGGTGTGACTGAAACATATCCAATATCAAGCAAAACATTATTAGCAGAGGTAGAGGAGTATCATGAAGAAGATGATGATGATGAAGAGAATGATGCCAGTGATTTGGATATTGAAAAGGGGGCAAGGGAGCTATCCGAGAAAGAGTCCAAAGAGTGTGTTTTAAGTCAGAAAAAACAAGAGGAAGAAGAAAAGCAGGATCAAACTACGGAATATAATTATAAAAAACAAACAGATGGATCAGCAGCCTCAGAAGAGCCTTGTCAAGGGATATCAGAGACATTCACTAAAAACATTGTTCACACATCTGAAACAATCAGTGTAACAATTACAACAAGACTTAAATCTGTACCCCATACAGAAATTATCAGTGATAGTGATAAGGCAAAGGTGAAAGATATCAATTTATTACATCCAAGCAAAACCAGTGAGGACAAGAATGAAGGTGAGTTACAAAAGACCACAGATAAAAAAACAGAGGACGTTAGTGCACCAGTTGGCATTTCTGACACAACTCAGTCTTCATCCTCATCCTACAGTTATTCCTCATCAACCTCTGCCTCATATTCTACCGGACAACACTTTGCAGAAGAGCTGGAGATGCCTTGCACTATACCTGGTGCATATGAGTGTTCCTCTCTTAAAGAAGAGGAATCTCTTGCTATAGATTCATCTTATCTAAGCTCTGGAGTGCAATCAAGAGATGAATACATGGAAGTCTCAGAAAAATGGACACCCGTAACAGCAACAGCTGAATCAGTATCCAATCTTTCTAGGTTTTCTCCACTTAGTCCACTTGAGGAAGCCAAATCTTTCCTTCATGACCAGACATCATCAGCAGAAGAAAAATCAGAAGACACTGCAAGTATCAAATCCGACAAGGATCAGCTTTCTGAGCAAAAATATTCGTCCATATCTGAATCACAGCCCTCAAAATTATCTGACTCTCAGAAGCTTGACACAACTGCTACTCCAACAATTATGCTTGATATGGCAACACTGACAAAAGCCGAATTACCAGGCAAATATTCCCAGGAGGAAGGGACTACAATCGAACAAGAGGTTTACACAAGTGGAACTGAATATGGAACTTTAGCTTGTAGAATTGAATGTGACCAGTCTGTACCCCATGATCAAGAAGAAAAATTGTCTCCTGAGCAACATGTCAATGTTACACCAACCACGCAAAAAGAATCATCAAATTTTGATTCTAGAAATCAGTCAGAAAAAGTAATTCTGTCACTTGATCCGACCTCAAATAAGGGAGGTGAAGCACTTGAGACTGGTACTAAGCAAGTTCAAAAACAAAAAGTAGTAGAAGAAATAAAAGAAGAGGGGAAATATCAAGTAAAGCAGGAATATGAGGTTACAGAGAGTAAAGATCAGAAAGATCAGCAGTTAGGCGAGAAGGAGAAGATGGAAACGGAGAAAGAGAGCAAAAAGGAACAACAGAAGGATAGAACTGAACTTGAAAAGGCTGATACCCAAGCTCTAGAAATAGCTCAAGAAAAGGTTCGAGATACTAAAGAAAGATCTGAAGACAAGAAAGTCAGCAAAGAAATAACTGAGAAGTTGGAAGTGAAAGAAGACTGCAAAGAGGAAGCTAAAGACAAGACAGAGGAGATAAAGGTTTCAGTAAAGGAAGAAAAGGATGCTAAGAAAACTGATGCAGATGAGTCTAATAAACACACCACCCCTGCTTCTAATCTGACTCGACCTTCTGAACTCTATATGGCCAGCTCATCTCATTCACCTCCACTATACAAACACCGCAAAGGAGAACTTTCTCCTTCATTCATTAATCCAAGCCCACACCATTTCTCCAGTGAGGAGGGAGAGGAGGACATAAGAAGTGATCACTCAAAGGAGGGTGATTTAGATGACGAACGTGACCAGCATTCTGTTAAGCTGAGATCTCATAAGCAGCAGCGCCACCATTCTCACAGTCAACACGGAGACAGCAAGGAGGGATCTCATGCCCCTGCCAGTCGCAGTGCAACTGGACATGGAGTATCACTAGCCGGAGAAGAAACTCCTCCAACATCCCTGAGTGAGTCCCTCCCTTCTCAGTCCGACTCGGATGTGCCACCAGAAACAGAAGAGTGTCCATCAATTACAGCTGAAGGAAACCTCGACTCAGACGAAGATGCAGAACACCTACCAGTGGATAAGGCATCAGCTGCTAGCGGAGGTGGCCACCACTCACCTTCTCCTAGGAGCAGTGATCCCTCTCCAGCCCCGATGATAGACCCTGTCCCACAACCGCCCCACCCTGATGTGTGCATGATTGACCCTGAAGCTCTTTTTAACGGGCAAAGTCACACAGAGAGACCTATAAAAAAAGACTTAAAAACTAATAAAGGATTGAGAAAAACGATGAAGCCAAAGTCTGGATCTCCGGCACGCAAAGGTGATTCAAGAAGCAGAAGATCCACAACACCTGTAAAACAGTCATCCAAAAATACATCACCTCACCCTCCTACTCTAAAAAGATTGGATTCTGAGAAGACACTCCGTTTAGCTCGAAATTCTGATACACAGACCTCAAAAGGAGAAAACTATCAGGCAAAAGGGCTTGTCAATGGTGTAAAAAGTAACACAGGTAAAGGTTTCATGCAAATCAGATTTTTATTTTTTCAAATTTTGCCATTTACATACATAACCTTGATATTTTTAATCATCCTTTTAAGGTTCCAACCAGAAGTCTGGTGCCGGCGTTTCCCCTGGTTTACCTTTTTATGTCGACCTTGCTTACATTCCAAATCACTGCAGTGCTAAAAATGTTGACCAAGAATTTTTTAAACGGGTGCGTGCTGCTTACTATGTTGTAAGTGGGAATGATCCAGGCAGTGGAGAACCCAGCCGTGCAGTCCTGGATGCATTGCTTGAAGGAAAGTCACAGTGGGGAACCAATCTGCAGGTATGCCTCTAACATTTATTTTTATTACAGACCTACTGAGAAACATAGATTTTTCACCAGAAGATATTTTTTTATTTTCTCTAAAACTTACATTAAATTAAATAAACAGGGTTTAAATATTAGATCCTTTGCACTATTAAATCCTTTTCACTATTCTGATAAAATTAATCCTTCTACTACACAACTGCACAAGATGTCTTTAAATATCCAGTTTCTACTTATTTGATTATCCTATTGTTTATAATTTACTAATGATTGAATTACCTTTCACAGGTGACGCTGATTCCCACCCATGATACGGAGGTTACTCGTGACTGGTACCAACAGACTCACAAGAAACAACAGGATCTTAATATCATGGTCTTGGCCAGCAGCAGCACTGTGGTCATGCAGGATGAGTCTTTCCCTGCTTGCAAAATAGAATTTTAGACTTTTTTCCATCTAAAATAGCATACATGAGTAATTATGAAGACTTAGATAGTGCATTTTCTTATAAAGCCCAAACTTGCATCCCATCAACTGCCATTTATAGTTTAAATCTAAGCCTGCAAATGTAGTAAGTTGATTCACTTTGGTTTTAAATCAAAAGTGATACATGTGAGATGGGGATAATATGATATTTAAAATAATAAATCGTTTAGGAGTCTCTGGGACAGTGTTTCTCAACCTTGACCATAAAGTAAATGTTTTAAATGCTAACCGCACCTTATTTATTTGTTAAATGGCTATTTAATGTAGTCTAGTTTGATGATACTCCAAGAGACATTTAAGACTAAATGTTTTAGAAAGCATCTGTAACCGTCTGTATTTTCCTTTATATCTCATATAAAGAACAATAACAAAGTAGCCAACTCCAATCCAATCATTTGAGGATTAAAAACAATAGTGGCAACCTGGTAGTGTTGGAGCTTTAACCACTGACCTTCCAATTACTAGTCCAGCATCTTAACTGCTGAGTTACCAGCAACTTCAGCCAACATATGGATTTGAACATGCTTATCATGTTACACTGAGTTGAGAAACACTGGTTTCAGATCATTTTGATAAAAGTAAGTATTTAAAACCCAGCCCAGATATATACATTTAAAGCACAAAACACCCTATGTATTGTATTAGTCCATTACACCTGTTACCTCCATTCTTAATAATGAATGTTTGCATGTGTTATTCCACCTTTATAGTAGCAACAGTCCAGACGGAAAACAGGATATCGTAAATATTTCTAAAACCAATTATTCTATTGAGACAAAACAACCCAAAGATGTAATGTGAAAAATGCATGTCATGCTAATATGAAAATTCATACATTGAACACATACCAGAAAAAATAAGAGGCAATATGATTGGAACCTGGTAATGTGTTTATTAATTCGTACGTAACACTGCAGATAATTATCATCTTATTAATGATGGTCTGCGTAGATTTGTGTGTCACTATAGTGTCTTATGCAAAAGGTTCAGGAACTGGTCAGTTCAGCTTGTGTGTGGCAGTGAAAAAAGAATCTAAAACAACTATGTAAAAAAGTTCATCTGATTTTATAGATGCTTGGGCTTTCATTTACAAGGTGCAGCGAGCCTTTCGTTTTTTTCGTTTTGTTTTACTGACATACTGACTTGCTGTATCTCCAGAATATGAGCGTAAGCCTATGTAGATGATAGACACCTTTCATAAAGTGAGTCATCTACATCAAATAACAAAGCTTTACAGTTTATAGTAAAACACAGATTCATGCGTTTCTGTAGTTACCATCATTCTGATTTTGTTTTATTTTTCATTACTCACTAGGATGTGGGTCAAAATTTGTGATGAATACAATATACTGTATGGCAAAATTAGTTCAAAAACATACTCTTCCAAAATCTTGAGTGTTTTTCAGACTGGAGGTTGATATAGCTACAAAGTAAGTGAAATGTCCAAATTTACATGTACATGTTTGCCATTAAGCAGACACCTTTATTCAAAGTGATTGAAGTACTTTGAAAATATACAGTCTAAGCAATCATGGGTTAAGGGCCATGCCCAAGGGCCGAACAGTGACAACCTTGTAACTACTAGTCTATAAATGGCCATAGATTTATGTGGACCATATGGATTCACTTTTACACTGAATTATTCTAACAATTCACTTTATTAAGGGTGCACATCAACACACTAATTAACACTGCCATGTTGTATTCTGCATTAGATCGGGGTATCTTCAAAATTGAGTCTTTGACCAATTGTCCTTATGCTACAGTCATAAGTGTGGCAGGAAAGATACAGAAAGTTCCACTATGCACTGTTTGAAAAGTAAAGTAAAGAACCCTTCATGTGCCTTCTGCATTAACTGTTAAAAATAAAAGAAGTTTACAGAAAAATGCAGAAGCACTTTAAACAGTCCAGAACACTGAGATGCTTCCTTCAGCAGTCAGATGGTGATTGTGTAGTATTAGAATTTATAAAAAAGACATACTAGTCTTACTATAGAATAATGCAAATTTAAATATTTTTTTGACATCATATTTTAGCTATTTTACAGAGTGAAAATCAGCCATACAGGAAAGAAGTGTGAGTAGATAAAATGCATGTAAATATGTATGTACACTTAAATTATTCATTTATTTTAAATAAATAGAATATCTATTAAAATTAAGGCACTTTTAAATATTTAATGAAGCTTGAATATAGTAGCTGATTACGACCCAAAAGTCTATTTATGGCATTATTGTAAATGTCTGGTATACATTTGGTTTAAAGACTGTTGTGTACTCACATTCTTGCAGTGAGACTGAAGACATAGATATACATACAGACTACATGTGCAATGGTCTAAAATTATTTATGTTACAGCATTAATATTATATTATATTATTATTATTATAAATAAGTGTTCTAGTTTTGACCAGGTTGGGTCTTGCCTAATTAAGCATGTTGCCAGTGCAACTCTGGATTACTGTTCTGTTCTTTTTTTTCTACTGTTTGATATCTTTACAACGACATGATTGCCCCTCATTGGTTATATTTGCATAGTTTAATAACATACAATTGCTGAGCTGTTAATGCTGGAAATGTTTTAAAAGGAAATATATTTTTCTTTTTGTTTTTGACAACCACTTGATCCTGGTCAGGTGTAGTATAAAAATGCTACCTCAGCATTGCTAAATGAAGTTATTCCAAGGTAAAGTCAATTTTCATGGAAAAAGTTGCCTGTCTAGTTATTGCTCTTGCATACCTTTCAGGCAAACCATCAATACATTCACACAATAAATTCATCAGTACATTATTTTTTATCCATTACTCAAAATTATTAATAATAATCATCTTATTAATACTCTGTAGATAGTGGCCCATTTGCAGATTAGACAGTAACTTAGTGACAGTGTTTTAACGGTGTAGTGTTTGCTTTAACCTCAACCCTTTGATACAACTCAGTCTATTTATCCTCTTAACTATTATGCTGCTCAGCTATTGAATGTTTTTTTTTATTTCAGTTATACTTTCCCATCTTCTTATGTAATTGGTGTCTGATTGTTGAAGGTCAAATCTCGGTGATCTAGTATTGGAATTACCTCTACATGGAGTATGAAAGCTTTTTGAATGATGCAAGTTTATATCCAGATTACCTGAAATGACGTTATACGCCCAACCATAAATCACCAAGGACAAACTGTATTTTTGATAGTCAGACTGTGCTGGATCTTGTACTGTAGATCCTGATGTATGGAGATATTTCATTACTTGGCCTTATTAACACGTACTGTCGGGTCTTATTGATTAGCCGCGATTGCTGTGTAAGTGATGAATGCACTAAATATAACTGATTGTATAACTAGCTTTGCTGGATGCTGCTTGCACAAAACAAATAGCTATGGCTATAGTGAATATGCACAGTGAATGCTGATAGAAGTGTGTACAGAGAAAGATAAATATTTATTACTGCTAATTCATGCATTCACTGGCTTCACTAGTGATGCATTACTCTTGTGAAGAAATCTAAAGACTGAAACTTGTTCAACACAGTTGTGAGTTTCTTCTCCTGAATGACTTGAACTGTAACGAAGATCTTAAAGGGCGGTACATCTCCCTGCTTACAGAAACTTGTAGATACAGATAAAACTAGTAAAAACATGCAAAACATTTTTCCAGCATTCTAGTATCAGTGTAACTCTGCAGCAAGCAAAAATCTACCGTACTTCAATAGTACAAGGCCGCTTTTGGATCAGATGCATCCTCCTATTCAGCGTTCCAACTTTATTTTGTTACATCATGCCAATGCATCAGTTTTTGCATGTGGTCTTAGTTATGATCTTGAATGTACTTAATTACTTTGTAGTTAATAACAAGAATAAAAAGAAAAAAAGCTATTTTAACAGGTATATTTGAAAAAGTGTATTGTATTAGTCCTGAAATATGCACATTATTGGGATTTGCTTCTTGTTGCTCTAAGCTGTTAAATGATGTGATATTTTCATTTTTATGTTTGTTTTTGCAACTGGATGCATTACTTCAGTCCCTCTTTAGTGCAATAGTACATCTGATCTAATTAACTCTTAATGTAGATTTCTGCTGATTTACTGTTAAAGGGAACCATCCTAGTGATCCTAAATAAAAGAGCTCATGCTGATATGTTGCCCTTGTTTCTGTTTTTGTCACACGTTTGTCCACTCTCATATCTGTACACACACTTCAACTTAACATATATAAATTAACATATATAAAGCAAAAGTTCAAATGCGGATGTTCTAATGATGTTAAAAGGTAGCATCTTTCAACTGTTATATATTTTAGTTGGAATCAGTGAGGGCAGGGAGGTTATAGTCCAGATTTAGTGCCAACTGATTTCCACTTTTTTTGGACACTCAAATAAGCTTTAAGGGGGGGGGGGTTCTTAAGTGATGATGTCAAAGCAGGGGAACACTGGTGGCTACACGCTCAAACATGTATCACAATAGAAGTCAGGGTGAATGAGGAAAAGTGATGGTACTTGTTTTAGAGGTTTTTAATAAATTGTTTTAAGTCTTTGAAAAACCCTCACATATAATCCAAAGTATTCACTTTAAAATGCCTTAACTGTGAAGCTGCATCTTGACTCTCCTTAATGCCTCTTTTATAAAAGCAATTAACTCCGGATTTCTAACCAGTACACTACATGTGAAAACATGTGAGCATTGTTTGGCAACCAAAAATTACAAAATAGT
>JAYDZG010000004.1:17555788-17568086 GCA_034509265.1 Microcambeva bendego | reverse complement strand
TGTGGCTGAAGTGTGTGTCTTTAAACAAAGCTTGTCTTTATAGACATTTCTTTGTGCATGTTGACACAGTCATGCCGGGAACATGCAAACTCCACACAGAGAGGCCATAGACTACTCAAACCGGTCATAAACCCTAAGACCTTCTTATTGCGAGGTGATGACAGGGCTACCGACAAAGGCACTGTGCCAGCCCATTGACAGAATATAGTATTGGAAAATGCATACAGTGGTAAATAAGCAATTCCCCAATTGGTTTAAGACTGTTTACCTGATTTAGCAACGTAGGGTTTAGGCAGTACCAATGTTAATAAGGTAAATTTATTAGAAACACTTCAGTGTTCCTTAATAAGCTTAATTAAGTAGTTCAGTTATTTCTGATGATGCAGCAAGTTATGCAGATGAGACATATGCAAACAATAATTAAATGCAAATGTATAATGTTTTTATTAAGGTATTGGTAAGAGAAGTGCTAGTGAAATAAAATGTGTTGGCCTGCATGCTGATTCAAGATATCTGTTAAACTGTTAGGCAATGTATTTTTCAGTGATCTTGATATGAATCTAATCCCTTTTGACATGCTGGTATAAAAGCCTCTCTAGTGTGTTTGAACCAATTGCATTATAGCCAACTAAAGAAATAGCACTGCGTAAAGCCTATGCACAAAGATACTTTAAGACAAAGCAGAGACCAAATGTGCACTCATGGCTGGACTTCAATGAAGTATTTAATGAAATTTGGTCTATAATGAAAAATTGCTTGTTAATGTCTCTCCAGGCTTTCTGGCTGAGAGGTAAGTGCTTCACTTGATTTGGAATATAAAGTGAGACTGATTGTTCAGTGGGAGAGCCTTTTTATCTAATATCATAATGGAAGCTGGCTAGGATAAAATTCTGGACCTTGATTCTCTCTTTTGAAACACGGGATTGTAGACTTCTCAGATTATTTCTATGTACGTCAGCAATGGGTTGCCATAATGCACTGGGATTTTTTTACGCCATGAATTACAAATTTTAATAGCTATATGTGAGAAAAATACTCTCTAATGGGACAGGAGCACAAGTGGTCATCAGGAAGCAGTCTGCAGACCTACATCTTTTACTACAACTATGCAAGATGATAAATTATTCCACTGTGCTATTGACTACTGGATACCCACACAGAAACAGTGGCAAAAGGTTTTTGGCACGTGGTACTGTCGACCAGGTTGGAAATTACTTAATTGGATTAACAGGAGGAAAATATAATTGAAAGTGAATTATATGAATACTAAATGACACCGGTCATCAACCGCTTTATCCTGGTTGAGGTGGCTCCAGGTTTACTGGGAAACACTGGGTGCAAGGCAGTAATAAGGCCACCTCCCCTCAGACATATTCAGTCGTGTCTATGTAAATTACACAACTGTGCCACATGAGCATCATAAAAATAAATTATTCATCATTTGTTGCATATCCAATGATGGTTGAAAGTGAAATAAATCTGAATATATTAAAAGACTAGCAAACACTAAAAACCATGAGCTATCACATACACCAATCAATAAGGCATCACCAGTTAGTATCAATGTTAATGTTACTAGACAATTAATTATTTAGCAGTAAATTCTTTTTAAAAAATCTAAAAAGAAAATTAGTTATTTCAAAAATACATATTGTATGCAAGTACAAATTTAATAATAAGTTGGGTGTGATACATAGAAAATAACATCCAATAAAAAGTATTTGTTTAATATAAATTCATTTGTTGTTGACCAGCCCTTCATATGGAAACGACGGTAAATGCATGTTTCAAAACATCACTAGATACTGAAACCCCTATAGATATAGAATTTGCACTTTTTCCCCGTTTAAGAACTGATCGATCATTTTCAGCTCGGTGTCGCCACCTTGTGTTCATACCGTGAAACGTTGCAGAGAGGTAAACATGTCACAGCCGAGTAACTTAAATAGGGTCATAAAGAAAAAACTTCTATGACACCCCAAGAAAAAAATACTGTTCATTTTTACAGTAGTACCATAAAGTGGCTAAATTACAATCAAAGTTTATAGTAGAACTATACGTGGTCATTTTTTCCAGGGACTGATCTGAGGCTAGGACTGTATCTAACCTGTTTGTGTATTTGTACTGTAAAAAAATACATATAAAATTGTAATAATTACAAATGTAATTGAGTGTGTATATGCTACAAGGCTAAATCTTATGCATCCATAAAGTTCTGTATGTCTTTTATGTTCTTTGACTTTGTCTTAAACTTTCATAGATGTTTAGAGTTTAAAAGGTTTTGGATAATAAATGTTGGAAGGAATTTCTGTTCATTAATGCATAATTTAATATCATTCCTGTAATGGGCAGCTTCAGCCTCTTCTCTAACAATTTCTAGAAACCACAGTTGACACCATTCTACTGTGTCCGACTGTAATTACATAGGGAGTAAGGTGAGTAAGGGGAGTAAGGTACCTTCTTTACGTCAATGTTGTTCCCTGGCCCAATCAGAAGCCAAGGTGAGTGTGCCCTTTCAGTGAATGATAGTTGCTAGGTAACCCTACTGATGCCCTGCCTGCAGTAAAAAAAAGTGCAGCGTTTCGTGTTGTGTCCTATGTTTGTGAAGTTCAAACTTGAGTCACGTATGTTGGTGCCAGATCACTGTGAAGCTCTGAGCTTCTGAAAGGGTATGTACTGATTTTATTTATTCTTGTGTGTGTGTGTGTGTGTGTGTGTGTGAATTCAATTCTTTAGGCTAAATTACATCTCTATATGTCAGAAAAGAATCAACTGTTATATCTGAGCAAAGCTGTGTTAATATATGGCTGTCTTCTTATAAGGAAATGTTTAAAAGTAAGGTAATATTATGAGGATCCCTCATTTACATTTTCAGCATTTAGCAGACGCCCATATACAAAGTGACTTACAGGACAGTTACAGTATCCCGTCCAAGCAATTAGGATTAAGGGCCTTACCCAAGGGCCCAACAACGGCAACCCGGCAGTGGTGAGGCTTGAACCAGCAGGCTTGAATTGTCCTGACTCAGGATGAAAGTGTCTGCTAAATGCTGTAATGTAAATCTAATTAAACATCTCCAAATAAAATCCTTTAAAGCACATCAACGGAAGCAGAAATAGTTGTCCTACCACTGATCATATTTTATCATGGCAAGCATTAATAGGTTGGAAATTATGTAGTGATGCAATTTATTTCTACACGTCATATATATGTGAATAGAATATTATTTTAAACTTATATATTTTGGCATATTGTAATGGAGTTTTACCGTGTGCCTTGCGCTCTTTGAAAAGCTGTGATAGGCTCCAGGACTCCTGCGGTTAATGTACTGACCATTTTGGAGCACAAATAGGCTAACCTTTGAAGTTGAAGGTTTACAATTAAATGCAGATTACAATTAAATCATATAATAACCAACACAGTGGCTCGGTGGGTAGCACTTTCTTCTCCAATTTGTGAAATTCCCATGGGTGTAAATGTGTTTGTTTGCCCTGTGATTTACTGGCAACCTGTCTGGGGTGTTTCCTGCATTTTGGCCAGTGAATTGCTCACACCGCAGCCCTGATGTAAGCAACCAGGATATAAAGGTGGTAAACAAACAATAAATTAATAAATATCATCATATCATCGTGATGTGCTGTAACATTGCACTTGTCACAAGATAATTGAAAGATAGATTGAATGCTGGTGATGCACATTTTTAAAAAAAGAGTTACTATTTGTCTTTTTAAGGAACCATAGTTAATCTCCACTCAATGACATTGCGGTGTCATCATTAAGGTACAGTACTTCGAAAATCAGATTTGGAAATATATAGTTATGCAATAAGTAACCTCAATGTTATTTTATACATTTTGTAATACCTTTAATTTCAGCTCAATATTAACCATGAGTGCTTATGTGGAGAGAAATGTCCAGATCATCACCCCAGACATGCCAGCTGTGTTTGATGGCGTGAAGCTGGCCGCAATAGCTACTGTACTTTACATCATCGTACGCTGCCTCAACCTGACGAGTTCTACAGCAGCCCCCGAAATCATCTGTCAAAACACCGCTCTTAATTACTTTCTACTCAAGTCCTGTTCCATTCTAACCAAAGAGTGAGTCCTTACAGTTCATATGACTTAATAGTTCAGATATCTGAAACCAAACTCATTGTGCTTGGAGAGAGAATTCAACCTAATCCAATCAATCTCAGGATCTTTAAAGGAATAAAAAAGGCAGACTTTGTACCCAGTGTTCTATAGTTACCTTCCAAATGATCTCTTTTACAGCCACAGTTTTTTGTGTATTTCCAGGTATGTTCCCCCTTTATTGTGGGGTAAAAGTGGACATTTTCAAACCGCACTTTATGGAAAAATAGGCCGGGTAAATTCTCCTCACCCACAGGGCATGCGTGTGTATCTTCCTATGCCGGATGGAGCTACAGCCACATTTGACCTTTTTGAGGCGATTGGTGATCATCCAACAAGTGGTTAGTGTTCATTTATCCAAACTGAAGACATTTTTATTATGTTTTGAATTCTGATTACTAGACCAGTATCGTGGTAACCTCTGTGCAAGAAGCTGAAAGGAGCTTTCCTATCTGGCACAATATATTTGTAACACATGTATACATGTGGCTGGTACTGGGGCTTCAAGTTTCAGGTGATGAGCTTACATCCATAATGAGATGTCTGCCAGACAGACCGAGATTTGAGACTCGGGTGTCAGAAAGGATTCTCAGACATGTGAGACCATGTGAGTGGTAAGAGGATATGGACAACAGAAAAAAAGACCAACAACAGAACTTTGTGTGACACCGTTTGAAAAAAAAATCAGTGGGAAACCTAGTTAGTTTGCCAGTTAAGGTTGGAAGCCATTCACTGCCAAGCTGAACCACTTATTCCATTGTATAACATTACATTTACATTTTCATCATTCTGTAGAAGCCCGCATATTAGCCGAAGCTGATCAGGACTGATGACATTTTGGTTGCTTTGGCAGCATTAAACTTCTCTGTGATAGTCACATGAACTGTTTCTGTAAAGTGTTTTGTTGTGAAGCCAGATCAAACTAATACTTATCCTGGTGGGCATTCTGTGTAAGAAAAAAATACAGGAACTTGAATCTTCTGATTGATAGTCCAGTTTCATGGATGTTTGAACTAATACATACAAAGCAAATAAATGAAGAAGTCCTGGAATTATCCATATTTTTGTTAAAATCACCATTAAGACATTCTTTAAAGTCTTTAAAGATAAGTTGAAGGGCGCAATGAAAACCTTTGCAGATAATAAGATTGGTACATGTTCACAGATGATATAACCATGGTGATCTGCCCTGGGATTGGTAACCACAGTGAGACACACTATATCTGTACCTTTGTGGATTATTCCCAGAGGCAGGGGTACAGATGTGCAGTGCTTAACCACCTAGGGGCCTTGCCAAACATTGAGCTAAGCTCCCCACGCATGTTCACTTATGGTAAGTACTTAATATGAATTGTTTTGAGGAAATAAGTGGGTGGAAAGATTTCATGGCTTTTATAATTATGTCTGACAAATGTACAGATGGCCAATTAGGGAGGTCATAAAGAGTTGATATTGCTACTAATTAAGCTTTAAACACTTTTTTAAGCTGAAACATATTATTGAATGCATTATTTCTATGTTTCAGGCTGTACTTGGGAGTTTTCAGCCATGGTGACCCACATCAAACAAACATTTCCACAGACCTGGCTTATTGTGGTGGGCTTCAGTCTAGGTGGGAATATCGTGTGTAAGTTTTTGGGAGAGAACCCATCCAATCAGGACAAAGTTATGTGCTGTGTCAGTGTCTGCCAAGGCTATAGTGCTCTGAGGTCAGTATTAATAACTACAGTGTATTAAACTGTACTGACTTTTGTTTAGTCAACATGTTTTTTGTCTAAATTTGCTTTTTTAATTTAGTGTAGATAGTAGACTTTCGGGTGCTTATTTATCAGGGTTTAAAAAATAATAATAATAATAATAATATCGTAGTTAAATCTAAAGATGGTTTTGTTGACTGACGCTGATCACTGGTCCAACTGCATAAGAGGAGCTCAAACAACATGTGTAGTTAATACCGTCTACAGTCACTTTAACACATGCATGTTTATTCGAGTATTACATTTATCAGCCAGGTGTGAAAATCCCCCCAAAAAGGTCCTTTCTTCTGTGGTTAAATTGGGTCCCTGTCGCTGGTTAAAGAAAAAAAAAGATATATGGTATAAAGGGGGGTGACTAAGTGTACAGAGCAAAAATAGACTACAATCAGTACATACCTACAAAGTGTACCTTATAAAACAATCAACTAACTGAATAAAATTATGTGTGAAATACAATGACTTTATATTTAACAATCATGGTGTTAGAAAAAGCATTTTAACAAACTATTAAGTATATCAAAAAGTAATATTTAAAAAAAAAAATTAATACCTATCTAGAGCAAAAATATAGAAAAAAGTGCTTAATACCAAACATTTAAGGCTGATCAGGTATATACAGGTCAGGCAAAACACTGTGTTTATTTATATAATGAAACAAATTGGGTCTACCCTGTTAATGTAATATTTGTATGTATTTTGTTATCTGATCCAGAGCTCATGAGACATTTCAACAGTGGGGCCAGTGCAGGAGACTCTATAACTTCTTCATGGCAGACAATATGAAAAAGATCATTTTGTCCCACAAGTCAGTTGTATAAAAGAATAATACCTAACCATTCTAAGATTATAATCATGCATTACAGTAACGTCAGTATGTTCGCACTACAGGAAAAGCTTGTTTGAGACAGAATCAAGCAAAATGAAGGTTCCAGACCTAGGTCGTCTTTACACAGCTACATCACTTACACAGATCGATGGCATCATAATGAGGTATTATATAAGTGACATTTTATTACAGACTCTCTTTTTCTAAATATTTTGAATGTATTTGTGTGTTCTGTCTTTTTGTGTTTGTGTCAGTCGTACAGAATATTTGAAGTTAGTCTTCTGCAAGAACATCTTTACAGTAAGGGGCTAATTTATTAAAGCAAATAAAAAAGTTTTGTTTATTCATAACAGTCGGATTAATTAAAAATGACCCATTTATCAGTTATATCCAGGCATAAAATGCTTTGTAAATGACTTTACTATGGTCTATTGTGGATCCTTTAGGTTTCACATGTTACTCTCTGTTTGTGTGTTTTATTCTCAGGAAGTTCCATGATCATGGTTCTTTAAGAGAATATTATGAAAATGAAAGCTGTGTGAAATACATCCACAATGTAAGTATAAATTCAATTGCCAATATTTTTTAATAAAATGCAATAAAAAGCCTGCAACACACCAAAAAGTATACGACCAAAATAAAATAAAAGTGAAAAGTTTATAGAATATTTAAGTTAAGCGGGTGAACTAGTAACAGTGAGGAATCATACTTGGAGGATTCGTTCTGGAGGGGTCATGACACATTTTTAAGGCACAATTGCAAATAATTTCGTCCTTCACTATCTGCTGTTCATTATATTGTAAAATAAATCTGAATAGATCTCAGCCGTAAATCCCTGTTGCTTGTGACCTGCACTGCACAAGTAAAAGTCATGCGGCAAAATGGTTTTGGGAGTACTTCGGAAAAAGAATCATCACTTAAGACTCTGAATTAAGAAATGCAACCTGACACACTTTTACGTGAAGAGAAACCCAAACATTAAATTTATACAGAATTAATCTCTGAGCTCATGGGCTAATCTCAGATGGTCCAGAAGTGAAAATGTGCTATGATCAAGTGTCCCAAATGTTTTGCAGTATGTTGCAGGCATAAATGTGTTAATATTAATAAAATACATTAAGGTTTATCATTGATTTTGTTCTACCTTAATCAGTTAAATATCCAAGGGAATGTAGAAGTACCACAACAATTCACAATAGTTATACTTTCACACTAGATTCTATAAACGAGTGACAGTTGTTATTTATCTTTTTGTCTGTCAGGTAAATGTTCCACTTCTGATGGTGAATTCATTAGATGACCCTCTTGTCCATGAGTCCCTTTTGACAATTCCTCGCACACTAGCAGGTAGTATGTATGCTAATCCTTTTATACTCTCATTAAGTTTGAGAATAATATAGTGTTTATTTGTCTAAAATACATTCAGAATAATCATCAGAAGAAAAAACAGCCATGCATTTGTATCTGATCTAAAGATTTTTGGATTTTTGTACTGTACAGATGTATCAAATGATCCAGCTCGTACACACCAACTACAGCTTAGTCAGTGCTAATCACAACCTTAGAATGCATTTACACTTCAAGAATCATTTCAACTGATATTACCAGAAAACTTTAAGTGCTGTACTTTCGATGCGTTGCTTTTTCTCAAATAAAGTACTGTTGATCTGAAATTCTGCTGCCTTAGTGTTAACCATATAACAAAAATGACCATTTTATTGTACATTATCTTTGATAAATTGTTGCAAGTGAATCTGGCCTCAGATGTTGAACTACAGTATATGTTTGAATTTAAATAGCAAACAACACTTAATTATTTAAAGCCTCTACAAGAAAACTTTGTGAAATGCAACAGTTCTGTTGGAACTACTAAAATTAATAAATAAATGCAGAGAATAGCCAGAGCTATTTTAATGCTGCAGATTAAACCACTTTACGTGTCCTTAAGATTACAGGACTTTTATGTAGATTTATACCAGCACTGGTGTAAAGCAGCTCTTTTTATTAGTTACACAGTCTGTGTTACAGGAGCTCTGTGTTCAGATGCTGGTGCTGAATTTTTCAGGGCCATGTGATCCACTTGCTCTGTGTGATTATTTATAAGGACACTTTTTTGCCACAGATGATTTGCCTAGTGGGGTCAGATAGCGTGTCTTACAGAATCTACTCTTGTTAGGTAAGAGTATTGACTTACCTTAAAGTATTGTTTGGCAATAAAACAAATTTAAGACCCCCTCGGAAATGTTTTTGTTTATATTGGCTCCCCAATACTTCATTGAGGTCCCTCCAACATTCATGCAGCTAATTACTTCTTTTCATTTGCTGGGGGTCTCACAGAGAGCAGTGAAACATGTAGACACACACACAACATCATCTGTGATTGGCAGTCCCCCATGTAGGTGCCTTCACTGGTCAGCAGTCACGTCAAACCAAAATAAAATATCCCAAATTGGGTTTGTAGTATGTGGACACCTAAACATGCATTGTTGTACAACTTGTTGGACAGGTCATTTCAAATTAAGGTCATCTAATGTTAGTCTTACGTTAATAATTTATCATTGGAGCTAATTTATCAAGTAGTTTTTATGAATATTGTTTATAAATGGTAGGTCACAAAGGTGTTGACCAGTGTAATCCAAAGTACATTTTAAGTAAAATGCAACTCTGGAGCAATTATTGACAAATGGACCATAAGTTAATGTGTGTATAATATTATGTATAATCAGATACATGAACTTACCATTCTTAAATCTCTACAGAACAAAAGGAGAACGTAATATTTGTGCTGACGCAGCATGGAGGACATCTGGGTTTCTTTGAAGGTGCCATGCTTTTCCCTCAATCACTGACTTGGATAGACAAAGTCATTGTCAGCTATGCTAATGCTATCTGCCAGAGAATAAAGGAGAACCTGGAATGACCTCAAACATGCAACTTCACAGAACCTGAAGGCAAACGGGTTCACTAGTGTGCTGTGGTTCCTTTCTGGTCTCAGATGAGGAATGCAATTGATTCCTAACGCACCCAGAGTGGTTTAGTACTCTATACATTTAGGGGTGGGTGGGACAAAGAACAGAAAATTAAGTATGCACTTGAGAAAACATGTATACAATGAACCTTTTAAGTTTGTTAAGTAATACCTACATGTATATTACCTTCATAAGCTATCTCAATTAAAATGTATTATTTTTATTTCCAAGGTTGTATGATCTTGTGAAACTGAAGTCTGCCCGTTACTATGACTATATGAACAACTGCGTATGTATAAAATGAACACATTAACAGTTGTGTATGTACAATGGGATTATTTTGCTTTTCCTAGCATGTATGCACCCATTTAAAATAAAACACTAAAACCCCCAAGCAAAATATGTATTTAAATACATTTTAAGGTGACACATTTCTATTGCTGGTGGTCATGCATTACACATTATTCATATTCTGTTTTTTTTATAATACAGTAAATATCCAAGATCCCAGGAAATGCAATTTTACATTTATTTGCTATGAAATATTATTCAATGCATCGAACATCACTGACCACCTTAAATCCTGTGCATTGAATTTGACATCTTATATGTCTAAATATTTGGCATCTGAATCAAATTATATATACTTTTCTCTAAACAGAATTTGAATTGTTATGCTTCATTTATGAAACAAAATAGTAAATATTAAGTGTACAGCCAGTACACCTCATAAAAAGCATTAATTCAGGATGGTTTCCAGAATTAAATAAATAAATATTTAATGTAACTTAATTATTTTTCTCCTCAAGAACATAATTACTAAAATGTTTATGTGTATTTAACTGACATCAGTAAAATACTCCAGAAACCCTGAAAGGCCTTGTGTTTTTTTTTAGGTGTGTTTTGTGTTTTATTATTTTTAGTAATGCTCAAGAAACTGGCAAACCTTATTGAGACAAATGACTTTTTTTTACAATTTCAGCATTTTACAGACACCTTTATTCAATCTGGCATACAATGCATTAAGGTATACAGTCTTTGTGGGTAAGTAATTGAGAGTTAGGGGCCTTGATCAAGGGCCCAACAGCCATAACCTGTTAGTGGTGGGGCTCAAACCACTGACCTTCTCAATACTAGTCAAGTACTCTAAACACTGGGCTATGGCTTTCTTACGAACTATCATTCATGAATTGTGCCTTAAAAACTAAATGAATAACATAATGATGCATAAAAAGTATTTTGCTGTGCAGTATTTTTGTATATGTACAGTATATATGACAAATAAATGCATTTAATCGGGCTGAGATTATTATTACACTTCAGTGGACAAACAACCAGCTAAGCTCTCCATCAATTATTGTGCATGCAATTCCTCAAAAACTCTGATAATACTGAAAAATAACTCAAATATTCCACTGTGATGCTAATGTTGTGCTAAATCACACAATTTTATGTAGTGAAAAGATTTAATTTAAAAAAATAATAATTTAAAGTTTTAATTTCTGACTAGTAGCTGGAATAATTTAAGATGCACATGACATTATTTGGGAGTGTGTACTATTACAGATAAGTTGGAATGACTATCAATATGACAAAAAAATAGATTTAATAAGGCTGTATCTTAAAAAGTGATCACAAAAAGTGTATCATAAGGCTGGAGTTTTACTTGTTTGCCTTCTCTCTGCAACATCCTTTAATCCTCACAAATGAAAAGACTGAAGACTGTTAATAAAGAACTAGACTTTTTATAGTGCAAGAAAGAAATTGCTATTGTAGTTTAGCAAATAACCATAGATGCTAAAGGTCTACCACATGCATAATTCATGGCATGTTATTAAATATTTAGAACCCATACATAAGTGCTGGTCCTTTATTTGCAAACATTTCATCTTGGTCTATTGATTCCACATGCCAAAAATAGTATTTAATAATAGTTACAATGTTTTGATCAGTCAAAAAGTTTCGCCGCTATGGCCTTGCCATCGTAGTTGGGACCTTTCCCATCAAACTCTGCAGGCAGGCTATCAGCTTCAAACTCCTTGTAGTAGCTTTCAAGGTCCTCTCCATGTACAAACACCTTCAGGTACATAAAACATTGGAAATGTTTAGTCAGACATCCTTATGTAATCCTATCATTTCCACATTAATAACAAGCTTACCCTCTCCAGTAGTTTGCTTTTCAGCAATGGCTTGACCACATTGTAGGTTGTGGTAAAGTACCAAGGCTGGTGAATGAAATGAACTGCTTTAAAACGAGCAGGAAAAGAGTCCTGTATGTAAAAAAGAACAAATCAAAATTAATAAGAAAAAACACTTATAGCAGGATCTCATTTTCATATCTAATATCTCAATATCTAATTTCTAAATGTGTTGGAGGTTGAACAAAGTAATGGCGGTGTTAATTAAACTTAATTATACCCTACCTTAGTAAAAGGGATGAATTACACATTAGGTATCTATATGAGTCGTTTCCTGTCTAATATGCAATTTTCTGTAACTTTCCGTCTTATTAGGTTTCACAAGCCTCTATCGGCATATAACATGTATGTGAACACAGAAGGTACATTGAACACATTACCTGCAGCATGTCCACCATTTTCTTCAGCTCTGTGG
>JAYDZG010000004.1:17477297-17495791 GCA_034509265.1 Microcambeva bendego | reverse complement strand
AGTAATGCTTGCCAATGTCAAGTTCTTGACATGACAAACTTTCAATAGTACTACTACTACTACTACTACTAATACTAATAATAATAATAATATTAATAATAGATGCTCAAGTGACTCAATTGATCATATTTTGAAAACCTCTAGATGAGACATGGCTGCTCAGAAGGACATGCACTGAACTGAACAGCACAGAGGTAAAGTATGGCCTTATCCTTTCATTTATTTTTTCCTGTCTAAGGTTTCAGTGGTTCCAGAGCCACCCAGAAACACTGGGGACAAGACAGAAATACACCCTGGAAAATGTTACCACACCCAACAGGCATTTTCATTTCATTAAATATAGCAATATAGATCATGCAAACACACTAAGAAAACATCAATACAAAATACATTTAATAGGAGATCAAACCAAGTCCTGTCTGGTGAGACCAAAATAGCAAACGTGTGGGGATGACAGTGAAAATGTATTAGATTTATTGATCTATTAAAAGCAACATTGCTGGACATTCAGTCTAGCTTCAATCCATTAGCCTACTTTACAATAGCATTAGCTAGAAAGCTGTCATCTCTGTATTGATTTAGGTTCTACATTTTATAACATTTTAACACAGTGATTTTGTTTTCATACAACAAGCGCTCTTCGAACCCACGATTCCTCGTTAAATAAAGGTATTGAATAATTCTCTGCAAAAGCCCCTCTCTGGAGTAGCATTTCAACCTTTAATTTATTTTTATTAACCACTTTATCCAGCTTAAGATGTCACTGGGTACAGGGCCACCTTGAAACACTGAGCATACAGCTGAAATATTCTCTCAACAAGGGTGCAAATTCATTTCAGGGCATTACTTTGAGAAAAACTGTCTCAGGTAGTGCCCAGATAGAGTAGCAAAAATGTCCACTAGCACACAAGGACATTGAGTCTGAACTCCACGGTTCGAAACTCGCAGTTGCCACCGGTCGACTGGGCACCACTAGGATACTCAAAACAGTGTGTTGTAGTGCCGGCCCCAAGCCTGGGTAAATAGGCTGGTTGCATCAGGAATGGAATCCAGCATAAAAAGCCCAAATATGCCAAATCAGTAATGCAGACCACAATCCGCTGTGCCAACCCCTAAAAGGAGCAGCCAAAAGGAATTCACTATGAGAGAAACTGTTAGACAAGAAAAGGAATTATGTTTTAACATTGCTGGCCATATTGACCACTTCACTCTTAGCATCAAACACATTCTAACTAAATGCCCTAGATATGCATGACCCCGATGCCTATTGACAAATCGAAGACTACTTTGAAAGAAAACTTTGAACAAGCACCAAATGTTCTCAGATTCCTTACAAAAACGGGAGTACATATGTAACAATCTACACCAAACACGCATTGATATACTTTAAAATCTGATAAGCTACCATGAAAATGACCATTGTGTATATTTGGCGTTTAAAAAAATTCTCAGTAACAGCACTGCTCTAAAGTAATGCTTTTTTCCATTATCCATTTGTTCTGCTTTGAATTGTATTGGTACAAGGTCACATCCTGACACTGGCCACTAAGCTGGAATATACTCTCAACATGGGCTCAGACTCGCTGTAGGGATTAAACACACAATCTCTCATTCACTTAAATCTAGAAAGCAATTTAGAGCAACAAATCCACCTTTGGCATGTTTTAGGATGTGGCAAGACATCAGCACTGTAAGCTTTAATTTAAAAGATACTGTCTGTTTCACTGATGGTCAACCGTTCAGCCCCCGCCCCTCTCATCTGGGTTTATTCTTAAAACAAGCCTTGAATAAACATGCAATCATGCGTTCAACCTAAATGACAGGTAAGGAGCACATGTCCTTATCCTGATTAGTTTAATCTTGCCTGCCACCTGTGTGTTTTTCTGCTTACAGAGTCTGTGGCATTCTGGTTTCCTCTCACATACCAAAAACATGCCAAAGGCGGATTTACTGCTTTAAAGTGCTTCTAAATTTAAGCTACTGAGAGATTGTGTGTGTAATACCCTACAATGAGTCTGAGCCCATGTTGTGAGTGTATTTCAGCTTAGGGGCCAGTGCTTGGATGTGACCCTGTACACAATGAAAACCTAAGCAGAACAGTAGCTAGGGAAAATAAAACTGTGTTAAACATAACTTGTAACAGTGCTGTTAAAAAAATCAATACCTTTTTGTAATTAGGAATTATGGGCTTAATGGCATGCTTATTCAATGTTCATGGCAACAAGGTATCTCATCAGATTTGAAAGTTCATCAATGCATGTTTGGTGTTGATTGATACAAGTGTGTTTTCAGTCGTGTTTGGGTAAGGAATCTGAGAACTTTTAGGTCATGTTCTTATTCAAAGGTTTCTCTCAATATCTTTAGCATTGTCTTCAGCCATTGGGTTCATGAATATCTAGGGCATTTAGTTAGTATGTGTTTGAGTGTGGACTGGTCAATATGGCCAGGGGCAACAAAAATACCTTTATTTACTAAATATAATCCCAAAATATACAGATACACATAGTAGGCACCCCTGGAGCAGACAGGATTAGAGTCTTGGTCCAGGTCCGACAGTGGCTGCATGGTAGAGCTGGGAACTCTCAACCATTGAGTTGCTAGTCCAAAGCTCTTCTCTCTAGACTACCGCTGTCCCTAAAGCATCCAGAGAGGATCAATGCAAATACAATAGCTTACTACACAGGCTGAATGTTCAGCTATGTAAATTGCATTAAATGGAAAATCCACTTAGATTTATTAACCATTCATTCTAATGTCTGCTATTTTGGACTGTAGTTAAGACCAGTAGGGCATGGTTCGAATTACAAAATGCATTCTGTCTTGGTTTCAAGATTTGCATACTTTGTTTGCTTGCTCTCTATGGCAATATTTATTTAAATACATGAAAATACCGTTGGGGTGTGGAAAAAACATGTTTTATCTTAATAAATGAACCAATCAATAGCCTGCACATCATTTCAGTTCCATGTTGTGCTAACTATGCATAAGACAAAAATGACATTATTGTTTCAAAATCTTGTTCATGTTAAGAACAAAGTTAAAAACTCATCACAGAAAGGGAACAAGAAAATTGAATAGGGTCAGACCAAATCTTTTACTGTCACACCAAAAAAGGGTCTTTCTAGCTTTAATATTTTCATAATTATATTTGTTTGTTTACTACTGCTTTATTCTGGTCGTTCATCAAAGAGAGAAAGGAAACACAACAGACCATTAACAGTCCATCACAGGGCAAACACACACACTCACGTACACACTTGCTGAAAGGAAAATGGAGCACCAGGGAGAAAATCCACAGGCACAAGGTGAACATGCAATTTCCAAAAAGAAATGATCCTGGTGCCCGGCCAAGGAATCTAACCTGAGCTCTTCTTAATGTGAGGCAACAGCGCTACCCACTGTGCCGCTTTTCTCTTATCTTGTACAGGTCTATTGAACTCTAGAAGTGTTACACCCACTGGCAGAAATAAAGAAGACTGTAATGACATTGCTGATTAAATAATGTGTTCCAATGTGCTTGTCTACAAGCATTGGCTAGGATCAGTTCACATGAGTTCTGACTTAATTATAAATTTGGCTTATATTGGACACAAAAACATTCATTATGATCTGTTTAGTAGGAATTACGGTCATGTTCTACACTTACAGGTTACAGGACAGATAGCTACAGGTTACACATAATTCAATTAAGTTTAACGTTAAACACAGACATGGGCAATTTTGAATCTCCAGGTAATCTCTTACATGTCTTTGGGATGTATGAGGATACCAGAACTACCTGAGTAAATCCACACAGACAGGGAGAACATACAAACTTCAGATAGAAGTACCCAGACTGTTCAACTTGGGGACTGAATCCAGTACATTCACAGTGCTGCCCCAATTGCAGGAGGTAAACAAGATTTCAAATTTTCCCCTGATTATATTTCTGTGGAATCTTAAGCACCTGCCACATACTTGTTGTATTATAACATCACCTAAAGCAACAATACCTTACTGAACTATAGAAAAAAAATTTTTACTTGAGATTTGGCATGCATAAAGTCCTCTTATGCAAGTATTGAAATACAAGGTAATGTTATTGCTAATTAGTACAATAACATACATACATTTCTAGTTCTGAATGAAGTAATAACATTCATTCAGGGCGGCACATTGGTTTAGTGGGTAGCACTGTCACCTCACAGTAAGAAGGTCCTGGGTTCGATGGGGATAAGTGGTTTAAGAAAATGAACTTAACTGAATATCATGCAATATCTCTTTTACCAAATATTTGTCCTCTTCAGGGTCACAGTTGGATCTCTCTCACTTACAAACTCACACACACTCTCTCGCACACAAACCTAGGGTAATTTTAGTATCTCAAATACTTTCCTTTGGAAGCTCTGGTTTCCTCCAACAGCCTAGTGGTAAAGGTATTGGACTAGATTTCTGTTGGGCCCTTGAGCAAGGCCCTTAACCCTCATTGTTCAGAGTATATACTGTAACTGTACTGTAAGTCATTTTGGATTAAGGCGTCTGATAAATGCTGAAAATGTAAATGTACAGTGTCTGTCTTGAATGGAACCAAAGTGAAAAACTTGACCTCAAAATCTGATTTGCAGTCTTGATTCAGATTGGTCTCGTTCAGCTTTGGGGCCAATAAAAGCATAGAATAAAGAAACAAATAAAATACATTTTAAATAGATCTCCTGAGTGGTAGAAAATCTGATCCAAGCAAATGTACAAAGCTGGTACAACTACAGTAATGTGCAAAAGTCTTAGGCACCCAGACAGATCATTTGAGCCCATGTATCTCGCCAATAAGAGTGGTTTGGCCAAATAAAGCAGCATGTATACCTACAGTAAAAAGTAAGACTTTCTTATTTTGAATAAAGTAGTTCAGTAAAAGTTACTACAAATTAAAGTTAGTAAAATAAACTCTTGTGACTTAGTCTGAAGAACAAAGCTGGGTTCCACATTTCTTGTGGACATCCCCAGCCAGTGCTTAGATTTCATCAGTTCCATCCCCAGCAGCTCACTTGATTTAACATCATTAACACTGATTTTGCAAAGCAGGTGTTGGTGGATAACCATCAATAAAACCAGACTCCCATGAAGCCAACACAAATGTTTTAATGAACCGTTGTGAAAGTAAACTAAACTACCTTTTGCATCAATTATTTGTATTGAACCTAGTGACGTGTTTTACTGAGAAAATTAACTTTTTCATTCTAATTTTCACTGGGTGCCTAAGAATTCTGCACAGCACTGTAGATTTCTGAGGCAGGACTTCCATGTTCGGTCCATCTAACTCACCTTCGTGCCTAGTTGAACTCTCACATCGACCTTTTGCTTCTTCTGTTCCAGAACACTGAGCAGGTACTCCTGGAACACACCGATGCGGGTAAAGAAATGCTCGTTGTGCCAACAACCTTCCATGTTATCGAAGTCCACGCCGAGGCTGAGCAGGAAGCGCACACTGCGGGGATCCAGAGCGATCTGCTGGGGCCGGCAGAGCAAGGCGCTGCGGGTGCGTCCGTCCACCACGGTGAGGCTCAGGACTTTCCCGCTGCGTACAGCGACCAGAGCCGCGGTCAGTCCAACCGGCCCCGAACCCACCACCAGCAGCGAAATGCGCGCCCGCCACTGCCGCAGCCCGTCCACGCTCGCCTTCACCAGCACATAAACCGCCACAGCCAGCACGGTGCTCAGAGCCGTGTCATAAACCACGTTACCGTACCGCTCCTGCCCTCCAGCACCGCCATCATCCGCGTCTTCCACCCGCACGCCGTTCATAGCGCCGAGCGTCCAGCAGCTTTTTCCATCACTCTCCACCCCACTCGGGTGACAACTTATAGCTGGGTCTGTAATCCCCACCTGAGCTTTCTTACATCGTCAGTAAAACTGCTTCAAAACCCTATCATGTACGAAGTTACAGACACGAACTTGCGCTGTGCCAAGTGCGTAAAAGCAGGGAGCCAAACTGCCCGCCTGCGTGTGGATGATAGAGTGGAAGTAGAGAGGTGTGTGTGTGTGTGTGTGTGTGAGACGCGAGAAAGCGGAGAGAGAGAGAGAGAGAGAGAGAAGGTTTTGAGTATGTGGGAGTACGAGTAAGAGAGTGTGTGTGTGTGTGTGTGTGTGTGTGTGTTTAAAAGGATAGCAAGAGAGAGGAAAAGAGAGAGAGTTAGTGTGAGGGAGTTTGTGTGTAAGAGAGACAGAGTAGTATCGAACCAAGCTCCAGAGTGCTGTGTGGAAATGCTGCACTTACATTCCAGTGTTTATTTATTGTAAACACTAAACAGACTCATTTCAACAGGCAAAATAAAAATAAGACTGCTAATGTAACGTTTAATTGCTTTTCCGATCAGGTTTGGGATCACAGCTTTTCAGTTGGCCCAAGGCACACAGAAACATCCTGGACAAGGCATCAGTCTGTCACAGGACACACACACACACACACACACACACACACACACACACACACACACACACACACACCATCCATTCAATGGCAATTCAGTGTCTTCAATTTACTTGGATGTATGTTTTTTGGAGTGTAGGAGGAAACCAGAATTCCCAGAAGGAATCCACATAGACACAGGGAGAACATGGGGCGAAGGACCCGGACCGTTCCAACTGGGGATAACTGCATGGTGACAGTGCTTTATTTATTTTTGAACAGAAATTAAATAAATAATAAGATTTATTTTCTTGAACTTCACCATATTGTTCTTGTAAATATGAAAAAAATGGAATTTATTGCCTGCAACACACTCACCTATCTTATTAATTACATTTGTTCATAATTTTATTTAATAATAATAATGATAATAATAATAATAATAATAATAATAATAATAATAATAATAATAATAATAATAATAATAATAATACAAATTATGGACAGATAAAGATGGACCATATGATTTTAACAGGAAATGAATCTGGATTGCAGGTGGTGAGGACAACCACACAGACTGGTCCTACATTAAGTACATTTTCACTCCCAAAAAGTGTTGAGAGTTGTAAACATAACGCTATAAACTGGAACAAAACCCCATGGATTGTGCACACACCATTACTTAGGAATAGGACAAAATGCTGAATGAGCTCTACTGCTAGAAGCATTTAGTTCTTTCACTTTGTATTGATTCACAGAGCTAAACAGAATCCAGTCAATGCAAGCTGGCCTTTTGTACATCACTGTTCATGACATATTAGTTTTGAGTCAGGAGCATGGTGGGTTTCTTTTCTTTCTTTTCTTTTCTTTTCCTTTGGTGTCTCAAGATTGCTTTGTGCAAACAGACAGCACCAAAATATCAAGTTGAAGCCACCGTTGTGTCCCTGCAGGGACCTGTGTTTGAACCTCACTTCTTGACACTACCCAAGATCACATGGATTTCCTCCAAATTCAGTCTTTCTCTCCACCTCATAAAATCAAACAAAGAACTGAGTGCTCTAAATTTCCCATAGTATTAAGTGACTGAGTAAACGTTCGAGTGTGTGTTGCCCTTTTGTGGTGTCCTGTCGGTGATGAGTTTCTGCCGTGCTCTCAGTGTTTCTGGATGGTAACAGATCCACTGCTGACCGTGTTCCAAGGATTGAATGAGTAACTTATTTATCCGGTCTTAATAAAATGGTGGAATTATAACAAGGCTGCAATTCAGAAACATGTATCATAAGCTGATGCCATAGACACACAACTTTTTTAGATTTTTAGATTTAGAATACTCTTTTCATCACTGTGCTCTTCAGTCGTGACCTTGGAATCAAACCACCCTTCTGATCACAAGCCCAGTTCTCTAACCACCAGACCACGGCTGCCTCTTGATGTAACACGCAAAAAAGCATAAACATAAAGCACTGGAAAAAACCTTGGTCTAGTGTGTCAACCATAATTCATTGTAAATTAATGTTTATATTCCTAATAGTATGTGTAGTCACCACGCCAGAAATTATAAGGTCTATTATTTTTTGCAAATGTTGGCTGCAGCTTTGTAGCTGCAGTGTCACAAAAGCACATTTTAAATAAGTTGCAGGAATTAAAGGTTCCATTTTTTAATTATAAGATTGTTAAAACCTTCGACTGCAGTTGAATTAAAATGTATGCACGTATTAAGAAAGCAGAATGGGTGGATGCTCTGGAAAAGGATTGCTCATTATTGTACCATGGGGTGGATAATAATAATAATAAACGTCTTTAAAATATTTTTAGACCTTAAATTATTAACATTTATGTTCCATTCATGACAGGACACACATTACATGATTCAGCAGTTAAAGTTAAATGCTAAACTGTGGAAGAAAACCAAAGCACGCGGAGGAAACCCAGACAAATGGTAAAGGTAAACTCTACACAGAAAGGAACTGGACCATTCCACCTGGGAATGTAGCCCAGGATCTTCCTACTGAAAGGTCACAGTGCTACCCAACAAACCACCATGATGTCCATATATCTAATTAAATGCAAATTGAAAATGTGCCCGTCCCCTCTTGCTACTCTTAACAACTGATGTCCAATGGCTAATGATTCCCAGCTACATGGCTGATGTCAGTGCACTTTATGGTCAGTACACTACAGTTGTGGATGAGGCTGCTAATGTAGCATGAACTGCATTCACCACCAAGCTTCAGAAGGTTAGATGCGAAGCAAAAGGTCGTACAGCAGAAAAGCACTTACTATCGTTTTTAAACCAATTTTGAAGAATTTACAGCAAGTACAAGAGCTGTCCACTGTCAGCTTAATGGATTGGATTTTTATGGATGGCTGACATTACCATGTTAAATACAAAACAAATCAACATTATTTAGGACGGCTACTATAAATTTGTAGAGGTTTTTAAATAGTGAGAAATGTTAATGACAGTGGATAAATTGAACACAGCTCTGGGCCAGGTCTCTGTAATTTAATATTTAACATTCGCCCCTGACCTCAAATACTCTTCTGGCAAAACAACACTAAACCTGAGCAGTCGTGTTCCTGATGAGTAGAGATTGTTACAACAGCGAATCAGAACAGTAATTAAACATAATTTTACCCTTAAAACCATAACATTCACCAATATTAATGAACAGGAAGCACAACTGTTAAAAATCTACTTTTCTTACCCTTGTCATTAAGAAAATGTATGTGCTTGGAAATTCGGGGAATTACAAAGGGCAGAAAATGGCTAAGGTGATGATTTAGATTTATTGATCTTTTAAATGCGCAATGTGAATTGTTCTGCTAGCCATGACATTTACAGAAAAGAGCAAATGAGTAGTAGAGGATGCAGCAAGATCAATACAAATCAATCGGACATTTAATCCGCTGCATTGCTTCTTGGTCTTGACATTTATTGAAGAAAGCTATGAGGGACATATCATAAAACACACATAAAATCAGATAATGATATACAATTTAGCACAAAGCTAATGTATCTGTGTAGAATAGGTGTGACACTGTGAACAGAGATCTTGTCCTCAGGATAAATCAGAATGTGGAATATTTCCGCAAGCTTGTAGAGTTTATGCCCTGTCAGATTTTTGCAGTCTGACTCTCCCAAGGAGGGCCTACCAAGCATTAGACTGGTGTATTATTTTTTTCTGGCACTTCAGTCTATAATTTATAACTCTTTCTGTTGGTAATGTTATGATGAGTGCAGAGAGTATCCTTGTAATACTTCATTCACAGTTACACAAAAAAACATCCTGAAACATAGCTGTACCATAAAGTAACCATTAAAGTGTTAACCATTACCCCTGAAAAAGTGGCATCCCATAAATTATGCTTACCAATGATTGCTTACCAATGCTCTTTTGCTTACAAAAATCCCAAATGTCATTTCTTTTTTTATTTATCATCATGTCTGATGGCTGAATTCCTGCTGAAATAATAAATCACCCACAATCTCAAAGCAAAAAAAAAAAATCAGCCATCAAAACATCTATGTAACCATGGAAACAGATTAATAGCAACCACTCACTATTCAACCGCCTTGGATCCAGATGTAGATCTTTCACTCTTTCTCACTTTAAGTGCAATACAAAAAACTGTCAACATGTATTAAATTTGTATTGACTACTATCTTTAAAGTCAATTTAGCATCAGTTGAAGCCTAAGAGGAACATCTAAATTCCACATAGAAATAACCCAGATTGCTCTGCCTGTGGGTCACAGTCATGACCTTCCTGGTATAAGACGACATACAGTGCTACCCACTTAGGCACCACGGTGGCAATTATCATAGCTGAAAAATAAATTCTGACTTTCACTCATTTCGCTCCTTTTACTTTTTGTGTCTCACTGTATTCAAATCAGAATATGATACCTACAGTGTCTAATCAAACAATGGGAACACTTGTGTTGAGCTATGTCTTCCTGTTTCAGAGGGATATGAATATCTACTAACATGCAAGCTGAATTGTCTTTCTCATCAATCACCATGAGAAATAACAACAAATAAAGCAATTATGTGTGACAAAAGATTGCTGAGCAGTACAAATAAGGAAAAGCCTAAAAAAGAGCTTTATAGCTTTTCCAAGGTCCATGACATCTTGTGTGAATACACAATGTCACAGAATGTAGTAGATATTAAATAAAATACATATTGTAAATTTTGAGTCATCTAATTACAGTTGCACACATTTATAGTTCAACTCAATTTTGAAATCATTGCAATTGATATTCATATACATATACAATTTTAAAAACATTATTTTTAAAGAAGTGATAAGAAACGGGTATTCTGGCAGTAGCCCCATTCTGTCCTTGTCTTGTTTATAATTGTTTTACTATTTATTCTTTGTCTGGTACAGTCTAGTTCTTTGTCTTGCCTTGTCTCAACTGATAAACTGATGTTATTAAATCTCCTATTCTTCTCTCTCTCTCTCTCTCTCTCTCTCTCTCTCGTTTTAGCTAATATTTTTGAGTCCGCCCTCTCAGCTGCCTCTTTTCAAATGTAAAAAAGCAAACACAAGCAACATCAAACTGAAAATCTGAATACCAAGTGTGTGTGTTTTTAACTGAACTCAAGTAATTCAGTATCCGAGCTGTGCATACAAATGGCTGGATCTCATTCAGATGAAAGCAATGTATTCAAGCAGACGCACCTTAGTCTGACCACTCTCTGAAATTTGTAGAAAGATAGACAATGTGAAAGTAAACAAAGGCACTAATGAGCAAATAGTTGCCAAGACACAAGACAATTCAGTAACATTAAAAATCAGTATGATCAAAGTGAATGCATAAAACCTGTTCAAAGGCAAAAACAAATAGGTACAAATACACTGACCAGGCATAACATTAGTGACACTGATTAGCTCTTCACCACGGCAGCTGTTAGTAGGTGGGATGTATTAGACAGCATGTTTACATTTTATCCTCAAAGTTGATGTTTAAAGGAAGAAAAATAGTTTCACAAGGACCGAATTGTGATGGCTGGATGACCATCTCCAAAACTGCAGCAATTGATGGTTGTTTCTGGTCAGAGTTTCAGTAAACAATATACAGTGGTGCCAATTCCATTATGTTAGCCATAGACAAAAATATTTGGGTTTGACATAAAAAAGATGTATTAATTCAACAATTCAGCTTTCATTTCCAGTTATTTACATCTGGTTCTGATTCACTCTAAGAAGCACCTTTCGTCTGAACCCACCCGTTTTACTTGTGAGCAAAAGTATTGGAACAGATGACTGTCTGTGATGTTTTGTTACCCAGGTGTGTCCGTTCAGATTAGTTTTTAGAAAACAAATGGCGCTGAATGTCTACTCTCAGTTTCAGATTTGGGTCACAGGATTGATGCAGTTATTATAAGCAAAGGGTTTGCAACTAAATATGATGTCTTTTTAACTTTAGAAGTGCTATCTTCTGAACTGTTTTCAATGTTTTATGTTTTAGTCTTTTGTATTTTAATATATTTTACAATAGGGTAATATTTAAAAAGTTTCATGTAAGGAACAGTGAGCAGCCAAGGCTTATTAATGCAACATAAAATTAGAAAGGTGGTCATAATGTTATGCATTATCAGTGTATTTTAAAGATATTTACCAGTCAACACTCACGACCGTGAAATGCAGTAATGATAATAAGCTCAGTTTCCTCAAGCAATTGGTTTCCACTCCTTTTTGGGCACCTGGCAACCACAAAGAAAAAAAGAACCCAGGTGTTAATTAAGACACCCAGCTGAGGCAGAATAAAAATAGGGTAGCAACAGACATCTGTCAGGTCACTTAGAAACTTGGTATTGTTAGTGCTCTTGTGTAAGTGATGTTGACTCAGTTTGCCTGTGGTAATGGATACTGTCTTAGATTGTTTATTTTTTCATTCTTTACTGGATTAATCTTCTAATGCATATACATTGTCTTGACAGAGCAAGTCATGACAGCACAGTACAATAATGCTCCTGCGTATTCAGGAATACTTATAAGTTTGCTTATCGCAACACAAGAACAAAAGTAAAATGTCACAACTTTCCATGAATGAAAATATGCATGATGTGTACTCAAACTGGTACACTGACTTAAATTCAACCTGTATTGGGTGTTTCATCTCGTGAATTGTTCCTACCACAACCCTAAAGAGAAAGACACAGAATTAATGAATAATTATGGCAGAATCTCTAAGTAAGGGGTCTGGGTGCTTTCTGTGTGGGTTTGCTCCAGGTGCTCTGGTTTCCTCCCACAGATACACAATCGTCCATTGTCCATGTGTTCAATATAACTTTGTGAGCTGATGAAGCTTATGTAATGACTAACTACTATTTCTGTCGTGGATGTAACTGAAAGGTGTTAAACATGACATTTAAATAACCCCAAAACAGATAATATGAGTACTGTGATCAAAGAGCCTTTAATACTATTACAAGTGCAGTTGCACTGAAAGTAAAAAAGACAAACATGCTGATTAAAGTAAAACTCACCCACATAGTGAAATCTCATCAAATGACCAAGTGGTATCAGGCAGTACTTCCACCCACGCACGCCAGACGAATATACAATCTGCCTCGCAAATGAGTTTCTTACTTAACGCATTGTAACAGGCCTTCTCGTGGGCTAAGGTGGTATATAACAACATTGAAACTACTCAAAAATGAGTTTTAAATGATCCCAACGTTAGTGACAGATGCCAGAGAACCAAGTGATGGTAATGTAGTGAGATTTGTGGATATACAATAAGCTGAAAGGTTTTAAAAATGTTTGTGAATTACGTGGATTAGGAGTCTTCATGTGTTCTGTGATTTGCACAGAGAAGCACCTGTGTTTATGTACTTGCCAGACCTTTTCGTCTTCATGTTTAATTCTCATTCATTTTTCTTTTAAATTGTATTTTCATTGGCACATTATCTCAAACTATCTGCATTCTTTCGTGGCACTCAGTTTGCCCTTTGCTTATTTTTCCCAGCAATAGTGTCCGTAGGGAACGCTGTGAAATGTTTACAGTTCTGGTTAAAATTTTACAAAAATCTCTCTCAGTACTGTATTTCTCATGTTCTTATATGTAATATCGACCCTGAGAAAAAAAGGGGAAACATCCAGGCAATTCTGACGAAAGAAACAATTGACAACATTGTTGTACTAATAATAGATTCAGTTCAGTTCATTTTCTTTAACCCCTTATCCTAATCAGGGTCGGGGAGGGGTGCTGGAGCCTATCCCCGCTCTTCAACAGGCGCAAGGCACAAGGTAACACCCTGGATGGGATGCCAGTCCATCGCAGGTACCTACAGGACAATTCAGTGCCTCCAATCAACCTTGTGGCATGTCTTTGGACAGTAGGAGGAAACACACACGGACAGAACATGCAAACTCAGCAAGGAATGGACCTAGATCGCCCAGGATCGAACCCAGGACCTTCTTGCGGTGAGGCGACAGTGCTAATAGGTAACAGACATTTTCCAGTAGAGATGCCATGAGACCTCATGTGTGAGCTTCAAAGCTATTGGACAGAAAAGATGAGCCATGCTAGAATGATACACATCCTAGGCTCTGTGCTTGGATTCAGGACAAGTAACAATGTCCTAAGTGTAACAAAGCCTATGTTAACATTGTGATGCTCTCCTTTGGGACTCAAAAGCATACTTGTGTGTTTACCAGGATTCTTAAGTTAAACTGACACTAATTTAAATAATGATTAGCCAATTTACAATTATATGCATGACTAAGGCCCGATCTAATTCACATCCATGAAAATCTAATCACAAACCATGAAATGAGCCTGTTCCAGAGTAATATGCTCTAAAAATAAAACTTCATGGTTTGTTTAAGGATTTACATTTTTGCATTAAAGTGTCTCATGTTTACTGTTTAATTTGCACTATAAGGTAGTCCTACCAATAATTTGGTCCTACCTATTAGGATAAGCTATGCTACCCAAAGTATTTCCATTCCTGGGCTGCCAATAAAATATCCTGGACTTACACACTTTATGTTCATTTACTTACTACTTACTAATATTAAATAATACATTATTATTACTTCTGCTATCAATAAAATAATTAAACCTTTGTTGTTTCCCATATTGTGTGTTATGGGCTAACCTCAGTATTTTTGTGCCAGCTCTAGGTAGACCTTGGTCATCCACTTGAATGTTTCCCAGAAGTGCTCCACATCATATTTTTATATATACTAGAATTGGTGAGTCACACTACTACCAGATTGTTACTGGAAAGTCCTTTAACACAACTCCTAACTCTTCTGTAATTTGTCACAACTTTAGTTAGGATTGGAAAACCTGCCAAATGCAGTAAATGTAAATTGGAGTGCAAGTCATATGGGAGTTAAAACTAGGCAAACCATAACTCTTATTTGGGTCAAAACACCCCTAGTCAAACTTCCACACCATACTAAACAAAAACTTAATCCCTCATCCTGCACATTAACCCCCCTGCTGATCAGACATTTATTTGTGTCTTTTGGCTGCAGCGCTGTCGCCTCACAGCAAGAAGGTCCTTGGTTCTATCTCCAGGTGGGGCGGTCCGGGTCTTTACTGTGTGGAGTTTGCACGTTCTCCCCATGGGTTTACTCCAGGTGCTTTGTTTTCCTCCCACAGTCCAAAAACAGGTTAATTGGAGAGACAAAAATGTCCAAGTCTGAGTTTAAAATAACTTGTGAAAAGATTAACCTTGAGTAATGAAAAACCATGTGTCTGTCACAAATGTAACCAATGAAGTTAAAATCCTAATGAAAAATAATAAAAAGAGTAAGCTGTAGCTGTACTTTCTTCAGGCAGACAAACAATTCACATGAAAAAGAACTTGGAGACTTCAGTTTCTCATCAGCATGTTTTCTGTAAAACGGCTGAAACAGCTAAATAGTAAAGTGTTTATGTGTACTTAAATACTGTATTTTAACACCAGGTCTCAAAATATAATAATATTTATTTCCAAATAAAAAGCTTGTATTTTTTCAGTTACAGCTCGTGGAGGAGGCACGTCTGCTCCCCAATAGTCACAGTACTTTAAACCAGGCTCTACACTGTTCTCACCAGGAACTGAAGCTGCAGATGTTTCTAAACCAACCTTTCCATCTGTGGAAGTAATGCTATGCTGGTTTCTGGTTGGATTTTAATCTTAGTAGCTTCATTGAAGACAAAATCATTTTAATTTAACTGCCCCATTGCCACCAATCAGAAAGTAAAAAGTAGTTTAATTAAAGACTTCTCATTGACCAGCATGTTGGCTGTACAGTACACACATTTACAATCATTTTAACAGAATAAATCATCCCAAATGCCTCATTCAATTCATTTAGCAGAACTGAACATTTTAGTCGAGTCTGCTGGCACCCAGATACAATAAGCATAAGGAAGATGAATCAGAAAAAAATCACTGCTTAACCAGCTCTGACAGTCTGGCCCTTAGCTGAACCCTTTAGCAATACATCTGCTCAGGGTAACCGTCTGCCATTACTTAGATGGCTATCTATAAACACAATCAAACACAAGATGATACTGACAACAGACAGGCATGTGGTTAAAAACTAAAAATAGAATAATATTCAACATCTCTATGTAATTTACAAGTTCACCGTGTCAGAGTGGATTTATGGATTGTTATCTAGTATGAGATATTATTAAAACAAACTGATATATTACTTGCCCTGGTAAATCCCTTTTAGAATGTGATTGCTATGGACTGACCGGAACAGTGAAAACACAGCTAAAATGTTCCAGTAGTATAATATGCCCAGAATGTCTCAACAAGGGACACATTTGATTCCCTAAAACTGTCCATGTACATTTTCTAAACAGTTTATAATTATAAATCACTTATTTAAAGGTTTAAAATGCCCTCCAATCTTCTGAGTGTATAAGACAGTAAGAATGAAATTAAAGAGCTATTCCCCATGCTAGGAATTGGTCAATATTTACCATCTGAAGCTCTAGCTGATACTGCACTGCATTTCTGTGGAACTAATAAAACAAGCTAGAGAAATTTTAGATGAGCTTAAATATGTTTACTTAGTAAAGCAGTGAAGCAGTTCAAAGGTGCAGCTGTTAACACAATTTCCTGAATTCGGTAATAACATAAACCCAATTTCCTCAAGAAAAAAAAAACAGCCCGAGCATAGGAAAATTATATAAGCTATAAATTGTGTCACAATAACTTTTCTCATTAAAGATCAAAATGGGTTTTCCTTTATATTATGTGTTTATAGGGGGACAGATATTATTCATCTATTATTAAAATATTTCTACATTTATTATAGCATTCATCTACTTTCCTAACTGCTTATTTAATGAGGGTTGCATGGGGCTTTTGCACAGCTTTTCAATGGCACAAAGAAACACCCTGGCTGCATGTTTTCAGACTGGGTGAGGAAACTGGAGCTCCCAGAGGAACCCACCATGGACACAGGGAGAACATCCAAACACACATAGAGGACCTTCCCAGGACCATCTTGCTGTGCGGTGACGGTGCTACCCACTAAGACACTATGCCACCCATTTTAGCATATTTTATCCTAATCTCTACCTTATCAGTAGCCTTTTGTGCCTAACAAAGTAACACAAGTTTCCATCATTAAAATAACGGACGAGTACGAACAAGTACATATTGCAACAAAACTAGTTCCTTCAGGTCCACTAGTCACTATGAGACCAGATATTCCTCCCTGATGTCTTCATAATTAATAGCCCGTTTATCACAGTGTTCAGTGATTAAATGAAATAAACCAGCAGGCGTTTACTTCTTCATTCGTACACCATCTAGTGGTAAAAATTCATTTACAACCCTGTAGGATGCACTTTTGCAATTCATTTTTAATAAATGATCCTAGTGCATTAAAATGCCCAAGGTTTTTTTTAACTAATATAATGCAACGTTGTGAATACTGCTGTGATGCCATGGACTGATGAATAGTCGGCATTCATTGAATGGTTCCTGCTGAGACAAGCTTTCTGTCTAATGATGCCGAGATAGGCTGGCTGGCTGAAGTCCACCTGCTCCTAACACCACAGGACACCACGTTTAGACAACAAAGCATCTAGTGACACACTAAATGCCTCCCAAACAGGCTGTAAAGCAACACAGCAATTTGATTTCATTCTAAAATACAAAAGCATTTTGGAGACAGATAAAAGAAGTGCATGTTTATTTGAAATTTTCCCATTTATGCAACTCCTATGCTAATGTGGTTTGCCCCAAGATAAAGCAATCCAATATCCACATAGAAAAGCTAAACTCTTACTGGGATGTCATCTGTATTTATTAATTAGTTTGAACACATATTTTACAATTTGGTTACATAAAAGACAGGACGGTCAGTTACAGGTTACACATTAGTTCAAGTTTAATGCTAAGCACAGTCATGGACAATTTGCATCTCCAATTCATTACAAGTCTTTGGACTGTGGAAGCAAATCTGATTTCATTGAGGAAACCCATTCAGACAGAGGAAGAACCCCACACTGAAAGGACCCCCACAGCTCAAACCCAGGACATTCTTGCTTTGAGGTGACCACCATACCACTTGTAATGCCATTTCTAATGTTTGACCAGTTGGATTTGTACTGGATATTTAAAACACAGTTTACACCAGTTTACAATAGGGATGTAACAGCGCACCGCACCAGTGAGAAATCTGTGCACTTGTGCCACGATTGGAATTGGTTATTCATTTAAAATGAATCTATCTTTATGTTAAACAGCAAAGGGCACCAGAGCCAGTCACCTCTGCTTGTCGCACTTCATAAGAGTCAATATCATTACATTCCTATCATTCACTTTAAATAAAAAAATATTTTGTTGAATTGGCTTAAAGTAAATTATGATCGAGCCAGAAACAAAATGAGGCAGCAAAAACATTTAATCTCAATTCAACAAAATTTGTTACATTATATTTAAATGAATTAAGTTACATTTATTGTTGTAATAATTTTATGTTATTTTTTCTCTACCTTAATTGCACATAGGGATGGTGCACTTAGGTAGCCTAGTGGTTAGAGCTTTGGGCCATCAACCAGGGATTGGTGGTTCAATGCCAGGCTCTGTTATCCAGCCACTGTTGAGTCCTTGACTAAGACCCTGCTG
>JAYDZG010000004.1:17432306-17448442 GCA_034509265.1 Microcambeva bendego | reverse complement strand
GTTTATGAACTTTATCACATTAATTCAAACATGATTTATTCATTAATTTATTTGGTCTGGGTTAGGTTTGGTAACACCTAGGTAGAAATACACTATGGACAGGGCGCTAGTGAAGTACAAAGTAATACCCATGGGCCTACTAATTGTTTTGCTCCTGGGGTAATTTAGAGTTGCCAATTATTTACTGTATTGCATTTTTCGAATGTATAAGCAATTACAGTCCAATAAAGCAACCAACGTAGACTGTGGAATATAATGCAAAAGAAAGAGAGGTGGCCTGGACTATTATTATGTGAAACACCTGATCTACTAACTATGCCATCACTAATGCAGGAATGTATTCCAGTAATTCATCAAATTGTGAAGAAAGATCTTCTTTTACATTAATTTCATAGTGAAAAGTAACAAATTTGAAAAGTAACACTAACAATATTTAGCTATGTTCAACCCTTACAAAATAATCAAATTGTTACTGAATGTGACCATGGTTTGTTTTAACTTACCTCACCAATGAGCCAAAATACTAGAACCACCCCCAGAAATATGCATGGCAATGCCTATTTTCTTAGTCGTACATGTCTGAGTGACAAATGGGTTCGGCCAAAAGACGGGGATGAAGGGAAAAATGGCAAAGTGGTGTTAACAAGCCAATGTGAGTACTCACCAACAGTGGGTAGAGAAAGGATAACTTGAATCGTTGAATTAAAGAGTACACAAAGTTTAGTGACTTGTACAGATCAACTGACTAGTGTGGCTCAGATTGCAGGTCATTTTAATATTGGTGAAAGTGCCACAACACACAGTGCATCAAACCTTTCCATGTATGGGGCTGTTCAGTCACATGACAGTCAAATCACCATGCTTACTTCAGTCCACAGTCAAAAGCACATACAATGGGCATGCAGGCATTAGAACTGGATATCACATCAATGGAAAAAGGTTAACTGGTCAGACATACTGTGTTTGCTAGGTAATGTGTGCAGCAGTGGTGGCACCAGGTTTAAATGTAATGCTTAATTATTATGTGTCTTAATTTTCTTTGATCTTCACCACTTAAAAAACTGAGAAAGGCTTTTTAAAGAAATACTTTAATAGCTTTATTTTTTACTTTAAGTGCATTTAGTAGGCGGTCAAAAGTCATAATAGCGATCTATGGATTGCAATGTTTTCTGTTACTCCAATGGCATGAATTTCCCTTACTCATTTTGTAGTTCTGATTAACTTCTTCTTCTTTTGTGTTTTAGAATTTACAAAGGCTGTGGATAAGCCACCTATTGCCCCTAAACCAAAGATTGTTCGAGCAAAACCAACTCTGCCATCAAGTGCTCTAAAAAATAAACCTGATGTGGATGTTTCCCAGCCACAGATAAAGACTGTGAAAGCTATACTTAAACCACATCTTTTTGAAATCCAAACAACTACCTTACAACCAAAATCTGCTATTGGAAACAATGAACCTCGGCCACATTTTCAACAAAGATTTGAGAACCCTGGACATTTAGGATTACCAAATTCCAGAAATGGATTTGAGCACAGAACTGGGATTAGTAAAGGTCAAGCGCTGGCTACCACTCCTAATGACTTTGTGCATGACAGTTCCAGTGACAAGCCAACATTAAAACGTGTAACCCTTGGTCAGAGCTACGGAACTGTTAAACGTAATCTGGGTGTTACTGCTAATAGGTCTGGGAATTTTGAAAAACCTACAGCTCCAAAAACTCAGAGCAATTCTGGGTCTGTCAGTGTTTCTCCACCAACCGACACTGAATCGTCACTAAGGACCTCAGAGTCCAAACAAGTCGTAGTCAACAGCATGCATCGTGGATACCCTGCTGCGGAACAAAATAGGCATTTACATCCTGCTATCGTTCCTGTTCGAACCCCGCCGCCATTGCCTGTTCAGAAAAGTAGCAGCAGCGTTGGACAACAAAAGAAACCTGATTTCAGATTAAGAGAGCCAGAAGGACCTGTTAAGCCTAGACGTAAAGTGTTAACGATGAATGAAAGAACATTAACTGGATATAAAAAAGAAGGTTCAGCAACAGTTTCTCCCAGGAAACGTATTGAAACCGAGAGGAAACCCAGACCCAGAATAGATATCAAACACAACAATGCTGAACCTCCAATCTCTTCCCCAGGCTGGAAGGTCTTTCCATCAGAACAGAAGTTGTCTAATACCAGTATTTTCGAAAATGTGCATCGGAAAAAAACTGGTACGTATCTGAAGCCTAAAGTCAATTCATTCTCTCCAGGAGACAAGTTTCAGAATGATGTGCAGAAAAACCCAGCTTTCAAGATTATAAGGGAACTCGACCTATCTGTGAAAATTTCCAGGATCTTTTCCAAACCAGATTTCTCTGTAGCGAAGACTGAACAGTCTGTGGACGAGGATTTTCAGGCTAACGGCATCCAAAATGGACTGTGTGCTAAAATACCACAGTACAGAACTCACCAAGTTAGGCTTCAGAATGAATTAACGTTGCCAGATAAACTCTCACATCCAGTGTTTACCCGAGAGCAAAGTGTGGATGGTGAAGATGTTTCTGATGCCACTGTGGAAAATGAGCACCTGTACGAGGATATTTCAGATTATGTGAATGCTTCTATGCTAAATAGTCCAAGAACACCATCCCTGGAAAGTCCCTTGCTATCCTACAACACAGAGTATGGAAAACCAACCTTTCATGATGGACCTGGCGACACAAATGGCAGGCAAGAGGATGTAATCAACAGGTGAGAAGTATGGACTAGAAAATGGACCAACACACTCATTCATTCAGCACTTTAATCAATCAAAAACAGATATCTAGATCAATTACTAAATTTCTAAGACAATCCATGTTTGAGAAAATGAAAATGAACATGAAAAATTTGTCATTCACCCTTTGAGTTCCGCATGTTTCCTCAATTCTGTTTGGGCTTACCCCAGGTACTTAAGTTTCTCTCCACCCTTTAAAAGCATGCATTTGATAAACTGGCTGCTCTGTTACTCTCAGTGAATATGTGGCTTCGATTAACCCTGAAATTGTGTGGCACTCCATCCAATGTCAACTGCAGCATATCTTGCTGGAAAATGGTTGCTGGAATGGTTTTTATTTGATTGTTGCTTATTAGAATATCTTATAACCAACCCTTGTTTATCTAAAACGATTTATCAATTAAGTTTCATTAAATGACTCTGTCTATTCTAAACTATTTACAACTAACTGTTGTAAATTTGATAACTATTCAATGCAAATAGCTACCAATCTGTTGATGCTGAGTTGTATAAGAGAGTGTGATTAGTTTTTCCCTGTTGATGATCTCAATTGGTTCACATCTTTATGCAGAAAAGATGGTCCTAGGTTCAATTCCAAGGTGGTGCAGTTCAGCTCCTTTCTGTGGAGTTGCCTGTTCTCCCCATGTATGCATGAGTTTCCTCTGGGTTATCTGGTTTCCTTCCACAATCCGAAGACATGCAAGTGAGGTGAATTTGAGAAACTAAATTGTCCAGGACTATGTTTCATATAACCTTGTGAACTGATGAACGTTGTGTAATGAGTAACTACCGTGTCTCTCATGAATTTAATCAAAGGGTAAACATTACTGTAAAATCCTAATAAACAAACAATCCTTATCAAGAAACATTATCTACAAGGCACAATCAAGCTCTTAATTGGGACTTTGGCAAACTGTATATGCTAATCTGCCAAGTGGATGTTTTTTTAAAATGTGATGTACTTTGAGTAGTGAACCCGTGCAATCTCAAGCAGAACTATTATATCAGATGACCAATATATGGCTCTGTGTCTGTATGGTTGTGTTTAAGGTAAAGGCAAAAATAATGTCTCAGTATTGTTTTGACGGACCCCTTTTTGTCAGACAGGGGGGTGGCTGATCAAATTTACCATCTTCAGCTCAATGGGACTTTGCTGTTTGTAAATTCCCATGTTTCACCATATTGAATGAGTGAATGAATAGAAGTCCTGCGTCTTCTCTGTAAGAAAAGTCATGCCATGTAAATGTTGTTTGTGTGGTCCGATCCAACAGACAAGCTACTGTAGCTCAACTTGCTGAAGATGTTAATGCTGGTTCTGATTGGAAGGTGTCAGAGTACATAGTGCATCCCAGTTTGTTGCATATGGGTGCTGCACTGTCGTAGAGCAGGCAGTTAGGAAGGTGGTCGTAATGTTCTGCCTGATCGGTGTATTCTAAGATGTACTATTTAATAATTAATAAAGTATATGGCTGACATCGAATTTGCCTTCAATCTGCAACTATAAGTGGAAATGGTTCTGGAATGTTCTGCCACCCAATTGTGTCTGGTGTTGATTTAAGCTCTAGTTAACAATTCTGATCATAGCATTGTGACAAACATGTAGTGAAGTAAAACAGAAGTATTTGATTCCTTAACTTCCTCACAGAAGTGGTATTGTTTTGATATAGACTTTTTGGTAAATGCTAATACCAGCCCTTGTGATTCATCCATAACGAAGTGCTGATAGTGGGTACCCAGTGGGTCACACTAAATGATCAATACATATACAATAGCACACATAAGCATTTACGACAGCAGCATGTGTTAATTTGCTATTACAACAAACTACAAAAAAGAGCAGACTGTTTAGCATTTTCAATAGCTTAATAGCGAAATAAATAAACTAAATTCTAAGTACATGTTTTATATATAGGCTTATAGTATGTCAGAGCTGTCATAAAGTTTAAGTGAACTACAAACTCATCAGTCTGTCAAGTCCTATTTTACCATAAAGTCCATTACAGAGTGCACATAGATAACTTTTTTTCTGACCGAGACTTAACCAAACTCACTGAACAATTGTAATAATCTTCCTGTCAATTTGCTAATAGACTTACATCACAGTACCCTTCAGAATCTCCTCAGAAGGGGAACATAAGCACGCACTACAGGAGGGAGTCTGATCCATTCTAGTGTAAAGTCTGATTGGTTAGTACGGCTCTCGGACAAATAAAGTAATGAAGAAAATGATAGAATCAGTTTAAATTGGATATTTTTTATTTCAAGTTATTCATTACACATATATTTAAATTATGTTTCTTTCCACAATATGTTACCCCTTCTCTGAATGGTTAGAAGGGCCTGGGCACATGCTAATGAAGACATGGAAACATTATCAAAATCTATGTGGGTTTGTTTCAGGTTTAATTTTAGGCATCTGTACATACTGAGTGGATCATATGTTAATTATTTGTTTAATGTAATGTTTTACCCAACTCATCCTGGTTAATTATATTTTTTTAGCCATGTGTATGAGGTGATGGACAGCTCAGATGAATTTGATAGCAGTTCTGACGAAGAGGAAGAGGATTCTTCAAATCTCGACAAAGGGGCCAACCAGGTACTGTGTTGTTACTCTCCTGTATCCTGTTTTCACCTTATTACTTCATGTATCATTATTCCACATTCACATAGGGAGACTACTTTTAAAAGCCCTAAAATGAGGGCATGATGATGAGTGTGTAGTCAGGATAGTTGTCGTTTATTGCACTCAAAATTAAAACATTTTTTAAATTTTCTAATCTACACATTTAATCTTAACATCATTTCACATAAATTCCTAAATTTTCTCCCATTAATAAGGCTTAAAATGCTGTTGACTGAGCTGCCTTATTCTTGCTGATTTTCTGACTGAATAATGATGGACCTGCGAGTTCTGGACATTTCTGGACGACCCCACCAGGTTCCGATCCCATCTATCAGGAGCAGCATTGTTTGCACAGCAATCTCGACTTTGAGAGGGTACACAAGTGCCCATCAGAACTATCTTGAGTAAAAAACAATGAAGTTAAAAAGTGAAATTGTTAAGATTAAGGTATAATTTTTGCAGAGAGTAGCTTTAGACTTCAGCACCCCTAATTAATACATCATATTTAAAAAGGTCATTTAAATTGAATTGCTTGGTTAAAAAACACTGTATTTGCTAGTCGCATTCCACTGCAATCATGACCTAATCGGCTCTGAAGAAATTTGTTTGTCAAATAGGTTCAGGGTTTCATTTTTTAAACTCTGCTGCCTCCGTCCAGAAATATATCATATAGAATTCTGTATACTGAATTATATTCTGTGTGTATTGAATATTAGTAATGAGAATTATGAATATATTTTTGAACCACTGAAAACCAACCAATTCTCATTGGCTGCACACACACATTACTTTATAAAATTAGGTTGAGTGTTGATGCTTGAAGCTTTGATATGCTCCAAATTTTATTATCTTAGTTTGAATCTCTTAGTTTGAGCACCCAAGTTGGTCATGCTTATGAATGGTGGACAGAACAGGTTTTGAACAAGTGGCAAGGGCAAGGAAGAAAATCCTGAACAAACATTGGCAGCTCATTGGAGTAGCAGGGCCTGGTCTGGCACAGCTTAAGTATCCCAGACTTGCATAGCATTTAGCATGTCTACCATGTGTCTTCTCTGTGCAACCAGTTTTCTCTCACTTTTTTAAAAACATGCCATTAAGAGTACATGCAGGTTCCAACTGTAACATCTACCTTGAAATGTGTATGTTGGTGGGTCGGTGCTGTGTTAAGGGAGTATTGCAAACTTGTTTTCCAGCATAGGCTTTTGATCCTCCATGATCCTGACCAGGTCACTTTGTGTACTGCGGGTAAATGATGAAATGAGTTTATTTACAAAATGAGTTCCACATTATATGCAGAAGTTTACGTGAAAATCTAAGAATTTTTCATTTTGGCCTGAAAATAAAGCAAATATTTTTTTGTTTTGTTTTAGAATGACTCCAAGAAAAGCAAGCTGTTTTACGTCGCTCAAGAAATCATGAGTTCAGAAAAAGTGTAAGTTTCTCTATGGTCTATAAAAAAGGTGATTCTTTTATTTACAAAATGCTTTTGTAATGCTGTACTATTTTCACGGTCAGGTTTGTGGATTCGTTGAAGCTTCTTCACATTGTAAGTATGACTTAGACCTATAATATATTTTTTTTGTTTACCTGTCGGGCTTACCGGTTAACGTACCGAACAGTAATTAGAATGTTGCTGGTTGAAGCTCTGACATGTTGCCACTTTTGGGTCCCCAAAACAAGCCCCCTAAGTCCCTTTATTTTACTCCGTTTGTCATTCAGTTGTAAATGCTACATATTTGAAAAATTACAGGATAGATGAATTACATTTAAAGAGAAAAGTTGAAAAAATATTTTTGTCTAACATGTAGTGATTACAGGTTCTATGATTTACTCTATTAAGGGACACTTAAGTATATAACTAATAATCCTGATAGCAAATGCCTTGCTGGTTGCTTATTCCATTTCAGGAACTTGTACAATGTATTGCAGGAAATCTATCTAACAGTTAAAACCCCTAACATATGCTTCTCACACCTACTAGAAAAAACACCTATTAAATGTACAGTGGAGGAACACATTTAAAGCTCTTAAACCCTCTCTATTTATCTGGGCCGAACCCAAATTTATGGGAATCGAACCCAGGACCTTCTTGCTACACACCATGCAACTCTGTACCTTAATTTTAAATAATTCTGTAAATAGTGATTTATCGTTAACCTAATAGGCCTGATTGGATTCTTTAGACTCCACACAGAAAGGACCCTGTTTGGCCACCAGGAAATCCAACCCAGGCCCTTCCTGCTGTGAGGCAACAGTGCTACCCATTGCACTCATAATTAAATATTTTTAGCTAATTATTTAGTAATTACCTGTTGCCTGTAGCAGAAATTCCTGCTGCACGTCATACTTCTGGTTATTCATTTTCATGTTATCATGTTTGTATTTATACACAACATGTCTAAGAACTGTGGATGTTTTCAGGAAATCGTATCCATATGTTTTTAAATGATCACAAAGCACCCCTGACCAAATGTACATTATAATGTACTGTGGTCATTGTATTCAACAATGTAAAAATAAAGGGATGTTTGCTAAAGCAGAAGTATGAACGATTATTAAGCTTAATTAAGTGATGAATATATTCACTTTTTACTGTGTATTGTGTACTACAATGGTTTGACAGGGGCAAAATAAAAGTATGCATTTTAAGCTGGTTTTATTGCCCTATACACGATCACTAAATGTGTTTGTTTTGTTTACTTACTACTTTTTCTTGCTGTGCAGAATTTTCGGGACACAATAACAAAAGCCTCAAACCAAGCTGGAAAGCCTGTGATTGAAGAGCGCATTCTCAATCAGATCTTGTTTTCAATGCCACAGTTCTATGAGCTAAATAGTAACCTACTGAAGGAGCTGACAGAACGCATGGCTTACTGGTGTGTAAACACTTTGAATCATTTCATGAATAGTTTATACCCTCTTAAAAATAAAGTGCATTGATAAATATATGTAACATGAAAATGTATCATGTGAAATGTCTGTTATGGTAATGTATACCCAAACAAGTTATTTTCCCCTAATAGGACCACACCAGTAACACACTAAGTTTATTGTGGTCCTTTTAGTACCCATTTGTGATGATGTGTATGGATTTGGTATTTGGGTCCATAGTCATTTTAAACACAGAGTTTCTGAACAAAAGGGGCAAATACAACAGCAGAAAGCTAGCACAGAAAGTTCATCTAGTTATTTTCTTTTTAATTTCCATTAGTGGAATATGCAATTAATTTAATGTCTATGGCTAGCCTTATTTCTAGATACATGGTAGGTTTACTAAATATGTAGTTGTGATGCTATGGTTTATTTTGAGGTAATAAGAGTACCACCTGGAACCTGGTTTGACCCTCACATCACAATACTTTTTGGCACCATATATCCATTGCATAGTTCCCAGTAGTCTGAGAGTCTATGTGTTCTAAGTGTTTTAGTTAGCATAATTCTCTGAATGGTATACAATTGCATGTCTACACTGATGCATAGTTTGTAGTAATCTCTTAACTAAAAAACAGCTTATATAAAAGTTGTTCAATTATTTTTCTTGTGCTGTCTTCCTTCACTGAGCAGGAACGAGCATCAAGCCATAGCAGACGTCTTTTTAACGAAAGGCCCATATCTGAAAATGTACTCAAGCTACATCTGTGAGTTTGACAAGAATGTTGCTCTACTGGATGAGCAGTGCAGAAAAAATCCAGCATTCGCCAAAGTTGTACAACAATTTGAGGTAATGGCACTAACCTGTTCTACCTCCTAGCTCAACAGTTTACTCTGCAATATACTTATGTGTGTACTAACACATTTACACCTATATGTGTGCATATCAGAGTGTGTGTTTGTACAGACTTATTTAAAGGTTTGGACACCTTGGTCACACTGTTAAAAACAGTATTTAAAAAAAAAAAGATTTTAACACCTGCAACAGAATGTATAAACTGTGTTAGAAACACATACTTCTTTGTCCAAAGTTCATGATTTTAAGTTCTTGTGGAAACACATTCTGAGACACGCATATGGCAGTATTAGTTTGAAGAGTTTAATCAAGTTTGCTTTTTTTCTGCCTTTTACTTGACTACTTTATACAGTCATGTGTTGTAGAGAAAACAAATGTTTGAACCCTTTTGTTTTTGTAATTAAATACACTTCCAGTGCCCATTTTCGTTTGTACATCCTAATTACCCTCACTAGCAGATGTTTTTATCTTGTAATGTGCATTGTGCATGAATACCATCGGGGCACTTGAGAGAGTAGAGCCTTTAATTAGAGGCATACCTGTGGCAACTTATCATTAAGGAGACTTGAAGCCGCCACCTTCTGACACTAAAATGTATTCTGAAACACAAACTACCTAAAAATACGAACAGAAAACATATTAATGAACATATTCACACAACCTATTTTTTTTAGATAAGACTCATGAACAAAATTAGAAAGCTAGCTGCCTTGTGGTGAAAAAATGGCTCCTACTGTTGTCCAGTTGTCCCATACATTGATCCTTTTTAGATTTAGAGTATTCTACTCATAAACCCTTTTTAAACAAGATGAGTTGAATTGACACCAATTTTGTTTTTTGTTCATCTAAGCCTAACGTTTTATGGACAAATAAGGATGTGTTCCTGACATTCACTTATGAAACATAATAGCTGCATGGATCACTAAAATTTACCTTACAAGTGCATGAGTTTGCAAAGCATTTACAAGTTTGCCCTTTTGTGCTGGATGCATCTTTCTGTGACGTTAAATTTAGACTCTGGAGGATGAACATACTTCATAATTAGTGAGTTAAGTATTAGTTTATTCACACCCATTGCTAAAATGTATTCAGGTGCCTTACTGCCACCTTATCGTGGACAGAATCATGATTGCTTTGAAATTCTGTCTGTTAGAGCAATTTAGCAATTTGCAATAGCTGAAATTGTCCTGGAGAAAACTAGAAAACTAGAAATCCATGAGGAAGAACATACAGACTTCACACAGAAAGGACCCTGACCATCCGACCGAGTAATCGAACCCAAGCCCTTCTTGCTATAAGTTGATAGCACAACCCACTGCCCCACAGAGCTGCCCCTCATTACTAACTAGTGTATTCAATTCATAAAGGTAATATTCTGCTTCCAACTTTGGTGACAGTATGGTGAAGATCCTTTCCTGATCCAGCTGGACCAGGCCAGTGGCCTGGTAGAGACCTGACCTAAATCAAATCAAACACTGTTGTTTGTTGTAAGTTTGGCATTCAAAATCAGTAACTGACCTTGCAAATGCTTTTCTAATGAATGGCCACAGCATATTCTATATAAAGTATGTAGTTTATGTCCACATACAGTACTTTTGTGCATGTAGCAAATGTGCATCTATGCAGTGACATTTTTCTCTGAATACAGAGCAGTCCTTGCTGTGCCAACCTCGCAGTCAAACACTACATGCTGAAGCCTGTTCAAAGACTTCCTCAATACCAACTTCTACTTTCAGGTCAGAAAGTGCATTAATAGTGACATTTTTTTATTATATATGTGATCTCCAATAGATACAGGCCTCTTAACTTCCGGGCCGTAACCACTCGTAAATGGTTATCTGAAGCATTTGTTAAAAAAGAGCATTTGGTTTGTTTTTCGCCAGACTATTTAAAGAATCTTGATGAAGACTCCCTCGAGTACAACAATGCTCAAGGTAAAAGCAAGCCCTCTGCATCACACCACAATAAAACAAATTAACACTTCTTTCAAATAAAGAAAATGAATTACCATTTGCTCCAATGGCAGCTGCTCTCAACATAGTGAAGGAAGTGGCATGGCATGCCAATGAAACAATGAAACAAGGGGTAAGACTGTGATTAAGAGGAATTAGTTTTTCAAATTCCATTATTTGATGAAACTAATGAAACAGTTCTCATTTCTGACAGGATAATTTCCAGAAACTGATACAGGTTCAGTGCAGTCTGATTGGACAACATGAGATTGTGAAGCCAGGAAGGGTAAATAAGATTGTGACTGGTGTAAAGCTGGACTTTTTAACCATTCGAGCTTAAAAGAGATTGATTACAGTGTACAAAAATACATGTGTTATTTTGTTTTAGGTGTTTTTGAAGGAGGGAGTCTTGTTAACATGTTCCAAAAGAGACATGCAGCCTCGAATGTTCTTCTTAGTAAGTCTTGTTACACAAAGACACCTTGACTAAACACCATATACTGCTTTAAAAGTTATTTTAATTCATTGTGAGTAAAAAAGGGTTTTAGTATTAACTTGCCATGTTTGAAAAAAATGATTGTCCTTCTTACTCAATCAACCAATTAACCAAATTGTATTAATAATTCAACTTGACATAGCAAGACTTGATTATGGGCAACTCCGTTATTAAAATAGAAGGGTGACACGGTAGAGGAGGAGACATGAGAGGAAATATACCCACCTCGACTACAATCAGGGATTGTAGCAGTGAAAGACAAACTGACTTAAATGTGAAATGGGAGAACATGCATAAATAAAATTTTGTGACCAGTTATGTCTCCCTGTTTCCCTGTGCCATATGTAATAACACTGATAAAGATATGGTTGTTGTGTGAAGGAGGTCATGTGGTCCCATTTATGTCCATTAAGGATGAAGTAAAACTTTATCCTTTTGGTTATAAAACGTCCTTATAAAAATCCAGCATATTGTGTCCAGCATTAGTGAAACTGAATGAACTGAATGAACATACACTCCAAATCCTCCTAGACATGTAGAGGCTGTTTTAACTGCTTTGTGAGGGCCAATTGTATTAACACTCAAGGTTGGGATGACTAAAAAGCTTATAGTCTATTGTCCATATACTTTTGGCTGTATATTATACAATATGCCCTCATTTTAGTGTTCAACTTTCTAAAAATCCACAACAGTTTCATTTTCTTCTTCCTAACAGTTTAATGATGCACTGCTGTGTGGCATGCCCCTCCAGTCAGGCCAGTATAAACTGAACAATGAAATCTCATTGGCTGGAATGAAGGTAAGCTGTAGAGTCCTCTACTGGTGTTTCACATGTTCACGCCTGTAGTTTTAGTATGTAAACCTATATAATCAGTACTGTGTAGTATACAGTAGGGCACAATTTAATACTAAAATCATAATACAACTTTATAGTACAAAATTTTCTTTTGTACACACATTTCTTCAGTTCTGGCAAAGTGCATTATTTGCATTTTGTATTAACTAGGAATACCTGAAGACATTTTCATTCCAAACTATTGGACTAAACATTTTCATAGGCTTTGTGTAGCTGTTGCAAAAAGGACAAATGCATTTACTTCCATAAGTAACATATTCGCTCATCATTTGGAGCAGCGTCCACATACTTTTAGCCGTGTTGTGCATTTGTTCACCCACCCACTGTAATCCAAATGCTCAGTTTGAAGAACAGGGCCAGTATAGCATTGTGCATTTACTCTATAACCTCTCTGGGTTTGTGTTTTTATTTTATATGATTTCATGTTTTACACTGTAGGTCAGTAAACCCAGTCAAGAGGGATACAAGAACGAGCTGAACATTGAAAGTGTTGAACGTTCTTTCATTCTGTTTGCCAGGTGAGAATTCAGCTAAAATTCATATCAATCAATCCTCGAATTACAGTTTACAAATTCTAACTAGGTTTTTCTCATCGTTGTAATACAAGCTGTGTCACAGTTCTGATGTACAGTGGTGATAAGCGTTTGCCTGGAAGGAAAGATTTGTTTGTGAATTTGATATTTGCATGCGTTTTGAAAGTAGTCAATGCTTTCTGTTCAGTCTCTTCTACAGACACGTACACAGACGTACACTAGGATTGTTCCCGATGCCTGATGTGTGGCCAGAATTTGGTGTATCAGAGTATATTGAGAACTGCAAAGTACTGTGATTTCTGCAGCATCTCTCTTGACTAAATATTGCCTGTATTTCTCTGTAACTGTTAATTCGGAAACACCAACTATGTTCTCACAAGTGTTTCCTAATCATGAAGAATGGAACTGCATTGGTTTGTCAAGTGATTTGAAAATGGTTCTGGTGTTGTGGTTTTTGTTTGTGGCTTTGCCTTCACCTCTACTTTAAATTTTAAGCTTTTGGAATAGGTGGCATGAAGTAAATCGCTCAGGGTTGGATTTAGCCATGCGCTATACTTTTTAGTTTTTGTGAATGCAAAATAGGTTGAGGAGACCCCTGTCTATGGCTGTTAATCAGGAATAACATTAACAATAAACAGCAGAAACGGGGAAATTACCCACAGATTACCTCACTTCACAAAGACCCCTGGGCAGCTAGTTGACTGACTGTTTGTTTGATGAAAGAAATCAACAACGAGATGGAACAGAAACTAGCTGAAAACATTTTTTAGATCTGACTGGTCAATTCTGGGGAAAACCTGGACAGGCAGCAACCCTAACATACACACACTTCTATGTTCTTACTTTTTTATTTAGTTCTCCTTCTGTTCGAGATGAGTGGCTGGAAGCGATTTCACATGCCATTGAGGAATACAACATGAAACAGACCTCATTTTCACCATCCAATAAAAGTCCTGAAGAGGTACAGTTATTTAAATAATAAATATTTATTTACACAAATAATCTGTCTTAAGGGACATTGGTCATGTGTGGGAGAGCTTAAAGTTCAGATTTAGAGCCATCTGATACCTTTTTGGATGATCAAAGGAGATTTAAGGGGAAGACAATTTGGTGCTAATGTGACCCAGTAGTAAAACACACTCGCACACCAGAACAGACATTTCAAACTTCAGCTGAGCTGGCACTTGAACAATGATTGGCTGTTGTTAAGATTTCCTCATAACTAGTGCAATTACATCATCTGATGGTTGATTGAGGTGAGGGATAATACTTTGATTAGGATGTGAACAAAGCACCTCATGCAGTTAAAATGATGCAGTTGGCTACTGGAGTGTGTATCTTGCTCTTCACAATCAGTAAAGAGGAAGCACCATGTAATTGGGTAACTGGAAGAGCTAAAGACAGAGAAAATGGGGAGAAAATGCAGGAAAAAAAGAAGCTTTACATGTAGCAATGATGTAAACAAGCCATGTTTTGTTCAACATCAGTTCTTGACCTTACAAATAATCTTTTAACCAAATGGGCACAAGATATTACAGACACACTGCAAATATTGTGAAAAGTCTGAAATTTGTTCTATGATGTGCAGAGGCTGTAATAGCTCCACACTATTGCATTAATATATCTCATACAGTATGTATTATGATAGGAGTTCATTATGATATCTTCAGCGGGTCATATGTATTTATTGTAGAGTGATGTTCACTGATCAGGATTTACAGTCTCAGGTTGTTTTATGAAGTATGAATTAATTATTTTATAGGAGGACTGTTTGGATGGTTCAAGCCAGCTTGGTACTAAAGCTCCAATCTGGATTCCAGACTCGCGAACCACAATGTGCATGATCTGCACCTGCGAGTTCACACTCACCTGGAGGAGGCATCACTGTCGAGCCTGCGGAAAGGTGCAGTGCTGTACATCAGGATTTGAAGTAGTTTTGGTCATCGATCAAAGTAAAAGGAAGTTTTGTATGTGTGTTAGGTTGTCTGTCAGGCCTGCTCGTCTAACAGACACCCTCTGGAGTATCTGAAGAATCAACCTGCTCGGGTTTGTGATAAGTGCTTTGAGATCCTGCTGCAAAATAATTCAGGTCTGAAATCTATAGCATCCATACATAATTTAAATTAGAATTTCTACAAGTGCTTTCCAAATGAGTATATTTCCTTTTATTAACTGTAAGCTTTTCCTGTTTATTCTCCAAAAGGTACCCAGGCACCAGGTAGCGCTGCTCTTTCTCCAGCTACCAAATCATTTTACCCGAGGAAGCAAAAGAAGATCCCAGCAGCACTAAAAGAGGTAAACTGGGAATCATTCACTCATTAAGTTATGTTCTACCATTGTTTTATGCTGACTGGAATGGGACACGGTGGGTGAAGTGTCATTGGGAAAGGAAGGACATGACCGGGACAGACCCCTAGTCTCCAATCCATCACATCTCTCTCTCTCTCTCTCTATCACACACACACAGGGCAATTTTGCATCTCCTGTTAATCTGACTGCAAGATTTTGGCCTGTGGGAGGAAACCCGGACCACTCCATCTAGGAATCAAACCCAGGATCTTCTTGTTGTTAGGCGACAAACAAAAATTCTGTAAATAGGTGAAGTAATTACCAGATTTTTACTTCATTGATTTTACCAGGCAGTGCAACTGTCAGCACATTTGACTGTCAGTTAGAACGACAGCAACATCCATCAAATCAAAGCTTTATTTGTCTCATGGATAAATAGGAAAACATTTAATTATTTAATTATTACACATGTAAGGTACTCTTTATGAAGCCAGGTGCAGGAAACTTAAGCTGGTAGGATGTAAATACAGTAAAACCCTAATTTAGTGGACTCAAAGGGTGGTGGAATGCTACAATACATAAATATTAAAAGCAGTACACTGCAAGAAGCTCCTGGGTTCTATCAATCATTTCGGTGGGAAGTGTGCTTGTTGTCCCAGTATCTATGTGGTTTTCCTCTGAGAGCTTTGACTTCCTCGCCTAGTCCAAAAACATGCAGTAGGTTAATTGGAGAATTAAGTGTGTGGTGAATGAGTGTGTCTGTCCTTCGATGGTCTGGTGCCCCATCTATGGTGTTTCTGTGTCCCTTGTGGCCATTTAAAAGGTGCCATAGGCTCCAGCACTTAAAGCCCCCTCCCCCACATGACCCTGACTGGATAAGAGGTTAAGAGAGTGAGTGA
>JAYDZG010000004.1:17406138-17423170 GCA_034509265.1 Microcambeva bendego | reverse complement strand
TGAGTCATCTCGGCCTGAAGCCTTTCGCCTGCGACGAGTGTGGCATGCGCTTCACACGGCAGTACCGCCTCACCGAGCACATGCGTGTCCACTCTGGAGAAAAACCCTACGAGTGTCAGGTCTGCGGGGGCAAGTTTACACAACAAAGAAACCTCATTAGCCACATGAGGATGCATACCTCACCTACCTAGTCGAGACTTAGACGAGGGTAGAAATAAATGAAACACAAACCGAAAGAATACTCCCATCGTTTTTTCCCCACCAAATGACAGTTCTTTAGAATGCAAAACATGTTGATTCAAAACATAGAAAAGAAATCCATGGTTCACAAAAGTTCTAAACTGGGCATACCAAAGCTTTTTCTATTAATCTTTATCAAACTTCATTACTTCAGCATACAAGTCGACATAGTACAGCTGCTTACACCATTAGCTTAAAGCTCTGCTGTTGTAGAGATTGATACTTCTTGAAAGGCATGTAACAATTCATTCTACCCACGATGCAATTTACACCATGCGATAACAGCGTTCACAATGCGTTGTTTGTCTCTCTGGCCCTCTTGACTTTTATAAACGCAAAATTAAATTGAACTAAATGACGACGAAGTTTATTTCTGTTAAATAAAACTATCTGTGCTCATCTTTTAATTATTTACGTTATGTAGAATATGAACCTGGGAACCTTTCAGGTGATCTCAACCAGGCAAGGTGGATAGTGCTAATGCCGTAAATTTAAAGTAAATACAGATTCATTTTCTATTCCAATCGATCCCGAGTCGTGACAACAAAGCATCGATAATGTGTCATCTTGTGGTTACAAGCCAGAATTAAGAATGTACCAGAACCAGTAGTAATTAAAATGATCTTTCTTTCATAGGAAGGTTTCAGTTATGGGTTTCTCTATTTTTTTTAGTTCAGTAAGTACAGGGTAATGAGCATAAATTCAGATTAGCCACAGATCCAGACCATTTCTTTCTGAAACTGAGCATTAATAAACGATATTAGTGACTTAAAACGCTGTATCAGTATTGAAATGATCCAATCTCCTGATGTTTTATACTGTGAACGTGTGTGATCCATGTCGGTTCGTAGGTCACTGTGTTCGTAACAGGTGTGGTACTGACCTAAAACAGTGCATCAGTGTTGAAACTGGGAGGTTTACTAAGATTTAAGATACTGGGAGCATGCGTGATCCCTGACAGTACACAGATCTTAGTAATTAGTTCGGCATATCTGGCTGGATTCAGTTCAAGTAAGGGTTTAAAAATCCGACCCGTACTGCTGTTGGTTTTTTATAAACGCAAAATGAAATTGAACTTAATTACGACAAATTTTATTTCTATTTAAAAATACTGTATCTGTGCTTATCTTTTAATTATTTACATTATATAAAATATGAACACGGCAACCTTTGTGGCGATCTCAACCCGGCAAGGTGGTTGTCCAAATAGTCCCAATGCGCTCTGCTGTTTAAAGTCAATTTCACAAGGTTGATACAAAGTGTTTTAATGTAAAGATCTAACCAAAGGAGGTATGTCATGCATTCTAACTTTTGCTGGACTAGGTGAACATTAGGGTAAAAACGATGGAGTATTCTCTTACTATCAGGATAAATGATTCAAGTTTACTACTCTGAAGACATATTACCTCGTCTATTGACAGTCAGCTGTGATCTGAATTTTACTGTGGAATATCCTTGGTACCTCTTATTTTGTGTGTGAATGTTCTGGCTTAGTTACAATGCAAACTTCTTATTGATTGTTGCGCTTTATCTGGATCAAACGAATTTTGTTTACTTGAATACCTGTGCAGACATTGCTACCTCAGCTTTAATTTCCCAAATCCTCAAGATGCCCTTTGAGATTATGCTCATCTATGCTGTATGAAACTAGTCCTCTAAAGAAACGGTTATCCTTTTATTGTTTGCTCCGTTCATTGATTCGCATTCTTTGAACCTTCAGTGATTTGCTCGAGTCGAGGAGTACGCGACGCTCGCTTCAAACGTAAAGGTTTTCTGTTGAGTAAGGACGGGTGTGATGATAAGGAAGGCGTGGGATAAAGGTCATTACCTGATCAGGAGCATTAAGGCATGTTTAATGTACAGTTCCAAAGAAGTAATGAATGTTGAAAGATTAAGAAATACTGTATTACTATAACCAAATCTATATTCTTACAATATACGTATTTAAGTGTAAGTCTAATTTATGTGTGATCACATGCGTACGTCTTCGTTAGCTCTCCTATCTTCTTCATTACCCCACCACTAGATTCATTCAGTGTATGATGCTTTCATTTCCTTTAGAGTTTTCTTAAACTTAAATATTTTACCTTTATACGTTTATTGATTATATGAGACCAAAAGGACTAGAGGTGGTGATGTAAATATCTTTTGAGTATGTTGAGAAATTGCTTGGTTGTTTATTGATTCCAGGGTTTTTGGTAGTTAAAGCATGAATAGTCCCAAATCCTTGGATGCTCCTGTGTGACGGCAGTCAAAACACTGAGGGGGGCGTGCTAAATGTATGATCTTTTGTGATACCTTTATATTTTGAATGTCTTCTCATTTTACTTACCATTCCAAAAAAGTTGTGCTGTTACTTCTCATCTACCTCATCTTTTCAGGGTATTAACCCACTCACCCCACATATTCTTTAATGACACCTGACCGTGAGCTTGTTGGACATCCCATTTCGAATAAGAATTTGATCCTTGACAGTTTTAACAAGTTACTTTTCGGAGAATTTAGAATGCCTGTGAGAACTTGTGCCCATACCGTCGATGAGCATTTGCACAGCTGGGCACGGATCTTGGTCAAGAAAGCCTCGACTGATGTTCCAGTTCATTCCAAAGCTGTTCAGTAGGACTTGCTTTGGGTACAGGGTTATAGTCATGATGGAACAAGATGCAGTAACAAGCACATACTGTTAGCAATTGTTGCTGAAACTCCAACATTAGAAGGGGTGTCCAAACACACTCGTCCATGTGATGTATATGTACGTGCAAGCATTTTGGTCACCGTGTCAAGTGTTATTACATATCTATAGTATGACAATGCAAGTACATGAGGAAAAAAATCAGGGTTGCAACCCTTGCAAATCTGTATATTAGGTTTCTCATGGGCTGTTTGTATACAGACCATAACCAATGCTGGTTCGTTTCCCTTCTCCCCGATATAAGTTTACACTAGTGTTATCCGTGAAGCTGTACACCACCACTGAACCACTTAAATATGCAGAAATTCACTTTCTGATGGACTTGAAACAAACTGTGACAACATTTGGACTTGATTCTCAGGAAACCTCAGGGATTCTTTTTGGGTGCTTTTACCCTTTTGTACCACAAAGCGCCAGATACTGATATTTTTGCAGCTGCTTTTGTTCGTGTTTGAGCACTAGTTTCACATTAAAATACACAGAAGCATTATTTCCGGCCAACACCAGGCATGGCAGCTCAGTTCTGTGCTCTACTTTCCATATATTTTACTAAATAGTTGTTTACTAATGAACATGTATTTCTTATGCATTTGGACAGAATATGAAACACCATTGTTCAGAGTTTTAATCGTGATCTGTTTAATACCAAAGCACATTTTCACAGAAAGGATGGATACATGTGAATGGTGATGTACTTGATATACTACTTATGATTAAATGCTGTTAAAATGACTGTGTGCTTGGCTTGTTTTATTTCTCTACATGGATTAGATATGTATGTTCTTGCCTCTATTTAATGTGTTTCGTCCCCCTTTTAAATTTTTGATTATAGGTCTTCCAGCCGTTGTTCCAGCCAAGGTTTCTAGGTTTGGAGATGTTTAAATAAAACAAATATTCTACACTAGTTTATTTAATTGCTTTAAGACATCGATACTGTCATCTAGAACTGTTCAGTGTTGTATTTTAACATGTGATGAAAATACAGTAATTTGCTCTTTTTGTGTTTATATATTTTGGAGTTTGACTACGAGCAACCATTTCCCCAATTATTAACTGTTTTATGATCAGTTTGGGCATTTTAGGGGCAATAGCTCATGTGTAAATAGCAGTTTGAAGTCTGGTGTAGACTGTATTCTTGTGTTGTCGCTGTAAGTACATACAGGTTCCATTAGGTGGCAGCAAAAGCAGGTTTTATCTTGATTGTTGATTCTGGTGTATTTTAACAGCTCGTTAAACACCTTATTTTACCTACAAAAGTGACCTAATTTAATTACTAATTTAAAGATGGATTTAACAAGTCAGCATTCAACTACTCCACATATTCATCAGCCTCTTTTTAAACCCATTGCTTTGCCTAAAATAATGAAATTCTTGTGACAGTTCATCACCAATAATGACTTTATGGGTGTGTTTTATTTTGTTTATTTCTTTATTATTCAATTTCACAACATGCCATAATGATACTCAACTGTATGTTTAGGAATGATTTCTGTTTTGTCTGGGGAGGGAGTGAATGTTGCAAACAATTTACCATCAACGAAGAACACCAAAAGAAAAAAAGTTTACTCCTAATACTTCATCGTTTAGTTGACATTCATTTAACATGGCTTTGGGTTAATTTTGACAAAATAATATTATTCTGTGGTATATTATTCTCTTATTGATCAAGTGGAATGGATTTTTTTTACAAAGAAATTAGAAACAACTAATATTTTATATTAAATAAAATGACGGGGGTCCAAATATATTATTATGAAATGTGAAAGGGACCCTTCATACCGTTTTTCAGGAACAGTAATGATGTTCAGTTTGACCTGGGGCATTTTTAATTATCCAAAAGATTATATGTTAAATGTTTATATCTTGTTATCCACTCAATTACTATTTCATTTTTTAAGATGTGGGTGGTAAAGTGAGTAGCACTGTCACTTCACAGCAGTCCTTCCTGTGGGGAGTTTGCATGTTCTCCCCATGTCTGTGGGTTTACTCCAGGTGTTCTGGCTTCCTCCCACAGTCCAAAATCGTGTACGGTGAGATGGAGATACTAAATTGTCCTTGACTGGCAAAGTGTAACTAAACAAACTTACTATTACTTCACATGCTTCTGAAAGAACTGAAGTAACTTTTTTCAGTTGTCAAATTGGGACAGTGTTCCTATACATTTGTGCAGGCCTTTGGAGAACAGCTGGCTTGATTCATTGAGTAGATAGCAAATGCAAACAGACAATTGTGTAAAGGATTGGATCAAAGACTTATGTCTTATGTGGCTTAGTGTGACATGTAATTCATACATGTTGACTTCATCTGTTCATCAGATGTATTTTCCCAAAAGCTCTACAGCTGAACTGTCAACAGTTGGTACCCAGTTGTTCTGGCTTGTTGGCTATTGGATTTTAAATGCATTAGAACAGAGTTAAATAAGTTCCTTTAATTTGGTTCATGAACTGCAAACGAGTCTTATTTTGTCCAGTGTCAGCGTCTGGCTTCACAAATGATGATGTGAGGACATGTTCCCACAAGCACACAGCCACAAATCTTGTGAAAAGTCTCCGAAACTGCAAGGACAGCCAGGAACATTAAAACCATGGTCAGCTGTTGAAAGACCCTGCAAAGTTTTACAGTGGAACTAAGTTTACAGGATTAAATACAGTTAATTGTTTATTTTCAATATTGTCCTCGGATTGAATAGTGCTGATGCTATCTGTTAATTTAAATATTAGATTGAAGTTAGTGAATAAATAGCTGAGTATGTTTTCGTGATTAATTGATTCTCAATCCAGCCATCTCTCAACTCGGCTCAAAAGAAGCTTTATTGGCATGACAAATAAGGGCATTCGTATTACCAAAGATCACTTACAAAAAATACAGATTACAAAAAAAGAGATTTGCATAAAACATCAACAGATACAAAACTATAAATAGAATAAAACAAGATCAAATACACAATTACACAATATTGTACAATTACAATTAAAAATAACAGATTTATTTTAAACACATATACAAAATAGAATAAAACAAGGTAAAATATAATAACAAGGAAACGTGTGTGTGTGTGCGCGCGCGCGCGTGTGCGAGAGAGCGCGAGGAGGCGGGTTTATGGATGCAGAAGGCTGTGTGGATGGTCCGAATATAAAACCGATGTGCCAGGACTCAGCATGGCGGGGTCTTGTCAGTGATGGTTTTAGGAGCTGGAACAGTCTCTGACACGGTGCTAGTCCACATTAAATTAAAGACAGGACCTGCTCTTCATCCCCGAGCAGCAGAACCAAAATTAGGATGCATCTGCGCCTGCGCGTTAAGCTGTGCTGCTGTCCTTATACGGTTTATTTGATTTTGCTTTTATTTTGCACGGTCTTCTGCAAAAACAGAGGTAAGTTGAAGCTAGCAAGTGAAATTTTATCGTGGTAAAAATTCTAAATGACCCAGGATAGATTCTGGAACGTGGTCAAAGAGATGGTGAACGCTACTGGGATATCTGAAGTCTCCAACCGCCTTGTTCTATTACAAGAGAGAGCTCAGGACTTCAGATTTAGCTTGTGTGCATGTGTGTGTATGTGTGTGCATCTACTGTGTGGTCATTTATTTATTTATTTATTATTATTTTAAATCAAAGTACACACAGGACTCCTCAGCGGTGTGGAGAACTATGGAGTGACTTATCCTGAATGGCTGAGCCCAACGAGATCCAAAAGAGCTGCTCATCAATACACAAAGGTAAGCTTGTACTGCTCCAGCAATACCCATCATCTGCATGTTGGTCTGGTGCAAGACAAATCTGAGTTTCAGGTTTTTAATGTGTTTTTACAAAACTAAAAACATTTTGAGCATAGATTGATGGGTAAATGTTAATTCAGTCCATCTACAATGGATTAGGAAACTCCAAATCACAAATACTGCATATGTTTAATGTGGATTTGATTGTGTTGTGTGGAATTAAGTAATTCATTAATTATACACGATTCTATATTTATATAAATTAAGTGCACCAATGAATTATATTTTACTATGATAATAATATATATAATACAACAGTTTTAATAATTTGTGGTAGATAGCCTTTTAAACAATCAACAATATATATCACAGCAGATTTTTGTTAGTCACATATTTTCTAAAGCAACTCTTTTTATTTACTCTGGGCTTTGGACCAGCACTGGCAAGTGCTAGGCTAGTACTGTATTACAGGGCTGTCAAAATGTATTTCCCATCTATATTTGGAAAAGGCTGGGCCTTTTTGTTCTTTTTGGTCAGCAATGTTTTGCACCATGCAACTTTCCAATGGATGGGATTCTTGCCCACTGTTCTTCAAATTATGGAGATGTATACATTAACTGGGGCAAGTTCAGTTCATTAGATGTTCACCTAGGTTCTTTTTTGACCTCTTGGATCAATTGTCGATGTCTTCTTGGACATTTTGGTACGTTGACTACTTCTGAAAGGGCTCAGCAATGTTCCAAGTTTCCTCCATTTGTGGACATTGGCCCTCACTGTGGTTCGCTGGAGTCTCAGAGCCTTAGCAATAGCATTTGTAAGTTGTGTGTAATATTTGAAACATTAAACAATGAAAAAATAACAAAATATGCATTTGTCCAAAGGATTTTATCTTTTATCTTTAGTAATACTACGTTTTGGTTCCCTGTGAGCAACAGTGATACATTAATGTAATATAGTGTCATTTATAAAATCTAATAAACAACCATGAAGAGGGGATTTTTGTGGTTAATAATATCACCTCTTTCTTATTTCATTAGCATCCCTCGGAGGCTAAAATCAAGATTTCTGCCGACAGAACAGAGCTTATTCTGCAACTACAGAGAAATGAGTGAGTTTGAACCTTGTTGCATTCTCCCACTTTATTTTAGGGTAACAGTACAATTAAAATTTAAAAATACACCGCCCAGGCTCATAGTTGGGCTGAGCACATGTCTGTGTGTTGATGGAAAGTCTTAGCATTCCCCAGTCAGTCAATGAGCAGTGACACACGATCCCTGTGCTCCAAGAATCAGGAAGTTGGGAATATGGTGTCATATGATTTTAAGTACCTCCGATGGAAGCTGGCCATTAAGGGAGAGGCTGGCTGGGGGCTCTTTGATGATCAGCAGGATATAACGGATGTGAAAAAGGCTTCTTATTTAACAGCTCTTTCCAAACATTTTAGTGACTAAATGCTCCCTTTGTTCTAGGTTTGAGTGAGTGATCCTTTGTTGAGAGTGTTGTAGTTGATGCCTCTGGTGATGCTGAAACCCCTGCAGCTTTAAGCTTTATCTGATTAGCCCATGCCCCATTATACATCCTTATTAGCAGATGGAAAAGCCATGGAGACACAGGAGTGAAGCATGGCTCCACAGCGTCTGACTATTTATTCCTCAGGGAGACACCAAGTGCTGGTGCTTTCCAATTTGTCAGTTAAGAGTACAATATCGAACCTGGAACCACACACAAATCGCCTGTTGGTAGTTTTGCTTTTTTGTCTTGATCTCCTTTGGGAACTTTGATTTTCTCTTATGTCCAACAACATGCTAAAAGTTAAGCTAATGCAGCTTGACTGAACAGTATAGTGAATATTATTTAAGCACCATAATACTGGTGCTTTCCAATTTATTAGGTTAGAAACTAAAGCAAGTGTATTGGCTGCTCTGAGCTGCCTCTAGGAGTAGGGGGTTATACAGGGGTAATCTATGCCCTACGAAGTGTTTATTAATATTGTGGACCTATTTAATTAATTATTAGAACGAAGCGGTTACTAAGAACATTTTTTTTTCAATTTAACTGGAGTTTTCAATCTGGAAGTGTCCAAAACAGAACCAGTTTAATAATATTCACTTATGATGGCTTAATGTAAACTGGTTCACTGATGCCATGCTAGGCAATGTTTCTCATACAGCTGCCAATGGTTTTATACAAATATAAATTATTGAACAATTTGTAAGCATTTGCTACTGTTTTATTTACATTTACTGCATTCAGCAACACTAGTGTTCACTAGTGTGTATCTGTGTGTTTCACTGCACGGATTAAGTTAAATGTGGAAAACGAATTTCACTGCAAAGTGATGAAAAGAAATCATACACAGAATAGTGTGTTGTAATGTAACTATTGAAATACTGATTTTAAAATGTTTTGTTTAACAGCAAAAAGCTGAGGAAAAGGATGTGGGTTTTTTCACTTACAACATGCTTTCTGGAAATGTTGCCACAGCTAATAAAACCAGCATTATCTGTGAGAAAAGTCTGTCATGAATTAAATACCAGAAACCTCTCCGTACTGAGCATTATATATAACAGAACAATTTCACTGTAATTTGACCTCAATGAAGCATGAAAGGCAGATTGCTGAATTGGTGTCATTTCAGTGTAAGAAATATGGAAATGTTAATGTTAGTGTCTTCAACATTTCAAACGTGGTGACATAAGACATAAGACCAACTTCAATTTTTTAAACACTGCAATCCATTTTAATCCAAATAATGTGAAAGTTTTCTTTTACAGTTGCATTGTTGTAAGTGACATGTATAATCTATCTTCTATTTTTTAAAACATAACTACTGAACCTGAACATTCTTGAACAATCCTTATTATTTCAGTGACTGGAATGTTGCATTGTGCTGAAGATCTTCTCAGATCAGTGTTGCACATTTGAGACTGCAAGTCGATTAATTTCCAATGTATGGCTGTGATCTGTATTTTGTCCTGTTGGAGGCAAAGGTCTCTCACACTGGTTTCTCAGCCCCCTGGCTATAACTTCCACTTCCACTTCCTTCCACTGACCTATTATATGTGATATAGAGCCTGTGACATTATGAATATAATACAGATTTAATTTTTATTTTTAACTATTAGTGGCAAGGCTTATACCTGTTGTTGAGACTTGATTGAGCAGAATTGTCACTTTATATACCTGAAATCATCATAGTACATTATTCTCAATCTTTAAATCAAACTCAGTGCTTTGATCTTGCAGCTACATTGAAAAGGAGTGATTACACACATCTAGTGCTGAAAATTTAGCAATCTGAGCGGCCACCAGTAAGAAGGGTTAATCAGTGTGTGATACCACATCATTGTGTGAAGCTCCAATCCAGGTTGCATCCTTGCCTTGCACACAGTGTTTAATAACAGTCATGGAGATATGTAGAAACCAATTGCTTTTTTTTAGTAGCAGTAGGTACATTCGAGGTGTTCAGAATGAAACTTTGTCAAAATGGGCCGCACCTTCATTGTGCATACTGTATTTTGTAACATGGCTTCCTAATTCTTCATAACTAATTATTATTGACTATTGCTGTTAACATGTTTATGTATATTTATATGATAAGTATATGTGCATATATTAGAATAAGCCACTGACATTAAAATGGGAAAGTTCTAAGTCGATCTCTTTACACAGTTGATGCATTTTTAAATCAGGAATGTCGCTTGAGGAACGTCTGGTCCCAAGATCATCTGTACAACTATTGTCTATAAGTGCCAAACTCAGGATGACAATCCAAGCTTTTACCTTATGATTACAGTTAATTTTTCCAGATTGTCATATTGCTACTTGAACACAAGAGTCTCTGTCCAGACTCATTAGAACATTACATCACCATGTGTACAAGAAAAAAGCCCCTGCTGCAAATTTGATGCATTAAATATTGATTGAAGTTAGCTGCTGATAACATTGACAGTTAATGTTAGAACAATGCCTTCGTTCTTGTGAGACAGCCCTTAATCTCATGACTCTCTGCCTTTCTGATGCTTTGAACTCTTTGCTTAAGGATCTTTTAAAATGCACATCAAACACTGGACAGTGGTCCACACTTCATCTTGTCAGTCTCTGTCTGCTTTTCATCTCCCCCACACCGCCTCTATTCCTTTCTCATCATCCCTTATGTCTTTGGCTTTCTGTCATAGAGGAAAGCGAGTCAGGCTAATTTAATTTCTGCATAAATTACCATGGGTGAAAGTACTTTAGCATGCCAGACGTAATCCTACCAGCGTCAAAGGCACCTCGTCAGATGATAGCGTGTCATACTCATATAAATATTCTTGCTAAGGTTTGTTCAGTGGATGTTATTTTTGATGAATATATTTCTATCACGTGAATTTCATAGCTGTAGTGTTATATTATAATTGGTTTTGTTTATTTTTTATCATGTATTCGTGTCTTTGCAGACATTCATTGCATCCATTTTTATGTGTACAACATTATTGGATGTATAATAAAATAAATTACTTTGTTTAGTTTAGGCTTAACACGTTGACTGTTTGCATGGAAAGCCGTAATAAATAATTGCGAAAACTTTTTAAATGGACATAGTTGCATGTGCCCTTGGTTTTGCTGTGGTGGTGTGTCTCCTGTCTTCATCATGATTGTTTTGGAATAGCACATATAAGTGAAACAGGTTTTTTATGTGCAACATCTCTTATTGCCCTAAAGCATACATTGCTTGGTTTCAGTACTATTGCTTAAAGTGATTCTATTTAGGTTGTGCAAAGCTCCAGTTTTATGCATTCCCATTGTTCCCAAACCTCCCCTTTTCCTGCCTGCAGAGGGTATACACTAGTCCAGCATCTAAAAAGCAGAATGAATCTTCAAGCATCTGCACTTACTGGCTGTCTTCCAAACCGTATCATTCTTTCTCAGGGTGTGTGTGTGTGTGGGAGTGGGAGTGTGCTGTCAGTGTATCCAGGCTTTTAGTCTAATGAATGCCTACCTGGCTATTTCAGGCAGTCTGTAGCTAACAGGAGCCATTTGGTCGAGTGCTGACTCAGTTGAATGGTCACAGACAGACGTTGGAGAAGAAAAGATATGAAAGATAAAAGGCAGAAACCCGGTATGATCCCAGTGATTAATACAATCCTTCAAAATATATTTCTCTTTGTAATATCGTTTTCCAGTCACTGGATTGAACGACGTTCTCTAGATGCTACTAGAGTCATGATGGATACAAATCAATTATAGGGCACCAATCCATACAGTTTTAAATAACCGAACCACCAACTCCCAGTTAAGCGATTAAGAACCAGAGAAGCTACAAAAAACATGTGTAGACATCGATTCCTTGTAACAATATTATCCTCTGAGCAGTCATGATCCCTGTTGTAGGGCTCAAATGTCTAGTGAGAATAGACATCAAAATAAAAACATACATTTTTATATTGCAGAGAGATCTTAAAAACTTTGCTTCTCTAATAACCTAATAATTTCACCATTTTTCACATAGTCAGTCTTTATATGTTGTCTATTTGTTCAGCCTTTTTGTTTATTAGAAAGGAAGTGAGTCGTTATTGTGACATCAGGTATCGGTATTACAGAAGTCAATGGCTCAACCATATCCTGGGGGGACTGTCAGGGCCCTGTATTCCTCTTTCTGAAAGGTCTTCCTTCTAAATAGGTGGACTTATACACCGTCAAGTCACAGTATTATGATCATAAGAGTAACTGCAGAACATACAGCAGTTATTAATGTCCTGGTAGGTTGACACGTGTCTGGAGCCATGCTGACTGCAGTGCTTTTTGCAGCTGCTGGAGGATGCATGGAGGAGGATTCACAGAGGGCACACGGCCAACCAGGTTGTACCACAGTTCAATTAAGGTTGCAGGGTTGTACTTGGAAGTCATGGTCATGCTCTTCTTACCCATGTTACACCATGTGGTATGTCACATTGTCCTGCTGGAAAATCCCATCCAGTCCAGGGAAGACAATTGGCATGAATGGGTATACGTGATCTGCAGGGATAGATTCATACCCAAAGTAGTTGAGAGTGCCTTCGAAACCTTGTCTACCTACCAAACCTGTTAAAGAAAAGCTTCCTTCATGAGTTACACACTTCAGCTGATGAAAGTGAGAACGCTAATGCTGTAACATGTTCGCAATATGCTTTAAGACCAATAGCATGTAAAGTTGTAATAGTAATAATTTCTGAACCTCCAAACTTGTTTGGGCTGTACAAAGACATTGTGAAGCATGAACCAGTTCTTCTTTTCATTTAACATTAACAATCTGAACAGGCCTGGAGAAGATAATAATCCTGTGAAACCCGATCACAGACTAAGACACTGAAAGGATTAAAGCTGGGTCCAATTTGGCTTTCATGGCCATTAATTCTTCTGCTTTGTTGTCTTTCGCTTCCCTGTGTGGACAGTTCATCAGAGTATTTTGACCTGTCTCTTCACCTCTGCTCTCTCTTTATTTGTGCATCCACCCCAGCTTCCCTTTTACTCTTTTACAGAGGGGTCTTTAGCCAAAGCATACCTCTCAGCCCAGACGCTATGACCACCCACAGTTGCAGCGTCCTCATCTTGAAAATATTCGCATGTTATGGAAAATATTATTTAACCTACAGGCAGTGTTAAAGCCAGAGGTTGCTGAAAAAAACAGACCACTGTAATGAACCGATAGTCAAGCCTGGACATTTTGAATGAGTAAATTGTCAAGCGGATATTTATAACTCTAGAAAAGTATACCTCCCAGTTCAAAGCTAAAGCTGCTTGGGATGAAAAACCACATGTTTAAAGTAGTTCAAAACAGGAAAGCCAGCCGCATAATTCAGAAATAGCAGAACCATGCCGGCCACCTCCAAGTCAGGCTTTATGACAGCTGCTAAAAGGGTAGCTATTTAATTGATGTAGTTATTAAAACCTCTGGGCCTATTTGTTACTGTGGCTTGTTGGTGTTAACCCTTTTAGATGTAGATAATAAAACTCAGCATTAAAATATACAACTATATAACTTTATATTTGTTCATTATCAACACTGACTAAGCAAGGATTCCATCACTCAGGGTTCTTCACCTTTGTTTGAATTGGTGGCATGAATAGTGGAGGACCATGTAGGGCATTATATACTTTATACAGTACATGTACCGCTAGCTAGTGTGAACAAAGAGTGTCAGTTGAATTCATGGTGTTAAGTGTTAGTTTGTGTCCCACCTTTGCTTTTCTGGGAGTAAGGCAAGGGGAATTGGAAGTAGCAGTGCACTGTAACACAATAAATATTGTGTTTCTGTGTGTCTATAAAAGTTAAATACATTAGGAAATGATTATAATTATTCTTCAGTATAGTATAAAACATCTGACAAAAATAGATATAAAAACACAGAAGCAGCAAAAAATACATTTATTTTAATTTAAATTAAAATATTGTTTTATAGTTTTGTTCCAATGAAGCCTAAGATCCTTCCAACGGGTGGAAATATCTGGTACTAGTGCACACGTTTCCCATAACATTTTTATCTTATCACATATGTACATGTTGACTTTCGTCTCTTACTTTAACTTTAAGGTTAGGTTTTTGTTTAATAAGAGAACATAAACTGTTACTATACTATAGTAATACTGTCATTGAAAAAGCCCCAGGTCATAATTCTCTTATTACGATGCTTGATGGTGCAGTGTTTTTTTTTTTTATTTTATTTTTTTATATATATAGATTAATAGTCACCAAATTCCAGATTTGGAATTCTTATATGACCACAAACATCTTCTTCCGATTCTTTCTTTGTGAATACTTCCAGCCAATGGCAACATCTTATACTATGAAACCTAGTGCAGACAATTAATTTTCAATGACATATTTAACTATAGTTCATTATCACCATCAAGTGTTTATTTATTGTGTTTTAAAAAATTTGATACATTTTTATATTATACTTTAGGCAGAGTGTAATTGCAAGGTTCTGTTTCTCAGCTATTAGTTCACACTCTCAGGGCCAATCAGAGTGTAGCATTATCTCAACTACACTCACGGACATTCACCCCCTTATTCACTTAATCATCAGTGTTGTCTCAGACATTGCCCTCAATGATAAAATTTCACGTTCTTCCATGTCACCTAAACAGCTCAAACTTTCCCTCTATCTTTACAATGGATGGTTTGAAAAGTTAGAATTGGAAAATAAAGAGTTCCAAAAAATAAGAGAATGAAATTCTTCCTGTATACTCACCCATAATCGTTTCCTCTGCAGATTTAATTTATTGTTTGATCCCATTACACTTCACTGTTATTCATCCCCTTCATATCTCCCCTCCCCTATTTAGAGTGATGTCATTTGATATTGAGATTGGTACCCGCTGACACCCCTCCTAAATGATAAAGTGAGCTTTTTCTTACCCCAGCTGCCAAACAGAATTGCTTTAAATGCAAAGCACTAAATCTCCAAGTTAATCTAGCTCTGCACCATCTTTGGTCTTGTTTATTTAACAGTTGATATATTATCTTGAATCAAAAAACATTACTCTGTAGTAGTTAAATGCTGCATCATACTCAAACATCTGTGAGATTATATATATGTTGTAAAAGTCATCATTCACATAAGTATGTATGAATAAATGATTTATAACAGCTGGGCTCACCTGACAAAACAAACCCGACCTAAAACAGCTGCCTTACTTTATCTTACTCTGTAGGATTAATGGATAATTAATTTAACAGCTAAAATGTTAATCCTCCAGTTCTAACCCAGACTCATGTCTCGACTGTCCTGAAGCATCAGGCATTACAATAAATATTGAGATTTTTATTCTTAGCCCTGATATACTAATGTAATAATGTAATAAGTATTCTAATTAAATGTGTATAAGGATCATGCCAGTACAGAAATACATTGATGTGGTGATCAGTATGTGACTCTCCATGTGTGCGACTACTGTGGATGCGACTACTGTCTAGGCTTGATCCTGAGTAATAGTTAAGATTTTTATTTTGTTGTTTAAAACAATTGCCAAAGACAATATCATGTCATATGGCTTTGTAAATGGTTCCACAGTGTGTGTTACTAAATGTTTTTCCTAAGATTGAAGCCCAGTGTCAGGTCTGTGATGCTACAGTACAAACTCTGAGAGACAGCTAGCCTATTCTGTACTGACACTAAACAGTCACTGTTATCTCTCAGATCCACAGCTTGTGAGAGGTCGGGAGTGACACAGTTAACGTTGTAACCATAAATCTCTCTTGATGTATCTGTCAGTAGTGCAGGGGGGTTTCACATTTAGGTTGTAGCTCAAGTAGCTCAAATATATTTGATCTAACTTGTGATTGTACCTAAATATGTCTGAAAATTAGTGCACACCAACAATAAATGATCTGAGCTGATACAGGGCAGCTTTGACCTGGTGATTAGAGAACTGAGCTTGTTATCGGAAGGTTGTTGGTTCGATTCCCAGAACCGACAGGTCATGAATGAAGTCCCCTTGAGCAATGCACCAAACCTCTAACTGCTCCCCGGCACCGTAGCCACCGCTCAGGGCACGTGTGCTCACTGCCCCCTAGTGTTCACTAGTGTGTATATGTGCAAATATGGACAAATTTCAATGTGTGTAAAGCACAGTGGTAAAAAAAGGTAGGGAGGTTTTTAATCCAATTATTTAACAAAGGGTATATACTTTTTCCAGGCTGGATTTAAAATGATTAATCATTGTGTATAATGCAAACAACAGGTCCAGCTGTTTTGTGTTATAAGGCTTAGAATGTGCTTTAGATGTTATTTTGTTCTCAACTACTTCAAAAAGGGATTCATGTAATCACAAAGGGTTTACACAACTTTTTGCAACCATGTGTAATTCTATTGGCTAACCTATCCCTGTGCTATGGTAAGATGTGGGTATCCATCTAAGCTCATTTTAGGTGTGGCTGATTTCAGGCCACGCGTGTTCCTGAAATCCTGAAATGGATCTGTACCTCTCATTCCAACAGCCACACCTCAGTGCAACCCTAAACAGTTATTTTAGTCAAGACAAGGTCGGTAGTAATGTCTGACATCTCGTCCACTCTAAGAATTCCTGTCTGTTGTATCAGCTGTGGAAATCTGGCCATTTGGCACATCACATTGAAACATAACACTCAACACTGTAAATTGGTGTAAAAGATTATTACAGTTCAATGTACAGAATGTGATAAAACATTTTGTTACTCTAATAATGCTAAGAGTTGATTTATAAACTCTTAGCCATAGCCTAGTGGTTAAGGCACTGGATTGGTAATCAGCAGGTGGCTGGTTCCAACTTCACCACTGCTAGGTTGCCGCTGTTGGGCCCTTGAACAAGGCCCTTAACCCTCAATTGCTCAGACTGTATACTGTACTGTAAGTCGCTGTGGATAAAGGCGTCTGCTAAATA
>JAYDZG010000004.1:17307381-17317466 GCA_034509265.1 Microcambeva bendego | reverse complement strand
GTATAGCGCTTTTTACAATAGATATTGTCACAAAGCAGCTTTACAGAGTTTAGGACCACCAGACCAAACCCCCCCTGTTGAGCAAGCCAAGGGCAACTGTGGCAAGGAAAAACTCCCTGAAAATACAGGAAGAAACCTTGGAGGAGACCAGACTCAGCAGGGGCCTCCATCCTTCTTGGGTGGACTGGAGGATATTTTAGTTAACTTAATACTGTAATAGACACATCTGTGACATTTATTTCTTAAACAATAAGAAAAGAAATCTTTTCTCTTTCTCTATTTGTAGCCTTTTGAGTTAAATTTGATGTTTTTCACTAGACAACAACAACAACAATAATAATAATAATAATATTAACAATGGTTTAATAACAATCCAACCATTCCATGCCTCGAAGTACCAAGAAGAATCACATTAAGAAAACTTTAATTCAACCTCAGTTTGCAACACTCTGATCTACTGTGTCTCGACGTGTCAGCTCTAGTATAAATTTGGTATTTTCTCTCGGGCCAAATATAATTGCACTCCTCCAGGCCAAATTTGCCCCCCGGGCCCCGAGTTTGACACCCCTGTGATACGATGTCATTGATGCCCCAACTCTGGTGTTAAGCGTTTGTATTACAGCTGCAGTTTGATCCCCAGGTTGGGCGGTCCGAGGCCTTTATGTGTGGAGTTTGTATGTTCTCCCGGGGTCTGTATGGTATTCCTCAAGTCAAGTCAAGACAATTTATTTGTATAGCACTTTTTACCATCAATGTCGCAGATTCACAGAGTTTAGGATCACCAGACCAAAACCCCTTTTGAGCAAGCCGAGGGCGAATGTGGCTAGGAAAAACTCGACAGGAAGAAACCTCGGACGAAGCAGACTCAGCAGGGGCCCGTCCTTCTTGGGTGGACTGGAGAATATTTGAAATAACAGGATTTTATAAACTAAAACTTATAACTAGCAGAAACTCTTTAAATATATAGGAATCTGGTTTCTGAGCTCCTGTTTCCTCCCACAGCCGGGTTCATGTTGGAGAATCTGAGGTACCTTGCCTCTTGGATGCATGAATCAGAGTGTCACGCTAGACATATGCCCAGATAAATAGGGAGGATTGTGAAAGGAAGGGCTATGCCAAATCAACAATGCGGATCACAATTCGCCATGGCGACCTGAAAGAAGAATTCTTACTGCACGTCAGCAGTCGTGTTCTCTATGGTTCTAAGGTTCTAATGTTTTCCTTTATAAAACACTTTGGTGCTTTACGAATCATCTTTTCTCCTCCTAAAGTCAGTACGAGATCCTCTTTCCTGAGAGCTTGTGGGATTCTCTTATAACCGAAATGAATCTGTAATGCTGGGTCATAATCTGGCCTGTCATAACTGTGCATCTCTGTTACTGCCTCAGACAAAGACGTAGCTCACTCGCCCTCAGCCGGATTCCCACACAAACTGGCTCCTCTGAGCGATGAGAGGTTTTTCCCCCTGCCCTACATTCTCCAGATGTTTTCTATCGTTCCTGTTGCTTTTCAGTGATGTCGATATGTGTTCTCTCCCTGCAAGACGCTGCACATGGGTGCGATGAGAGAGGTTCGGGGGGGAATGGGCGGGTGGGCACAGAAAGCAAGCAAGTTTCCTAGCACTGCAGTGGTGTCGGAGGAAGATGAATGGGCTCGGCAAGGGGGGCCTAACTTTTTCTGCTCTCTTCTTGCGCAGTGAGCAGGGAGATCACATGATTCGGGGTATTCATTAAGCTCTGCAGTAGCAAGCTGGGGGCTTTGAGGCCAAACCACTGAGCACCGGGAGAAAGAAAGGGAATAAACGAAAGGCCGATGCTCCCATGGCAACCTGTGGTAATTATAAACCTCTCAGACCGGAAAGAGAATCAGCAAGGTTCAGGTCTCTACACGGCATGGTTTGGTTCCATTTATAGCCGGGGTGTTATGATGCGATTATCCAGGAGCTTAAATCATTCAAATCCGCATAGATGTTGCTGCATCTGCATTCGTCCCACATCTGTATCCTACATTATATATTTTATATCATCATGGATACATACGTACACTGTCGTCGCATCATTATGACCATCAGCTAATGGCCACCCCCTGCAGCACAGACAGCAGCTAGACAGGCTTGAAGTGACTCACAGATGTCTGGAGCCATGCTTACTGCAGTGCATCTCACTGTGCAGGGGGGCGTGAGCCCGGATCCATAGAGCGAACACGACCATCAAGGTGGTCCCACAGATGTTCGATCGGGTTCAAGTCTGGGGAATTAGAGAGTCAGTACACATCTTCTTGTTCAATGGTTCTTCTTTGTAGAAGAATACTGAAGACATCCCAACTATATATGAAGGAACACATACGGAATTATGTAGTTATCAAAAAGAATATATTTTACAGTTTAGAGACACATTGACCAAATTGGTCTCTTACAGTACAAGTAGCCACATCACTTTGATGATAGCTTTCCACAATCTTGGAATCATCTCACCTTCATGTTGTTGAAGGAGTCTTAAAGGAGCTCCCAGAGGTGCTGAGCGCTTCACTAAGGTCCACCTCTATCTCAGTTGGGTTTAAGTCAGGAGATTATGAAGGCCTCGTCATCTGGCCCAGCACTTCATCACTCTTTCTTGGTTGAATAGCTCTTACGTAGCCTGGAGGTGTGTACAGTTTAGAAAAGAAAAAAAAAACATTGAATGAGAAGCTGTGTCCAAACTTTTGACTGGTACTTTATATACTGAGTGTAGTTTATAAAAAAGGCTGGTTAATACACACGTATTCACTCACTGACTTGCACCAAGGGCAATTAAAAATGGCCAATCCACCTGCTGCTTTCCTGAATATGAGCCGGCAATTAAACAAACAGCTAATTAAAACTATAAGCTAGTAATTGGCCATGTGTATTAAATGTTATGTTTTTTTAACAGCTGAATTATTTAAGCACAAAGGAAATAAGTACAATATTCTCATACTTTTTCCAATGCTTAATCGAGACCAAAGTAACGGAAACCTTTAGGACAACGATGCCGATCACATCTGTGTACAGGTCTGACTGGCCCATTGCACCACTGTCAGTCATTCCCTGGATTTCATTATCAGGGTGGCTAGCATACCTCACCAGGTTACCCTGCTAGTGATTTAATATCTGAGCAAGAGGACAGGATAAAGTAAACTATACATTTTTTAAATTTAGTTATTACTTGGACGGGATTCATCAGCCTCACAGTCAATCCCACAGTCGTTGTGGTGTTTTACATTAAAGCACATTACCGCCACACCACCTGCTTGCTTACTAAATATTTAATCAATATTTTTAATTGGCTTTTTGTCATGAGCTATGATTTTACAGATCTAATAAGCCAGAATGTTCAATAATGGTATTGAGTATTTTACTAAATCTAAGTCTTTCATAGGAAACACCATTAAGACTACATAATGAAACTGATTCCCATGTGTGGCTAGGTACATATAGGACAATTCTGATTCTCCAAAATGTACTTGGCTATGGGAGGAGGCCTCAAGAGGAAACCCATGCAGACATGTAAACATGTGCACATTAAAAAAGAGAGCTAATTCAATATTCCAACGATTCAACATGAAATAGACAAAATATGTAAATAAAGTGAAAAGGCTTTTTTTTTTTTCAATCGCTCCATCAGGGCCACATGGATCATCTCTGATAGCCATCATTTTAAACACAGGCCAAAGGAGCTGTTTAGGACCTGTTAGGTTTGGGAGTATTCTGAGTACACACTAATGGCAATAGCTGGATCAGGGTGCACATGCTTGTTAAACTGCTCTGAAAGGAATTTGAAAGCAGCCAACGTGAATATTAAATTGCATTATTGTGACGATTCCCATCTTTTCATTTTCAGAAACGTCACAAAGCTGACAATGTTGTGAACAAGAAAGAGACACAGGGTGAGTAAATATAGTTTTTTAAATAACATTTGTATGTCACTTAACAAGCACTTTGATTAGTGGAGGGTAGTACAGACCGTCCAATCGAGACGTTTCTGTAACCTGCTTAGGAAAGGGATTTAACAGCATAGCAATAAAGCAAACACTGTTGCAGCTTTGGAGTATTGGACTAGTAATCGGAATGTTGCTGGTTCAAGCCCCACCTCTGCCAGGTTGCCACCTGGGTGCTTATGCAACATCCATAACCCTTAATTACTCACACTGTGTATACAGTCAGAACTGTAAGTCACTTTGGATAAAGGTGTCTGTTAAAGGCCGAATGGACAAGTCATGGACAAGTTTGTGTCTCTAATTCACCTCACTTTCATGTCGTTGGACTGTGGGAGGAAACCGGAGCTCCCGGAGGAAACCCACGCAGATGCAGGGAGGCCCCAGATCAAATGTCATGATGTAAAAATCTTAAGGTGGGAAATCAGTAACCGGTCTAACCAGAAAATGATTGAGTTTAATTCTTGAAACAAGAGCTGGTAATAAAAGTAGAGATCAGCGAGCCTAAAAAGTGTATTTGTGTAAAATAAGCTCCTGATTTTAAGGTTTTGTCTCTTTCTATGTCTGCTTCAGTGCTGAGAAATGGAGCCTGGGAGATTGTTCACTGGGAGAAGGTAATGGATCTGCACCACTAATGACACCACTCTGAACTCTCCAATAAATATCTGGGCTTTTATGTATTAGTCTTATCTTTCTTATTCTTCTACCCATTTGTGTCTCCTTTCTTTGTACACAATTTTTATATAAACCCAGCCATCATTGAGGAATCATTACATAACCCAGCCATCATTGAGGAATTGAGAGCTTGTATACAGCCACCAATAAAAAAAATGCCCTACTGACTTCCATTCATTTTTATTTTTATTTATTTATTTTGAAATTTCGAGATATGAATGCCATTCCACCTGTAAATCACTCGGCCTGCTCGTGACATCACGACTTGTAAACAGTTTTTGGGTATGCCTGCCCGGTCACCTGCCAAGCCCCATTTTGTTCCCCCTTCCAATCATTGTTTAAAGTTTCGAGATATCAACGCTATTTCAAATCATCCGAGCCCTTGATTACACCCAGACATGGATACAGTATTTGAATACACACACCCTCTAATACGCTCCACCTCTGTAGTTACTTTTAATTGGCTTTGTTTTACAGATTGATTTTTATGTAGATTTATAGTACTCTAGTAGTGAACTTAATCCGCGCAGTAAAACACATATACCTAGTGAACACTCTAGCGCCCGGAGTGGTGGGCGGCCCTAGCCACGGTGCCCGGGGAGCAGTTAGAGGTTAGGTGCTTTGCTCAAGGGCACTTCAGTCGTGACCTGGAGGCTCTAAGAATCAAACCGGCAGCCTTCTGATCACAAGCACAGTTCTCTAACCTCCAGGCCACGGCTGCCTCCGTGTTCCAGGAGATTTTGAAGAGTAAAAGCAGAATGAGTGGCGAGTATTTAAATCCATTTTCTTTGTCTTCATGCTCTGGTGTAATCGTTTTGCTCTCTAGAGCTGTGCCCTGCATGACTTATCTCCATTAGACCACAAGATAAAACACAAGTGTAGAAGATGCTTTCTCTTAGCGTATCCCAGCAGGCCTGTTTACACATTTTCACTGTTACTTCTCACAATGCCGGCTTCTCTCATCTAACCTCCAGCTGTGGTAAATTAAATGGTTAGAAGTGTTTATTCTAACATGGAGTCTGTTTATTTGCTGAAGTCTTGAAGTGCATTCTTGGTTTGTGCCACTTTATGCAGATCACCTGGCTTTGACCTACTAAATTAGATACATTTAAATGTTGCACCACGAGAAGTCTTCTCTCAACTCAAGTATCTAATGCTCCACACATAAGCTCTGGGAAAGTTCTGGAATATTGGTTGAGGCCAGTGACCATTTGCATAAAAAAATCTTATGTTTTTCCCCTTAATATCTCCCTTAACTATCCCTTATGGTTAAGTGTGCTGCTGTAAAAATGCTATAAGGGTTATCTAACAATCTGTTCAAGTGTTCTTTAAAGTTCCACTTCCCTTAAAGCTCTGTTTCCCCTTAGGGAAAATTTTCTATTAGATAGTTCTAACATGCACTGGTTTTCCCCACAGTTATAACTGGCTTCTACATTGTCTTTAAAATAGCCTTTCTTTTGTCATAGTCTTCCAGAAGAATACTTGTTCCTCTTCAGTCCAGTTTGGTTTTCTTGTTTTCGCTGTTATTTTCCATTTTGCTTGTTTGTTTTAAGACGCCTTAAGGAAACTGTCAGCTGAGATGAACTTTACCACAGTAAAACTTCAGTCACTGCAGTACATTTCTTACAGTTTCCTCTTAGTTAAGGGAACCGCCTGAAGAATTGTATGCAGCACACTTAAGTGTTGACTTAAGGGGAAATCTTAAGTGTTGACTTAAGGGGAAATCTTCCTTAATGTTTATACTTAAGGGAAAAACTTAAGGTGTTACATGCAACAGGGTCTACGTGAATTTACTCTGTGAACTAGGTATTTAACAATACACACTACCCACAATTCATTTCATAATATTGGGTTCACTATATGATTTCTTTACATTAAAAAAAAATAAAATTAATGATAAATTATTTTCCTTTTATTATTTCTCATAGTAGAATACAATGCTATATTGGTGCTTATTTTTGATTTATCTAACTTTAAATGTATTTGTTTCTGTCTTTCTATTCAATTCCTTCCACATACGCTTTACCCCACTCCGTTGGGACGGGCACGCGGTGAAGGTGGCAGTTGGGGAGGTAGTCCGAGCCTCGAACGAAGATCACCTCCCAGCCGACCTCATCATACTATCATCCAGGTCAGAAACGGCATCGAGTTGCATGAGGAATGGAGGGGAGGGGGCTAAGCCGTGAACAGGTGGAGGGATGCCGCTGGTTTGACTTTGTCCTGTAGCTTCTGGCCTTGAGCTTCTGGTCTTTTTTGGCAGCCATAGCTGATTCATCACTGAGCGAACGAGAGCTGGTTCAGATTCAGGCATCAACACACGTTCGGAGTTTGGGTTAGATCAAAATTAAATCTTGATGCTGTTTATTTCCGGTGGCACAGCGTGATAGTCCGCTAGCACACCAGCGCTGAGATTCGGAGCCGGTTTGAAACTCGGCTCTGCTATCGTTTGGCAGGTGACGTTGATCGGGTCCAAATCCCAGCTGTAAATCAATGCATCTGATTAAACATGAAGTCTCGGTGAAGTCAAATCATTATACCTGAATGTAATTTTTTTACCTAACCTCGACGACAAACCAGTAAAAAAGAGAGAAACTGTATCGATTTTTAACATCAGGTTGTTTTTTTCTTCTTGCGGAGCACTAAACTTGAGACGAATCAATAGAAATACAAACGTACCAGAAAAGCAGCCGTAGGTAATGATCAGAGGCAGAATCAATACGACAGAACCAAAGATGCATGGAAAAGAAGAATGAAGAAGAATGCCTTTATTTGTCATTACACATATACAGAAGTACAGTACAACGAAATTCTTTTCTTCGCGTATCCCTGCTTGTTTTTGGAAGCTGGGGTCAGAGCGCAGGGTCATACAGCGCCCCTGGAGCAGACAGGGTTAAGGGTCTTGCTCATGGACCCAACAGTGGCTGCCTAGCAGAGCCGGGATGTGAACCGCCAATCTCTGGTTGATACCCCAAAGCTCTACCCACTAGGCTACCACCGTCCATAAATGCAGATAACTAGCAAACCGAGACACAGATTAGTGTCCAAGTGTGTAAATTATAGCCAGGATCATTTAAAATATTTCCCATTTGACCTTTTAAACATTTTACTGTTTAAAATGCAAATAATATAAAATCAAATCAAGGTTTATTTGTTGCATGGGAGTCATACATATTAAGTAAAGAAAAGAAAATACACATTAAAATTAAATTAAAATTAAATTTAATTAAAATTAAAAAAACATTTAACGTAATACAGTGTACAAGAGTCACAGTGGTAAATAAGTTATACAATCGATATATCAAATCTATACACATACATGTGTGTTGAAATATAATATATCTTTAAACACAAATGTAAATATTGTAAATACTGGATGCTATTTTGTTAAGCGTACGAATAGCTTATGGGGAAAAAGCCTTAAAAACATGATTTTACTTCCCCAACCGTAACAAAATAAAATTATAAATAAATAGGCGGCATTGTTAATGACATCACATTATCACCACTTCCTACTTCCAATGGCTTATGACCAGTTTTGTGTGCTGCCTTGGTGAATATATAAAGCATGGAAGGCTCTCTCATCCTCCCTGTGTGGGACGGGATCTCACACGACTGGAAATGTCCCGCGTTGCTTTGAAGAGCAAGACCAAGTCTCCTGAGTATTACCCTGGCTCCTCAATTCCACATACTTGTACCCAATAGAGAACCTAATCTGGTCATGTTCGCTCTATAGATTCATGCCCTCATCTCCTCAAGCAGCTGTGGGATGCACTGCGGTCAGCATAGCTCCGGATCTACAATTCACCAGGACCTTTGTGTCGCGCCCAGCCTGTCTAGCTGGTCATAATAATGTGACTCAAGCGCAATCACATATGGTGATGGTGTAAGAGGAAGTGTTCTCTGGATCTGCTTTGTCCTGTTCTGGTTGTATTGTGATATTCTTGATTTTTGTTTGATTTTTGTTTCATTTGCTTCATTGTTAAGTGAACCTCAAGGAATGTGTTATATTGAGACGTCCAACCTGGATGGAGAGACAAATCTTAAAATCAGACAAGTGAGTAAATATTTATCATTTAGCCGATCTATAGAAAATAGTTCTACTGCACATAATGGTGGAAATATAATATAAAACCTAGCAGTCCTCTACACTTACAAATACACATGCTTACATCAGAAAGCCAATAGTACGTTTTAGGAAGGTTTGAGGGATGTATCCAAGTTGAACTCTCAGTGACCACAACGATTACAATCCAGAGTCTACAGTGTTTAAATTCTGACCCTGTCCTCAGGACTTGTACAATAGCAGCTGTCACTTTGTCTCACCTAAACAAACTCTTTTTTCATTACTTAAACAAACACAATACCAGCATCTATTACCAGATTAAATATCTGCAAACGAGCAACATTTAAGGACACTGCACGAATGCTAAAGCCGTTCACTGTGCTGTAGAAGACATTCAAACACTCAAACGCATTCTGGTTTATTGCACCAAATGTGCAGCTCCGGGATTGGCCTTTCCAGCCACCACTGATGATGAGAATGATTCAGCTTGTGGTTTAATATGTTGAAAAGCTCAGCAGTTCTGATGTTTATTTGAGGTCATTTAGGAAGCCAGAATCAGACACATTTACTTCGGCATTTTAGCAGACACCTTTATCCAAAGCGACTTACAATACAGTTAAAGTATACAGGCTGAGCAATGAGGGTTAAGGGCCTCGCTCAAGGGACCAACAGCTGCAACCTTGAACCAGTGTCCGTCAGATTACTAGTCATGTACCTTAACCACTAGGCTACAGCTGGTCTTGTGTCGGACACAGACAGACAGTTATTCAGACGGACCGAGAGTCTGTCTGTCTGTCTGTCGGTCTGTCTGTCTGTCTGAGAGAATGGCAAACAGATGAACCTACTTCAGATGATTTTAAAAAAATCATAATGCCTTCTCCTTGCTGTCAGATTCTGATAAACTCTTGTTCTCGGAGAAGAAGAAATACGTCTCAGCCCTACATCATCTAAGAAATGATCAGCAATCTAATTAGAACTCTTTATAAATAATTATAACTTATAATGGTATTATCATAATGAAGGTGAAATGAAATACAGTACTTATATATTGTATATTCATTTATTTATAGATTTATACATTTACATTTATACATATACATTTAGTTAATTGCTTTGCAAATAAAGCTATATTTTAAAATTACAGACTGAGAGACAGACAAACTGGTGTTTCTGCCGGGTTGGTTTTATTAGGAAACATCGGGCACAAGGCTGGAGGTTCTTGGTCAGCGCTTTGGCCTCCTGAATAAAAAGCAAACCATCAAGATTCAAACCTGGATCCCAGCAGTTATGGCCAGCAGAATACATTTCTCTGAACACCTTATGATCAGATCATCTTTATTCATTTGTAGTACAGCATTTTATCTCCGTATCTTCTACATGTAATATAAAGCATTGA
>JAYDZG010000004.1:17244325-17262519 GCA_034509265.1 Microcambeva bendego | reverse complement strand
TTCAGCATCTGTGAGGACCACCCCGATGCCGTACGGTCGATACAGGACCCCTGCTGGACTGCGTCACTCCTAACCCATGTAGCTGCTGTTACTTATCTAGTCGCAGTAGTTATTGTTTAAAGGAGTTCTAAATATATATGGCGTACAATAGAACCAGTCAAGAGTCCTTGATGAAAAATTCATTCTTCAATGATTCCTTTCATTCATATTATAAAGCCAGCAGGATTTATCGATGATGCTTTCTGTCCCCGCTCATAACCTAAAAAAACGTAAGCAGCCAGATCATGTAGGTCATGAACTATGAGCAGACTTTCTGAACCCACTATTAATCTTCTCTGTTCACACACCTGCACATACGTGCACATCGTAGATCACTCAGCAGAAAACGTTGCGTGCTGCCTTTAAAGAGGAAACGTTAAACACCCCCATATGTTCACTCACGTCCTCCTTCTCTCGTACCCACAAAGGTCAGGCTGTGTTATGAGGAGCGCCTCGTGCGGTGTCTGTGGAAGTTGCCTGTACGCAGAGAGCCAGAACTCTGGACATGCCGAGTGTGGCCAGGCCTCGAGTGACGACAGACGTGTCTACGTCTGTCAAACAGTCGTTTAGCGTGATTGATGAAGCGCGGAAGAAAAAGAGAAAGAAAGAAACGTGGAAAGGCTCTCACATGCTTTTTGGCGCAATTAGAGCAAACATGCAGAAATTCAAGAGGCCGCCGAGCACCGGGGCCCGGGTGCTTTTAGCAACATCCGGCAAATATCAGCATCGTGATCTGTTTTTCGTTCAGGCCTTCGTTTCCTGTGCGTTCATCAAATGCAAACATTATATTGACCACCAGGTAATCCAGAGGCACCGGCGTGTGCAGCACGGAGAGACTCGTGAGGTCCTGGGGAGTTGTTCCAGGGATCTGGAGTTATCTGCAGTGCATCCCACAGCTGCTCGAGGGGGTTCGGGCTTGAATCCGTAGACCCAGCGAGACCATCGAGGTGGTTCCACAGATGCTCAATTGGTTTTAAATCTGGGAAATTAATTCGAAGTCATTCTCTTTAGACCAATATGAGATCACGTAGGGGTGTATGTGATACCCCAAAAGGCCTGCTCACGTGACTTCCTTTATACAGTGACTGCAGCTGGGGAAAGCTGAAACTGGTCATAATTAAGTGACAGTAGCTAGCCTGGCAGATAGCAATAAGATAAGCAGGTGAAAGTGTTAAGATATAATATGAATATTAATGTATATATATATATGTATATATTTATCTGCAGCTCATCAGCTGACTGCCTTCATTTAATAATTAGTTTGGGCTTATAGGCGGGGGGTTAAAAATGGGCTAGCATACCATTCGGCAGTTAGCTGTGGGGTTCTGGAACTGGCCTTGTGATCAGAAGGTTTCTGGTTCGATTCCCAGAGCAGATAGGTCAAGATAAGTTCTTTTGAGCAAGGCACCTAACCTCTAACTGCTCCCTGGGTGCCGTGGCTAGGGCTGCTCACTGACCCCTCTAGTGTTCACTAGTGTGTATGTGTGTGTTTCACTTAACTGATTTTTGAGTACACTAAAAATGCAGCAGTAGGTTTCTGGGCACAAAAAAAAGGGCCGAACCCCTCATTATTGTGAATAGGGCGCCGTTTTGGGTACCTTAAATGTTTCAAAGCAAATCCTCGGAAGCTCATTTGGAGGCACCGCACTAAAACATGCTAGCACACCTCAGTCAGCTCCAGTAGATAGGAAGTACATCACGGTCGGGTGAAAACTGGGCATGCTTAAAATTAGGCGGGAAAAGGGGAGGAAGAAATGGTTACCAATTGCTAAGATTCTCTTAATTGCTTATTGCTTCATTGGTATCATTCTCCACTAATGTGGTTCTGCACGGGTTACAGTCAGAATAGCGATTACTCAAAATGGCCCTTACATGAGCTGTCTATTAAAAACACCAAACAACACAACATCTGGAACACGTTACACTAGATAACTAGCGCCTCTCCTTTCAATGGAACTTAAATGCCAGCTAACGATGTCATCGTGGTTTATTTACATGATGTATTTGACTTTTACATCACAAACCGTCTAGTTCGATCAATCTTCAGAACTCATTGTGTTGTAACACAGCGCCGTGCAGATGTTTCACAGGGCGTCGGATCACGTTTTCATTCACGCTAGATAACGACGCTTTCTATTGAAGCATCTCCAAGAATATTTCCTCACACGTCAGCGAACGGAATTCGTGTTCAGGTTTTCATAAACTGTTACACACGATCGAACCTTTCTGCTCTCATTTCATTTGTTATATTAATGTTGAACTTCATTACCCTGTGTTCACGCCGGCAGTAAATCTCCAGCTCACATCGCGTGGCTTTTTAAGCCCAACCGAAGGTTGCCAGATCTCAGCAGCGGCAGAAAACCAAATAATGCCAAATCGTAGCCTGACCTGTACACATGTTGAAAATTCCACTTTTTTCTGTTACAGTTAAAATGAAAACAACTTATCATTTCATTTAGATCATGTACACTTAAGATACAACCCATATACCACCGTATAACGCCTACATGGTGTTAAACATAAACAAAGCTCCATTATATTCTTCCTTCCTGTGCTTTATTTTTCTGTGGTTTCTGTGGATCTGTATCACAGCTTAATAAAGAATTCACAGTTGTGATCTATGGTCACCTCACATCAAGAAGCTTCTGTTTACAGGTGGGGCAGTCGGGGCCCTATTTGTGTGGAGTTTACATCTCAATGTGTCCTCTGTGTATATAAAATCTTAAAAGGATTGTATCAAAGCACAGATCTGGTGAAGAGTACAGAAACAATTCTGCAGCATTGAAGGTCCCAATGAGAACATTGGCATCCATCATCCATAAATGGAAGAAGTTTAGAACCACCAGGACTCTTCCTAGATCTGGTCGCCTGGCCAATCTGAGTGATCAGGGTAGAAGGGCTTTAGTCAGCGAGGTGACCAGGAACCCAAGGGTCACTCTGACAAAGCTTCAGCAGAGAACTTCACTCCACCCATCAGGCCTGTATGATAGAGTGGTCAGACAGAAGCCATGCCTCAGTAACAGGCACAAAAGGCACATAAAGAAATCTCAGACCAAGAGAAAAAAAAAATCTCTGGTCTGATTAAACAGAAATTAAGCGTCATGTCTGGAGGAAACCAGACACCGCTCATCGCCTGGCCAGTACCATCCCTACAGTGAAACATGGTGGTGGCAGCATCACGCTGTCGGTTTGTTATTCGTCAGCAGACACTGGAAGACTAGTCGGTGGAAAGATGAATGCAGAATTGTACAGACACTTCCTACATGAAGAAAACCTGAGGAGAAACAGCCCCACAATAGATGTGCCATGCTTATAGCATCATACTCTAAAATACTCGAGGCTGTGATGGCTTAATTCTACTTTGAAAGCTGGGAAATCACAGCTGTAGCACGGACCCTGATTGAACAAGTGGTTAAAAGATTAAGTGTTCTAGGTGCTGAATCTAACTGTTCAGTTCCTAACTGTGGCACCAACACTCCAGTCTCTAGGATCTGCTGGGTCTTCACTTAAACCCTTATTCACTAAATTTGAAGGGATCTTAATAATGCCAAATTGTATGATCGTTTCACGCACCAAGTTTTGGCAGCCTGAAGGACCAAACATTACTTGAATTAACTGAATGGTTGGTACTCTTCACACCAGGCTTTACACACCCCATCCCCTGATCAGAACTCATCAGTCACCTCGGACAGGTTGAAGTGCTGAACTCTGGGTAATGCGTAGGAAAAGAAACGCCCTCTGTGTGAATTTCTTCCATCGCAGATCCTCTCTGTGTATAAAGCAGTGTTTCACCCACTCGAGTCCAGCTGTCTGGCTCAAGTAGCCACATCCTATCCTTCTGGCTGGAGGAGGGATCATAATTGATGCCTTTCATACACGTCTAATATAAACACACTCGAATCACAGTCATAGTTCAATCGGGCAGGCAAACAGAGGCCTGAAGAGGCGTCATAAAGCATTAGGGTTCTTGTCTTTGTGATCTTGAGATGACGCCTATGTACACTGTCCAAAACCCACTCTCAGTATTTTTCTGCTAATGGAAATACTGTTTAAGTAACTGTGCAGTTCATTAGTTCAGTTCTCTGTCTGATCTTTATACTTCACCTTCAACATCTGTCTTGATGATTTGAGTCAAGAAACTAAATGTGGTTTCCACACTACACTGGATATTTCTCCACCTCCCTTTTTAAAGGCTTGTGAACAGCCTGGTGAGCTTCAGCTAGAAGACATTTTTGTAGACGTTCATATTTTCAACATTTAGCAGACGCTTTTACGCAATTTTTGAGCAATTGAGGGTGAAAGACCTTGCTCAGGATGGCAACCTGATTTGTGGTTGTGCTTGAACCAGCAACATTCGATTACTAGTCCAGTACCTTAACCACTGAGCTAACACTGTCCCCTAACTACTGACCAGGCTGATTCCGTTAGGCAGGCCTAAGTCATCAAATGGCAGTCGACCCAACCTCCCAGGATGTAGCGTAGCTCCACTGAAAACAAATTCTCTGCCAGCTCAGCTTTCCCAGATGTGCATCTCAAATTGCACACACATTTCCAGCTGACCGATGAGTAGCTCTGGTTTTCTTTTCTAATGTTTTGAATGTTTTGAGCGATAGAAATAGAAAATAAGAAAATAACAAAAAGTTTGGCTAAGCTGGTAGCACTGTTGCCTCACAGCAAGAAAGTCCCTGGTCCTTTCTGTGTAGAGTTTGCATGTTCTCTTCTTGTCTGCAATGGCTTCCTATAGGGGCTCCGGTTCAAAGTCCAAAAACATGCAGATTAACTTGTCACTGAGTTTTCCCTTTTGGTTAGTGTTCGAGTTCGTGTGTATGTCTGCCCTGTGATGGACTGACATCCTATCCAGGGTGTTACTGTGTGCCTTGCGTCCATTGAGAGCTGAGAAAGCGCCATCTTGTGACTATTTGCAGGTGTTGCATTCGGTTTGTGAGTTTCAGGGTAGTGACACAGGTGCCGCACTGTCCCTCACTGTAATATTGTACACCTGGCATATGCAATCAACCACATTTCCTAAAATAAAAAGTAGTGAAATAAAGACTATTGTAGGACAAGTCACACCTGGATTTTTTTGTCTTTTTGTAACATTTTCCATAGTTTTACTCACAATCTAGTCTTATCCAATAACCTGATCACATTTTGCTTCCTCTAATGCTGCTGGCCGCCACTCCTGTCTGAGTAAGGCCACGAGTAACACATGCCCTTACCACAGCTGTGATAGACGATGGCACAAAGAGTCACATACTGACCTCTGTTATTCACTAAATTTAATACCTAATAATACTGATGGGTAAAATTAAAGATTATCTTATAAAAACTGATGGCAAAGTGCCGCATTTCACGTGAGCCATTAAATTACTCTCAAAAATCGAATAGTGGAATAAATGGAAGCTACAATACACAGCACAGCCTACCTTAATCATTAAATGAAACGTGAGCTGATTCTGTTGTGGATGTAACCGAAGTGTGTTAAATATGACATTTAAAAAAACAAAACTTTACCTCATTACTAGCTCTACTGCCCTCGTACCAACTTTTTTGGAATGTGATTTAAACCTAACATTATGTAACCCAGTCAAAACATGAAAGAAATTGGATTCATTCTGTCTGGGAAGAAATTGGAGTCAGAGTAAAATGTATTTTTAAAAGATTTTTACAGATTTTTTCTGATTTGAGGTTGTATGAGGCATCTTTTGCTTGGAAGCTGTGAGGATGGCAGTAATTGGTCATATCGGAGAGCTAATAGTCTGGATTTAGCATCATCTGATTTCCACCTCCTTGGTGGCTCTGAGAAGCTTTAATGGGAAGATTGACGATGATGTGAAAGCGGCGACTGCATCAGTTGCTACACGCTCAACCATAAACATTTTTTGCTGATGGCGTAAAAGGGCACGACGCAGTGAAATGCATCACGGAGAAAGCCGACTATAGAAAAGTAATGTCATTTGTTTTGAAATTCTAAATAAATAGAGTTTTAAAAATGACTCCAACTTTTTGAAGAACCCCCGAAGATGAAGCCAGAAGTGTTACTCGGTCGGGGGTCGATTGTCTCACGGGATGCTGAATTGTTAAGTTTGGGAGCCCCTATTAAAAGGTTACACACGCACAGTGTTTTATGGTCCTCAGGCGGCATGACCGAGCTTTTATAGAGGATAGAGACGTCCTCACAGCTGCACGAGTCACCGACTCGCTCACCTTTCTCGCTCTCTCCTGTGAAACCCGAGGCTCTGCTCTCCAAATATTTCCTTTGAGCTTGGGTTTCAGACTTTTGTTATGCCAGCAGAGACTTGGTTGGTCCCCGAGGTACAATTTCCCGGCCCTGAGGCATCCGGTACTCCACACACACTCCCTTCAGCTCTTTTGTGAGCTGCACTGAAGGCAGACCGCAGTGTCTTTCTGCTGAAGCAGTTAGCTGGGACAGGGTTATAGGCAAATGTGGTGCGGCTTGATCGGACTAGGATGAATACAGGATGGATTTTCACTCATTCCGACACCCACATGAGAGATCCGGATCAGTCGGTGTGTAATATAGATACTATAGCAAGAGGACTGGAGTGACCATAAGTATGAGACAGTACTCACAAAGCATGATCCGTGACTGTTCATGACACATACATGTTAAATACACAAGACACTTGCAGTCTACACCTAATAATTTAACTGAGCGTGTTAATACATTTCTAATGTTTCTTTAACCTTTGGAATTTGTAAATGTACTTTAAGCCTTCTAATCAGGGTTTTCAAAGTCTAAGACTGTGACCCCAGAGCATAAAAGCTACTTTGGCCATCCACCCCCCCAACAAACAAGAAAACACATGCACACACAATAACATTATTTTTTTTATTATGATGTATGTTTCATTTATTTTAACAGCAAATATCAGAAATTGTTTAAAATTGAACCATGTGACCACAACAAACAGAAAATTTTTTAGCGGGGCATCACAGTGGCTTAGTGAGTAGCTCTGTCGCCTCACAGCAAGAAGGTCCTGGGTTTGATCCCCGGGTGGGGCGATCTGGGTTCTTTCTGTGTGGAGTTTCCTTTTGTTTAGGCCATATCTATTCCTTGACTAACATGTCTTCAACATTAACAACCTTCCTAACGTCCTTCCTAACCTACATTAGAAACGTGTGGCCCATGATCCTTAACCCTCGATTGCCATAACTGTAATGTACGTCGTTTTGGATAAGGTCTCTGCTAAATGCTGAAAATGTAAAACTGTCTCTTGATGAAGATGAAAAAAGCCCCATTATATGAGCGTCACCCCTGAGAGAGCCGCGGTGCATACAGAGGGCAGTGTTTCACTAACACTTAACAAATGAGCTCAGAATGAAGGCAGGGAGAAAGGGCCAGGTCATTTCCTTCAGTGCTGATCCGTACTGGCTTCAGTCATGCGTACCAGAGACAAATTTTCATTAGCGAGTTAAAATCACAAGCGCACTGTTTTCAAAGTAGAGAAACTGTAAACTTTAATGATGCCCGAGTTGCTCTGTCCTTTTATCGCTTCTCTCTTTCTCAATCACCCGTATGCTCACTTGTATCAAGTTCCTGTGCTGATTTCTTATCAGCTCACAGGCTTGGGTGCGTTCACGAGCGGCCCAGCATGCCAGCGTATAAAACTCAGGGGTCATGTGACACTGAGAGGGAATTAAATGAGTGCAGTGCTGATTTTAAACCATACTGCTATTGTTCTGGCCACACCGAGCTCTTACAATAACACAGTTCAGCCTCCAGGTACGTTTGCCACACAAAACCAGGTTCGAACCTTTTAAACTACTACTAACTTTCCAAAATGTTGTCCGGATGAAGTAAATAATATACAAAAACTTTCCTAATATAATAAATAAAAAATATAATTCTTTCATTTCAGTTACAATTATCCGTCTTCGACTAATTTCACTCACCAGTGTATGATCCTGGTGGGAAGATTTGTATACCTCTTTGAATGAAACATACCCACTTCCCCCCAAGCTCAGTCAATACAAAATATTAACTAGACAGCGAATGCAGGGTAATTTCTTTGGTGCCACCATGTTTATCCAAAACCTTAGAACAGTAATGTACTAATAATAATTAGTTTAACTTGCATAGCACTTTACACAAACTCCGGGTTGCTTTAAAATAATAGAACAAACAAAGACAAGACATAGAAGTTCAAGAAGAAAATGAAAGTGTTGGGAAGAGAGAGAGGGGACTTCAAATCTTTAAATTCTGAAAGAGAAGAGATGAGGGCTTTGCGGCAACAGATTTGCCAGCCATAGTGGACAAGCTAAATCGAAACGTATAGCAGATTAGCAAATTAAATTATTTTTAAAATAGTAACAGACCACAAATGGGCAGCTTTGCACAGGATGTTAAGACCGTGCATAAAATTACTAGCTGCTTGTTTCTATTTATTGGTGCATTTTCTCCCATTTAATTCTCGCATTTAATACAGTAAATGATTAAAATATAAATATTGCTTCTCACACCTCCTCCAACAGGTGTGCAGTCCTTGCGGACTTCTTCTTTTTGTCATGATTTCTACTCTGTCTGCTAACCAGGGTCCTCGAAGACCCCAACCAGCAGATGCAAGCTGAATTCAAAATCACATACTGAACAATTCGTGAGAGCGTTCTTATTTTGTTCCAATATCCTGGACAGCCATTTTTGAGTATGTGAACAATGCTTATGGTCAGGTTATGCATCCCATAATTCCACTGGAGCTGATAGACGGTGGAAAGTTGAGAAATCATTAATCTTATAACTTTATTAAATAAAGTTATTATTGCATACAACCCTGAATACAATCAGCACCTTTGGGGAGAAAGACTTTGGGAAGAATTAATTAATTTTTGTCTGATTTTAAAAATGTTATTACCATGGCGATGTGACATCATGCATCACATGACGTTACCAAACTGTACTGAAGAGTCAGAATCTCTGCGCTTGTGTTACTTGCTATTTTTTGAGTCCTGAAGGAGGACAATTTCACGAAAGCACGTCTGCTTGCTTCAGGACTGTGGAGGACACAGGAAGCCAGAGTTGAAGAGCTCGCTGAAGAACGTCCAACCTTCCCGAGAGACTAGATTCCCATGCTGTTATAATTCATCCTTCAGAGGGTTTGGTTCCTCCAAGCGAGCCATCACTCCAGGGTTCAGTACTGCTCTATATCAACCGAAGCACGTCTGTGTGTATGTTTATCCTGTCTTCTCATCAGTCCTTCCTTTGAGCGTAATTACATTAATAACAAACGTAATCCGGCCTGGTTTTGACGACACCGCCAGGCTCCGGGAAAAGTCCGTCGCGGAAAAGTGTAAAATTATCCCTCCTTTAGACAGCGGTTTATTTATACCTTGTCTTCAAGTCGGTCTAAAATCACAATGTGTGGTCATGGAAGCATCTATCGAGGCTGCATCGAAGCTTCAGATTTACTGCACTGCGGTCACGGCTGGGCCGGCTTGGACTCTTGGTGCACTCGACATGTGTGTGCAGTTTCACGGGGGGTTGGGGGGATCGTGCCTTTGTTGTGGTTGGTTAAAAAAAACCTATTCATGTTGTCATTTGGGATTAGTGACGTGACGTGGCAAGTGCGAGTCCGCTCGTAAAGACTCCAATAACTGCTGATTAGGTTTGTCACGACAGACCAAAGGTTGTCAGTCTGCGGCCCGTACGCAGTGTGTGCTCGTGGGCCCATGGCTCTCTGCTACAGGCCATTATTCCCTTAGATTAATGCCAGAGTGTGGCCCGCCGCGGTGACTTTTGACTGCCGGTGTGACCCAGTAGGTTGAGCACCGCTGAGGCAAGACGATACTATTACTACATTCATTTCTCACTTCTTTTTTTCCTTAAGATCAAAATTCGAATAAACTGAACCTGTGTTTTAATCTCGGCGCATCACGTGTTGGCGTCTGTAAAGAGTTCTAAGTGTCGAAGACTCATAACGTGACCCCCTGTTAACTTTTGTGTTAGTATAGTTTAATGTGCATGTGTTTTCTTCATCTGGAAAAAAAAAAGATAAAACCTGTACTGGTTGTTGTGCACCACTGTGGTTAAGTTAGTTTTATACTGGATGGTCACTTGGCATCCGAGGTCTTGTTCTAGGGCAGTAAACATCCCTTTTTGCACTATAAAGGGGCAAACTACAATCAAATGTATTTTAAAAAAAGGTTTTAACGGGTTTAGCTGTGATAACTCTGGGAGTGGCTAAAGAAAAACGCTGTTTAAAATGCATCCGACGTTCACATGGCTCTACAGCAGTGGCATATATACTGATGTCTTTATAAATTGGCATTTTGTGGCATATACAATCGTGGAAAAAATAAGAGACCACTTCAAAATTATCATTAGTTTCACATTCTTGTGTGTGTGTTAGAATAAAACAACACTACTGTTAATTTTTGTCAATTAATTATTCTAGTTTATAGAAAAAACACACTCGGTCAAACACCCACCAAAAGATTGTAAACTAAAATAAAGTGGTCGCTTGTTTTTTTCCTCCATGGCTGTGTATATGTATGTATGTATGTATATTGCTTATAACTTTGGTAAAAAAGGACTTTGAGCAGTGACTCCTTAATATATATTTTTTTCCTCAGTAGTAAAACCCTTCGTACCTTAATTGTAGCTTTGTAAAATATGTCTGCTACTGCTGAGTGAAATCTAAATAGCTGGCATGGTAGCCAAAATAGGAAATGCACTTGTTGCAAATGTAATTGCTGAATAAAAATCCAAAATTGATTAACATTTGTGAAAGTTATAGGCAAAAGTTTAGAGCTCACCGTGTGTGTGTATATACATTTATTTAAAAAAAGAATTGAACACATTGTGCATGTAAATAACAGCAGTAAATGTAATTGTTTGGGTGCAGGGTACACGGGAGACCCTGAGTCACCACTGCAGCATGATGGGAGATGCTTTACATAAGGAGAACGACTGTGCACTGATCATTGACGGGAAGACCCTGAAGTACGCTTTGACCTTCGGAGTGCGGCAGTACTTTCTTGATCTGGCGCTCTCCTGCAAGGCGGTCATATGCTGCAGGTATGTGTGTGTACGTCTGTCCTTTATATCACTGGTTCAAAGCACAAGTCGGGCTTCAAAACCACACGGCTTGCATTGAGCTCTGCTGTTTTTTTTTACCCACCTCTCCATAGGCTTACACACTGGAGAGTAAATTCTAATAATGTGACTACATTAGCATAATAATGCAATTATTAACTACACAAATCCTGCATGCAATTCATGCATCACAACACGATCCCTCAGATGTGTGTTTAATCTGCGTCACTTCTTTTTACCTGCTGGTGTTGGGTACCCGCACTGAACTGGATCATGTAAGGAGAGCCAAGCTATGCCACATCAAGGAACCTGGACAATCCTTGAGAGCTTGAATATCAGCAGTAAAGGGAATGGGAGACATGGCTTGGTGCACACACTGTGTGTTTAAATCTCAGTGGCGGTGTGCTTGCACATTAGACCACTACACCACCAACACCCCCAACTCCCTTTTTTTAAGAGGATCTCAATCCTACTCACTGTTACTGTGACAATAATGGAACTGTACAAGCTTTTAAAGCTGGTAATTATGAGCATCTGTTTTTTTTTCTTCTTGATGATGAAATAGACACACACACACACACACTTATATTAGTCTGTATGTGTGTGTGTGTGATAGAGAGAGAGCTCAGTGAGAATGCGGGAAGCTCTCGGGTAACTGATCTGAGGTTCTGCTAAAAATCAGTGTCATTCCAGAGCAACAACACTCAGACCACAGGTGCCACTGCCATTATGTGGTCCATGATGTAATTACTCTGATCTGCTTTTGCTCTCTCTCTCTCTCTCACACACACACACACACACACACACACACACTCACACACACACACTATCCAGAAAGATGTACTGCAGGACATCATCATGCCTCAGAAGAGCTCTCCTTAATCCACATTAGTATGTGATGTCATTCCTGGGCTTGTGCCGGGTCAAGTACAGTGACTTTAGTGCCTCTAAACTAAGTTGCTCCCCAGTGGATAGTTAAAGTAAAACTAAACAGCTACATTTCCGAGTACTGATTTTTGAGGTGTTCCTGAAACATCTCTGCTTTATAGATCGCTCTTTACTTTTACTTTCATTGCTGAGGGGCTGCACGGTGGCTTAGTGGGTCTGGCTCTGGGTCCTTTGTGTCTGGAGCTTGCATGTTCTCCCCGTGTCTCTGGTCGGTCCAAAGACGGTGAATTGGAAACCTGGAACATGAATCTTGTCTTTTTATGTATGGAACCAAAAGTGTGTAAAACAAGACATTGCAATGAAGGATGTAATTATGCACCACAGAACAGTTAATAAGTGATTACACATGACGTGTAGTGAATCAATATTGACTTTTAATTAGCAGAGGACATTGACTGTGCCTAATACAAACGTACATAATTCGACATTTGTCTTCAGTTTTATTTAGTTTAACACAATCATATTGTGTAGAGTGCATAATCGCATTAATTTTTCAAATAAATAACAACACTAATCAATAATTGTATCATTATAGTGTCATGAGATAATGTGAACATGTCTGCGTAATTAATTTAACCAAAGCAGTTTAGTGCAACCCTTTCAAGTACTTTGCATTCCATTTAGTTTTTTTATGATGTATTTATTCTGGAGTAGTATCCACTCTTTTTGCACATTTTTATTATCCAGGAAGGATAATGTTTTGGAGAAAAGACCTGCAACACTCAAAAGACCTGTCGCGCTGAATGCTGGGGTTGCCTTCACTGCCAAGAAAGCATCAGATCCCCCCTTATTATACAATCAAAATACTGTTTCAATTTATTTTAGTAGGATTTTGAACAGCTCTGTTGTTGGGAGTAGTGATGTCACGATACCAGAAATGTACGATTTGGGTACCAGTTCCACTAAAATTCTACGATTCTCAATACCAATTTTGATACCATAAAGAAGAAAAGAAAAAAAACAATGAAATGAATGAATGTCAACATAAATGCTTTTATTTAAAAAAGTCTTTCCAGCAAAAACTGCAATTCAGAAACTACATTTTATTTCAAACAAAACTGTCTTGTTTACAATCAACTTTATTTTGGTGTATTATTTATATTTATAACTATCTGGTACCACAAGAAACGAGACCAGACTCATTTTCAGAACTGTTTTGGTATCGACTTGGTACAGAAGTATCGTTCTTGTGACCTCTCTAGTGGGGACCACACATAGGATCAGTCTATATAAGGAGCACACTTGATTTTCTAAGCAGCATTGGGCTCAAATTATCTGGTTTACCTTTATCTAGCTCGATACAGTCGCATACACCATCAGGTCTATCAACAGAAACAAGATGTTACGGTACCTGTGAGACACAATATTATCATTTATTGGTCTACAGGGTGGACGGGATGAGTAGACAGATGAGAACAAATAAAATATAGTTTGTGCCTTTTCCAGCTGACTGACTGCGTGCGAATGTCTGATCTTGGTCTTCCTGGCCACTGACCCTGTTAGAGACTTGAGTTCAGCCTCATCTCTTTTTCATCACCACCTCATCCAAAGAAACTAAAGGCACATGTTCTGCTAGTGATCTGAAATGTTTGGAAAGTCTCTGGATGTCAGTGGCCGAGGGCTCCTGTTTAACCTCCTACTGAACCTGAAACACTACCCAAACCTCCCATCGGGCATGTGTGTGTGTTTTTTTTTAAGAAGAAGAATTTATACATATGGAATGTGGTCATGCATGAGAATATGTTTTGAAATGATTGTTTTAGAATGGCTTAATAACGAGGCGACATGATATGGCTAGTGCATCACCTCAATATAACACCGTGACCGAGCTTCATCCACCTACCTTAGCTGGATCCTCTAGAGTTTGGCTGCTTTCAGGCTTTACCCACCTTTACTCTACTTTCTATAACATTTGCTGTCAAAATGTATGTCAGCTCTCAAACTAAGTGTATCCGACTCAGTCATGACTTCCCTTCACCGCCATGCCTACAATGGTCCACTGTTGAAAATGGAACTCCTGTCCTTCTGCGTGTCCATCTAAACGAGCCTCGTGAAGATTTATCTTTAACTTTTCCAGACTGTAAATTGTAATTCAGGCTGGTCAGTTGCTAAAACTGTACCATGCGTATATCATATGTGTGTGTATGTATTTAAATAAAAACTCTGTACTTGTACGTTGTCCTGAGTGTATTGTGTGCTTGTTCAGGGTCTCTCCGTTACAGAAGTCTGAGGTGGTGGAAATGGTGAAGAAGCAGGTCAAGGTCATTACTCTAGCCATTGGAGACGGTGCCAATGACGTTGGCATGATCCAGAGTGCTCATGTGGGTGTCGGCATTTCAGGAAACGAAGGACTGCAAGCTGCCAACTCTTCTGACTACTCTATCGCCCAGGTGAGACCCTGTGACCTAAAGTCACACCTAACTGAGCTGCATTAAGCAAGTTTGGTGATGTGTTGTAAGAAGAACACATTTCTTCTCCTTTTAGTTTTAGTAGATAACTTACTGGACTAGTTAATAACTTAATGCTAGTTTAAGCCAGGACGCCAGTCCTGATTTGGGTATCCACTAAATAGTTCAAGCAACCCTACCGATTAGTATTTGAATTAAAGATTAGAATTTGCAGTCTGATATGAACAAGCAGGCAGAATGTCGAAGGGCGTGAGCGTTCAGAGCAGGTCAGTTTACACTCCTCGGTTTCTTTATCGAAATCTTCCCTGTGCGTTTAATAAATCACTTTTCACTTATGTAAACCTAATTAATCACACCCGGTTCTAATACACACTTGAGGTCTGAAGTTGTACCAGCAGCGTTGTGCTTGTAAGAAAAGTCCGGCGTCTCATTTATCAACGCTATCTACCCGTCATCACCAGGATTCAGTCCATAAGTTATTCACTTATGATCCCGTCTCATTACATCAGCTATCTGTGGATCACATGACTTCGCACTTTACCCATGTGGCACCACAGTTCTCACTCGACAGAAGCAGAAAGAGATAAATGAAGAGCGGATCAGACCATTTGATCTTTCTTCGGATTCCACATGATGCATTGACTGTTTGGTGGACCGGAACCATCTCTCAGAGCCCCTATATCTCATAAAAATAATCATAATCATCTGGATGACCTCATTCTGAGTTAATCCTGTTATTTTAAGCAGATTTTTCACTTTCTGACCTCGTCTTTGGGGACTTGTTTTTTTGTGAATGTGTAAATGGTTTTTAGTTGCGGTCGCTTGTGGCATGTAGGTATCGAGAACTGGGTCCAAGCTTCCAGTTTCAAAGGATCTGAAAGCTGTCTACTCATATTTCCAGTACATGTTTATTGTACCAGGTTTGTTTATAGAGAGAAATTGAATATGCCGTTAAGTGTGCCAAAAAGCTTAGCTGCTTGTTCTATGTTCTTATATTCTTATATTTAATTCGATTTTAGATCTTAAATTACATTTAAATTGTATCTCCTTGCGCTTCTTTGACATGTTTTGTGTGGCGTTCGTGATTGCGAGAACAGTAATTTTCCTCCAGGAATAAAAAAAGTAATCGATCAATTAATCAACCAATCAATTTGAATAGTGTTCAGGTGGCAGAGCAGTCAGGTGTTTGAACCCACGGCAGTCATTACGTCAGTGCATGTTTGTGGCTAACTGGGTAGCACTGTCGCCTCACAGCAAGAAGGTCCTGGGTTCGGTTCCCAGGTAGGAAGGTCCGGGTCCTTTCTGTGTGGAGTGTGCATGTTGTCCTTGTGTCTCCGTGGGTTTACTCTGGGTGCTCCGGTTTCCTCCCACAGTCCAAAAACATGTAAATTGAGGTGAATAGGAGATACTAAATCGTCCATGATGGTGTTTAATATAACCTCTGTACATGTGGCTCTCCATAGTAGTAGTCTTACACAGTAGTTTTTAGAATATATTCAATAATATAGCCAATATGGCAACATGGTTCAATTAGCTGCAAGGATGTAACGATACGCTCTACCCATGATGTGACACGATTCAAGATATTGGGTTGACGATGTAATTTTTCCCCAGTTGTTTAAAACTAAAACAGATTAAAGACAAATTATAACAAAGCTTCCATATATTGTTTTCATTAAAATATCAAATACCGTATTTGTGATTATTTTATTTATCTAAATAACGAAACTTTTATTTCTGCGCGAGATACAAAATATACAAAACAAAGATGCGCATTTACCTCGTGTTAAAATTTTAAACAAATCCAACATCATAGACATGAATTAATAATGCAAGTACAAAATGCATCCTCTCGTTAATAAAGTTGGCTGGATAATCACGTACCTGGCAACCCAACAAGTGCCATCAACCAGGCTAGGTGAATAGCGCCAGTGTCCTCTGCTGTTTAAAGCATATATCGATTCATTTTACATGAATTGATTTTAAATGAACTGATAACTTTAAAAAAATAAATACAATTTAGTGAGAGAATTTCTATTAGCTGAAGTAAACAGAGTAACTACCTAATAAAAAGCCCAGAAAGGTCAATATGCCATGAAATAAATCACAAGTCAATAATACATATGATTTTAATCGTTAGACTGAATACTGTATTTGAACTAAAGCAGCTGGTTTTATATCAGCCTTCATTAAGGTGAAAAATCACTTCATTCCTCTCCTTATGGCCCTATGAAAATCAGCAGGATTCAGGTTCAGGAGTGTGCTTTCATAATCTGCTGCTCTGTGTCTGTCAACAGCCATTTTCTCAGAGTTTCAGAGACTGACCAGACTCTGTCCCTTAAGCCTTATTTTCCCTTCCTTTATACATCCGACCCCACTGCTGCAGGCTTTAACCAAACACTCTGTTTACTCCATTCATCCAATGTTTACTGCAGTTGTACTGGAAATGAGAGAAGAACTGGAAATCCCAGTCTAATGTCATGTCAAATGACCCACGACGTAAAAAAAAAAACGTCCAAAAAAATGCCCATCAATGCCAATTTCTATCATTTATGCCGCCAAAAACACATTTCCAGTCGCTATAGTGGGCTATAGTGTTTTGTGTCTCCCCACTGTTACTCTGTCCAGTAGAATAGATTATGGAGCTCAAGATTCGCTAGTATTGCACAGAAGGTGTTTAATCCAAACAAGATTTCAGATTCTAAGAGTAAGAGACAGTAAGATATTCTCACATTTGCTCCATGTTGACTGTAATGATTTGTGGATTTGTTGATGTCTGTAAAAATGAAGTGTGATCAAGAGCTTCTTGACTAGTCATGGAGGAGAAACCAGAACCTGTCGATCTTCACTTAGAAAAAAATGACATCACACCTGACGTCTATAAAAATGTACTTTGCTTGGTAATTCTTCATGCTCTTACTGTGATTAAAAACTATAAACCATTACAGCTCTATAAAAGAACTGCTGCTTCATACATGGGAATCATCAGTTCACCCTCAAGGAGCGATAAAACGTTTCTCTCTTGCTCTGCTTTTCAACACCTCGTCCTAAATGTAGCCTGTGGGAATCTCACGGGGCCTGAAAAGCTTTGGAATGTCTGAGAAGGCGCATCGCTGTCCTCCCTGTAATCCCAGTATTCCTACAAAAAACATTTAAAAGATTTTCTTATTTCTAAAGTAGGAATTTGAGATCTCTCCCGCTGCCTTCAGCCCGATCACTGGAGTCTGGTTAAAAGATGCAACACTGCACTTGTAGTACTGGTTCTAAATCTCCCTCTCTCGCTCTCTTTCTCACAGTTTAAGTACTTGAAGAATCTCTTGTTGGTCCATGGTGCGTGGAACTACAACCGCGTTGCCAAGTGCATCTTGTACTGCTTCTACAAGAACATTGTGCTGTACATAATCGAGGTAAGTCTGAATAGGAAATACCGGACAGTCCAAAGTAAAGTCCAAATACTTCTCTTACTCGCATGCTGGTGTGTCTTAGCCTGCATCATCAAACTACTTACTTAGCCTAGCATTACCATCACGTGTCATGTAGGCCTACCACACTACCAGAGTTATGTTACGTAGTGCCTCCAGGGTAAAGCATTTTATATACGGTCAATTTTGAGGCCCTACGTGACTCGACCCATGTGATACGATTCATGATACAGACGTTGCCTAGTGGTTTAGGTACTGGACTAGTAATCCGAAGGTCACCAGTTCTAACCTCACTACTGCCAGGTTGCTGCTGCCTGGCCCTTG
>JAYDZG010000004.1:17169598-17183564 GCA_034509265.1 Microcambeva bendego | reverse complement strand
TCATGTTAATTTGTGTAAGAGGGTTGTAAGTACTGAGCAGGGTTGAGATCTAAATTATTGTTTCGTGGGTTTCCTCAGGTTTTAACAGAGCTAGTTTGACTGCAAAACTTCTAGAATGAGTAAGTTTAGAAAGCACTATAACAATGTAGGAAAATGGAGTTTATATTTTCTAAGCAAGTGCCATGGGGTGCCATTTGTGCAGTTCTAAACCTGAGGACCATCTGCATGAACATGGGTACAAAGTACATAAACCATAGTCTTTCTAGGATCAAACATCTCTCTATACATATGCTCTAAAATTCAGGATGTTAAGATTTAAACCAGAAACCACCACAAACAAGTCTGCCATGAATTAGGAGCTGCCAAGCAGGAAAGAAGCTCCTTTTCTTGCTTGTCTTGGTCCATGTGCATTCCAACTTATGTCAGTCTTCATTCTTTGTTAATCATAATTACTAATGAACAAATACCAAGTAACTTTACTAATTTATGCTATTTTATTGAATTGTACACATCACTAAATGAATCATCTCAGTACATAAATCCAGAAAACATTGGCCTTTAAAAAACATAATAAACTTAAGGGGTACTCAGACTGATCAAGAGTTTGTGTTGTACCAAAAAATGTTTTTACTTATTAGCTTTTTATTAATTGATAGACCTTCTAACACACTCCTGCCTCTCTCTCGTTGTCTAACAAAACTTGATCTAAATTGTCTATTGTTGTATTTTCTTGTATCTGTACAAAACTGTGAGTGCTACACTGTGATGTGCTGGTGTGTGTGTGTGTGTGTGTGTGTGTGTGTGTGTGTGTGTGTGTGTTGGGGGGGAGTGGCTGTGTACCTAATGGTGCCTTAAGCACTTTCACTCACTAAAATCTTTATACTTATTACACACAGAATAAAAGCATATCACAATAAATATAAAACGGAGCGTATTAACAGGTGTTCAATTTAATATGTGATTTTCTGTATTGCAGCTCCATGTCAAACCGTGTTGGATTTCTTTAAGGCCATTCTGCAGCACTACAACCAGTTCCTGTCACCTCCACCTGAGGAGCAGCTCACGGAGGTCAGGAAACCAAAATACTGCACAATTCAGAACACTTTACATGCCATTTTACAAAGACTAAGCCTGAATAGTGGTACTAGTGAACTTTTTTGCAGATGAGTAACAAAAATCAGAAGGAAAATGGAACATATAAAAAGCACAGCGCTTTCAGAAAGCTGGAAATCATGTTATGATTGAGATCAGGGATCTTAACTGGGAATTAGAATAAGTGATTTTGGGAAACAAACAGGAAGAACTTTAGTCTTATGTTACTGGTACAGGTCTGAAGATTTGATAACACTTCAGGGGAAGACAAATGACTTTTTAAAGTTGTGAATGACCAGTTCAAATTCATGTTTTCGTCAGAGGGAGAAGTGACTGCACATCAATACAAAGGTAGTCTGACCGAGCACCTGAGGATAAGAACGGGTCACTTTTACAATTCACAGAGATGCCACTTACTATGAGGATGATTCCTCATTTACCGGAAACCAGAGGTCACTAAATAGTGTCCAAATAAGCATGATGTATATCATATACTAAGTTATTTACAGTGACCAGATCTCAGTTTCCATGTCCATGTCAGGTTTCATGAATACTCTTCCGATGGCTTGAGATGACACAAAACCTCATTTAAAACATATATATTGTTTTTCATTTGTTCCCATTTTTAATTTCTGTTATGTGTATTGGCTCTGTTTGAAATAAGAAGGTACTAACTCAGGACATGTTCATTTTTTTTCTCTTTTTTAGGCCTGTGCAAGGAGTGCATTGCAAGAGTTTTCAGACCACTTTGAAATAAGCAGCCTCCAAACACCGAAAACAGAAGTGAGACTGATATGCAAATTATAAGCTATAAAAGAAATACGGAAACAGCTCTTTGACTCAGTATTACATAATATTACACATATGAGATCATTTAGGGTAGTTCCATCCAGTTTCAGAAGCTTCTGTTCGCAAATATCTATCGCCAAAATACAGTCATGGAAAAGCATTTACATTTAGAGTAAAATAAAACAACACAGCTTTAAATCCATGACTGTAAGTTCAGCTTATATTTTTGTGAACATGAACCTAAAGTGCCTGTGTTTTAACCTTACTTTTAAATGTGCACTAGGTGGTAAAGTGTACTTTTGAATAGTGCATGATAGCTAGGTGACTGATGCTAAATCTTTATTACTGTTCTCCTAGCAGGGAAGTAAGCAGCTGTTGGGAAACTATCCTCTCTTTATCACAAACAAACAGTGGGATGAGGCTGTGAACTCATCAAAGAAGGACGGGAGGCGACTGCTGCGCTACCTTATCCGCTTTATCTTTACCACAGATGAGTTAAAATACTCATGCGGCCTGGGCAAGAGGAAACGTTCAGCTCATATAACCGAGGCAGGACCTGAGAGACGTCCGCTTAACCCCATCAAAGTCAGCTGCCTCAGAGGTACATAAAGCACAGCTGCTGCATATGCGGTACCATTACAAATGTCATCATAGTGTTAGCACTTATTCATACACTCATTGGACACTTTATAAGAAACATACCAGGATCCCTTTTTTACTTTCAGATCAGCTTCAGTTTTTATACAGTAAACTTCACAAGCTGTTGAAACATTCAGTTTGGTCCATGTTGTCCATAGTATCACATAATTGCTTGAGATTGTGAATTTTACCACATCACAAAAATGCTCTATTTAATTTGGGTCTTATGACTGTAGAGGTCAGTGAAGTAAACATGCCTCTTTGTTGTCTTCATGGAGCCAGTTAGAGACTTTTTGCCATGTTGCATTATAATGCTGTGTATATTATACCTGGGAACCTGGACACGCATAGCCGACTAAGCCGATCTTTTTGTAGAGGGCTAATCAAACCCATATCAGTGAGGGTAGAGCAGCATAATACATCCTGCAACACCCAAGCACATCCTCTCATGATTTTTTATAAAAAATATAACATTTATACATGTTTACCTGTAGATAAATCGACTCAAATGTCTAAACTGGGGGAGTATATTTCACTCACATGCACCTGTACATTTTTTTAGTCTTAGTTTACAGTTTGTTTATACAGTATTTAAAATATACTCATTGGAAATAAATTGTGTCAGTTAAACAAAGGTCCACACACACACCAACAATTATAAATAACATCTCAATACAAATTATGCACTAGTTGGCCCTTAGCCCTTAAAAAAATTACTTGTGTGTTAAATTGCTCGTGTACAGGGGACACAATTATATATTTTTATGAGGAGTTGTTTATCTGACAAGTTAGTGACATTACGAAAAACAATATTTTTAAATAAACATTTCTGTCTCTAGAGTTCATCCGGATGCACTGTGCCTCAAACCCAGACTGGTGGATGCCATCTGAAGAGCAGATTAACAAGGTGTTCAGTGATGCAGTGGGTCATGCGCGCCAGGGTCGAGCGGTTGGCACCTTTCTGCTTGGTGGAAGTGGAAGTGGCAGCAGTAGTTGTGGCAGCAGTCTTTACATGGACAACTATGATGGACCGCTATCCCAAGATGAAATCTATATAAAGGGCTCACAGAATGGCCTTGGCGACTAGATGTCCTTTTTTATGAGGAACAATGCTACCTGGCTCTTATGCACTTTTAGGAACCTTGTCAAGTCAGACTGTTCCAGCTATGTGATCTATGTTCAATCTTTAAAAGCCTAATAAGTAAAAAAAAAACAGACACACAACCAGATAACTAGCATTCCAGAGATCCTCTTTTTGTACCTATACATGTTCTACAGTGTGCAGTGTTAGTTCAATATACCCAGCCTGTCTATTGTACTAGTGTAGCACTGTACATAGTGTAAAAACTGTTGTTGCGGGTCAGTATTGATTACATGTGTCGTTCATGTAGTCACTCACACAGGACAGGGATAACACATACACCCTAACATCACATTGTGTATTATTACATACATGTTCATGAATGTATTTATTTGTAATCTTGTAATCTTATTTGTAAATAGTGTGCTTCCCAGTGTCAAAGTCAAAATATGCACACCACATGAGGTGCTATACTAACATCTCATGAACAAGTACACCTGTGACCAAGTAACAATCATGTGAATCACCATAACTGGTCTTAAAGTGGTAATAACACACAAAACTACTATAACTCTCTCAATCCTTGTTGTGAAGAATCTTCCAATAATGTGTGTCAGAAAGTGAATGATGAAGTGATTGTGTGAGTGGTGCTTTACATCTGAAAGGTACTGGACTGGTTCATTTTCCTTCTTCAGTATAACGACATTGTAAATCCCCCCTTAATTGTAGAAATATGCCATTTAACTTAGGCAAAATTGTCTCTAATCGATATTCTGCTTATGTATTCCTTTAATCGTGCACAATCCTTCTTTACCGAGGTAACTTTAACAACCCCTACCACTGAGTGACAAGCACTGGTCATTGATAAGTACAGTAGTGTGGATAACATATCAGTTAATCTACCAAAAGATGAGAAAGTTCAAAGTGCCATCTCATCAGATGTTGAATGTTGTGGTATTATCAGTTGTATGGTCAGTGTATGGTTTCTTAATTGAAGTGTTATTTCAGAATTCTCTTCATCCAATTGAATATAAAACTAGGGACATTTATATGGGTGTATAGAGACGGCTTGGGAATTCCTAACTTATGGTTTTGGGGCAGATCTTATTGAAACAATCCTGGTTATACGCTTGTTGCTAGGTTAATGGAATACGTTTTGCATTGTCGGCTGCAAAGGTCAGTGTAACTATAAGATGGACTTATTCAGCAAAATTATGCAATATTGATTATTTGCATTGGACAACTTTGAGATGCCTTAAACTGAGACAACTCTGAGCTCATATACTGCCAATTCTGTGCGCAAAAAATTCACCTACACTTGAGCTTCAGGCTATTTGTATTGTTTATTAGCATTAGCAAAGATAAATGGATGCAAAATGTGGTATTTAAAGAGATCTTCAAGGTGGTGATAGTTTGTCTTAATGTATGTTTATTCAACTGTTGCTGTGTCTATCCAAGGTAGCTCAGGTAGTTACCTTATCCTGTAAAAGGGAGTTTGTGTACACTGTGAATGAACCATAAACTGTTATTTGTTTCTAAATGTCAATAGAATATTGATTTTAAGTGTTTATATTTGTTACTGTTTTTTAAGATCATTGTTTAAATAGGAAGTCTTTGTAAGTGAAGAAGAGTTAAGTACCAAACACAATTGTTAATCGGCTCAAAAATCACATTTCTTGAGAAATGGATGCAAATAGCGTTGGGTATTGGCCATTTACCATACATATTGTTGCAAAGAGTTTAATAAAACTAGAGAAAGGCTATTCTATATAGGGCAAATGTAATTAACGGGAAAGGTGATGTAACACCATAGTAAACACTGCCCTGTCATAACTTTTTGGAGTGTTTTGCTGGCAAATTCTAAATTAATTTATATTTATAAAATACAATTCTGGAATTGAAACATTGGAATTGTTTTCTTTCTACTTTAGACGGTTGAACTAAAGTTTAAGAGAGTAAGAAATCGCTTATTTTGAAACATTTTTACTATAATGTAAAATATTTGATGAGCAGTGAGTGAAATGATGTAATGAAGTTGCACTACTAGGTGTGGCCACTAGATGGCGGCAAAAGACAGACCAGGACGCGTGCTGCAGCACTGCAGTAAGGAACAGACCGCTGGTTTAATCTGCTTGTATAATGCCAAACATTTATATTGGAGTTAAAAAAAGCGACATGTAAAACTTCACTCATAATATCAATTATACAGGGCAATATTTCGCGTAGAATGTGGGTTATGTAGCAGACTGCTGATATAGTTAATGAAGGTGAACACTGATAATGGCCCGGAGTCCGTTATCTAATGCAGGGGTTTCCACAACTGTCTCTAATGTGCTGATGTAGTTCACTTTGCAACCACTGGAGCCAAACTTAATTCTTCTCTTTGCGCCTTGAACATGAAAACAGGTCTGGAAATTGTTTGTAGGGTGTTGCATCTGCGCACTGTACGCGTTATAGACTCAAACCATCTATAAAGGGAAAATATTTGGATAATGTACTTTGCTCTCTTCACATCCCGAGAGATGCGCGGAAATCAAAGTACGCAGAGTTAATGTGAAACTGGCTTTAAAAGAGACGAGGATGAACTCAAGTGTACAGGTTCCACTTCCCAACTGCGCCTTTTAATCTCGTGCACGACCCGCCCTCTCTCCCTCACACGCGCACGCACGCACGGTTCAGGCGACGCATAAACAACTCCGACCCTCAGAAACTTTGGTTTGTGTAGATGACCGGAGCTTTAAGCTGGCGCGGTGATTTGTGGGCTCTGATTTGGATGCAGGAGATCATGCAGATGTTTGCGGACGTTGCGAGTGATTAGCGGACGCGCAGCTGTACGTTTGTGGTCCGAGAGGGTTTGGAGAGATGCCGCTGATCAGCCTGGAGTACGATGAGGATCAGAGATGGGTCCCCACACACGTGAACGTGACCGTACAGCGCGCCAGAGCTCTGCGGGTGAAGGGGAAGCAGAGCAGCCGTTATGTCTACACCGTCATTCAGCTGGGGAAGGAGAAGTACGTTACCGGTCTGGCTGAGAAGGCCGCCGAGCCCGAGTGGAACGAGAAGTGTTCCCTGGAGCTGCAGCCCGGCCTGCTGGAATGTGCCGGTGCGCACCCACCTGGTGCCGCTCATCTCAGCATCACCGTCATGCTCCGGGTACTGATCGGGATGGACATGTTCCTGGGACAGACCACGGTACCTTTGGGTAAAGTCTTTCAGCACGGGACGTGTCCCAAAAACCAGTAAGTAGTCGTGGTGCAACCTGCAAGCAGTCCTGCATAACAGTCTGCTTAGTCACTACTGATACAGAGATCTGTGCTGGAATACGTGTGAGAGCATATGAACACTATTTTTGTATTATTGTTGAACAAAATTCAGTATCTGATTATTTTGTCACCAAGGCCATCACTAAGGATTAAAATTACTATTTATTGTGAAGGAAACTTCCTTAAATTTCACCCTAAATGCACGTTAAGGGGTATTTTGGTTCTGGTCATTTTAAGGTAAGCAGTTAAATTACCTGTAAGTAATAGCAGTTTAGCTGAGAAGTCTGCTGTGTTTACATTTGTCATACATTATTTGTCATTTGTAAAAGCAATATGCAGCGTTTAACAATATGCATTTTTTTTGCATTTGTGTTTAAACTATAGTAAAGGTACAACGTTTAATTGATTTAATTGAACTTTTGTTCAAATTACATTTGTTAATAGAAATCCATTCCAAACAAGAGGAAATTAAAGGATAGTAATAAGGATGATATGATTTAAACAAGTGAAAAAAACACAGATGTTTGCCTTTTGCTAGCATTAAAGCATATCTAACTTAATTAGATACAAACTAATGGAGAATGAATCATGTCATTAAAGCATTCAAGGAAACACTCATGATCTTGATCCTTCACGTGGCACTCCATGAAGAACCATAATTCATCAATAGTTGAAAAAACCCCACAAAGGCAATGGATTACTTTGGCTTTGGAAGAATGTGTATAGGTTCTGGATTACCCCTTCTGTGAGAAGTGTTGCAAGAAGGAATTGCAACACCACAAAGTCGGAAACGCTTTACTGTCTCAACTTTATTTTTGCATATGTTGCAGGCCAATCAGTCAAGCATTAGGCTTTGAAGGTGGTACTGAAGGTAGAAGGAAACTGAATTGGTAATTGGTGTCCTCAAATGACACCTCTCTTCTAGAGTAATAATATCATTTTGAAGAATTACATTTTCATATGGTGGGTAAATTGATCATGTAACGTATAGTCAAATACTGTTTGGAATAGATTACCAGAAATCAAAAACCTCTAGAGGAAATGTTTATAGGAGATGAAAAAATTGCTTGCTCATTTCCTGGCCCATTGGCAGCCGTATATCTTCTGTATTTGACTTATTTCAACTGTGGGGAATGTTGTCTAATTCCAAGACTTCCAAAATCTGATTAATGTAAATCAAATGAATTGGGGTGGCCAGTTGTGTAGCACTGTCCTGGGTTCAATACCCATGTGGGGTGGTTTGGATCCTTTCTGTGTGGAGTTTGAATGTTCTCCCTGTGGTGTGTGGGTTCACTCTTGGTGCTCTGGTTTCCTCCCACAGTCCAAAAACATGCAGCCAGGTTAATTGGAGACAGTGAATTGTCCTATAAGTATGTAGCTACAATGATGCATGAGGCAATTTAATCAGGAATCATGGGGATCACAATCTGCTGTGGCCACCCCTAATGGGAGCAGCGAGGAGAGAGATTAACATACTAAACATACTAGTGTATTCTTTTGCCTACTTTTGTAAAGTCTAAAGGACAAGAAATTCTAAAATAAACAGCTCATTTCTTGGGTAAACATACCAATTAAATAATCATGTGCAATTAGCAACCTGATATAACTACTAGATAAACATACATAGTATAAACAGTAAGTATATTGCATGTTAAGAAAAAATAAATCATTATCTCCGCTCTCTACAAATCTTTGAAGTTTCTTTATAGACCTTGTTCTGTAAGACGGGTAAGGTTCTTAAATAAACTGTTGTTAAAATGTTTGAAGCCCAACATTTGCTAATGATTGCTGTGGTTGTCTATATAGTGTACATCAGTGTAGATCGTCTAACATAGAGCTAATGTGCCAAAAAACTTAAAATCCTGTTTGAAGCACACAAATGATTTTTCATGTATAGTTGTTGGTAGTAGGAAAGTTAATTGCAGCTTTAAGCATTTAACATGTTTTCAACTCCGTCAGTGCTATTCACTGCCGAGTGACTCCAATACAAATCGGAGCAAAACAAGAAGTGTTTTTGTTGCTCAGGGCAGAAAACACAGCCATCTTTCACATCACTAGTGACTCGCCCTGAAGGAAAAAAAAGTAAAACTGTCTAGTGTTATTGTTGGGCCTTATTGCTGGGTCTGAAACTTCTGTTTTGTACCTTAACCTCTGAGTCTCATCTGCCATCATATATTGTAGTTGTTCTTGAAGACTTTTAATACAGATCATTTTCATGTGATAAAAACCCACACAGACTCTGGGAGAACATGCAAACTTTGCACACCAAGGACTAGATCACCACACCTGAGGATCAAACCCAGGACCTTCTTACTGTGCTACTCACTAAGCCACCGTGCCACCCAGTAATTATAATAATAATTAATAGATTAAATGTCTGTGTGTCTATATCTCACCTGAACTGAAAATGGTATAAGTGAATTGGTGATACTTTTAGTAATAATAGCATGCATGTCCATGAACATTTTAATGCTTTTAATCTTTGACTTTGAAATTTGGAACAGGTAAGTTTTTGCAGAAGGCTCTATATTTTCGTTCAGCAAACCACAGAAAATGCAAGGCATGTTAATACATGCATAATTGCATCACATGATCAAGATGTAACATTTCACAGCAGTCTTGCAGGTATCAGTTTAGAAAAAAAGTATATATTTACAAAAAAACAGTTCTTTCTGGAATAAATGGAGATAAAAAACTAGGCTTTATTTACTTGTAAGTATAGTTTTTGTTTTTCACAGATTGACTTTAGTCATATGTAAAAAAAAATCAGAAGTAGTGAAGCACAGTGGAACCTTTTGGCAAAAACCAGTCCTAGTTTTGTCTAAACAATGTTAGAAACACTGTAAGAAATCTACCATTGGTGGTATATGAAAGTATATGAAATGATAAACATGCATGTCAACAGCTCATTCTAGTTAGTAGTGTTAATAACAATACCTGAACATACATTTGTTTTAACTATGTTTGTGCCTGTTGATTGAACCTGATGAATTCACTCTGCTATTGGGTTCATGTGCTCTGATTGCTTTTCTTTATTTTATTACTGCTGTTACATCAATATTACATTTTAAACTAGAGTGTGGTAGTCTGTGGGGTTCTGCAGTCTGTCACATTAGCCCGCTTCTCCTGAGCCTGGGTTTGATTCTCCACTTGGGGGTTCAGGGAAGTTGCTTAAGCTTTGCCTTGGACTAGTGTCCTGTCCAGGGTATTTCTGCCTTGTGCCCAGTCTTTCCTAGTGGAAACAGGCCAGCTACCATTTTAAGTAGAGTAAAATGGAAAAAGAAATGACTGGAACAGTTTTAATGTGTTACACTGTGTTTCATGTGTATGTGTGTTTCTTTGTGCGGCAGACAAAAAACTGCCCAATGACCTAGTTTGGCCAGGAATTGGTTGATTGCTCTTTTAAAATCCCAATAAACAAACAAACAGTAACCATAAATATCAGCTTTTAGTATGTGCAAAAAAGGCTAAAAATGTTTCCAACTTTCCAAAACAATCTTAATCCTCCCTAGCTGTTTTTTTCAGTGCACAACAGAATGATGTCTTATTCCATTGCATTGCTTTTCACACAGGCCAGATTAAATAAATTATTTTCTAGCATTTTGATGGGTTCTTACCATCTAATCAACAGTTATCAAATTGTTATTCTATTTTGTATACATTAGACATTATCGTCTATGTCTATTTATGCTACCCTATCACTGTTAACAGTCAGTTAGAAACAGTGAACATAATCATGTAGCATTTCTCAAGCTAATGCTACTATCCAGTGTTTTAGTGTGGCAGATGCTTGGTTAGCTAGCTTAGCTATTCGGTCTGTTGCTGAATTAGACTAAAACCTTCCTTTTGAAATCTTCTCTCAGTATTAAGTAAGTCATGAGCTATTTTTTACCATAATTCAGAGCTAACTGATTATGATAGATCAGTGCCACCAGTGATATTTTGTTATGGGTAGCACACATTTGTCTTATCACACATAATCAGTCATATCAAAACCATATTGAGATGTTTGTTATGGTTAAAAGGGTAGGAATGACAGAGTGCTGTTTTTTTGCTGGAGCTGTCAGCAGCTGCAGTGTTCGTGAGTCACATGTAGAGGCACATGATGATGATCCTACCCAGCCCACGGTCTACTCACTCACAGACAGTGGTGTAGTTCAGCAACACTGCTCACATCTGGCTTTTATTGTGTTCGGTCCAGCACCCACCCCTTGTTTCTCTTTTTTTTAATCTAACTTTCTCTATATTTATGTTTGCACTCAGCACATGGTCATGTTTGGCTGCTATGATATATTTAGTAAGAGTAGGTGGAGGAAATAGATGAAACGCTGTACCTCTGTGGAACAAAGAAAGTAAGGTAATGTGTTACTGCCCATCTTTTGAACTACAGTGCCCTGCAAAATTATTCAAACCCCCCTTGACATGTTTCATGTTTTGTTACCTCACAACCTGGAATTAAAATGGGTTGTTTGAAGGTTTGTATCATTTAATTTACAGAACATGCCAACAACTTAAAACATTTTTTATTGTGATGCAGACAACCAATAGGACAAAATAACAGAAAACTTCAGTGTGCATAACTATTCACCTCCCTAAAGTCAGTACTTTGTAGAGCCACCTTTTGCAGCTATTGCAGCTGCAAGTTGCTTTGGATAAGTCTCTTGAGCTTGCCACATCTTGCCACTGGGATTTTTGCCCATTACTCAAGGCAAAACTGCTCCAGCTCCTTCAAGTGAGATGGTTTCCTCTGGTGAACAGCAATCTTCAAGTCTGACCACAGATTCTATATTGGATTAAGGTCTGGGCTTTGACTAGGCTATTCCAATACATTTACGCATTTTCATAGCAAAGGGGGTGAATATGTATGCGCATTTGCAAATGCAATTTTCAGTTTTTATTTCCACAAATGTTTTATTTCATCATCAGCAAGAAGGGCCCAGACAATATCCTCCAGATGCTCCAATTTACTCCCAAAGACAAGCATTTAGGTCACTTGGAGCAACTGTTTCCTACCTTTTCCCCAGTTAAGCAGACCCAACGCAACACTGACCAATATAGAACGATTGTAAACTAGACAATAAATGAATAAAAGGATCATTATCGCATGATGTGTATCAGTCATTTAAAATACAAGAAAGAAAGTTGAGATCATCTGCATTTACACACTATGCGGAGTTTTTGTTATGATATTTTACCCTACAATGTACCAGATATTTTAATATGTGACAGGACTGCAGACTAGTCAGTCAAACAAATGTATGGCCAAGCCAAGTCTGTAATATTTGCAAGATTTAGCTCGGCATGTTCATCAAGCACATCTGTTACTAAAAACTGCATATGTTTCTTTAAATGTCTACATACTTAGGTGTACAGGTTATTACCAATGGTCACTAACACATCCCTATGTCCTTATGACCACTCTTTGATAGGCTAATGTTGTACTATTGACTTGTGTAGCATTGCAGCAGATCAACATTTAAGTCCATGTGATCACAAATAATAGCACAGCTGTAATGATCTGTGCTTCTTGCCTCCAGGACATGCTTGTGACAGATTCATAGCTGTAATGTTGTTCTCAGTTATTTTAATATAATAATTTGTTCAACAAAAATACGTAAGTAAGTTCAGCTCTTTCAGTGAAGAGGCTGTGCAATGACTAGCACTGTTGCCTTACAACAAAAGGGCCTGGTTTCATACCTTAGTGTGTGTGTGTGTGTGTTTGTCCAGTGAATCAAACCCACCTTGACTCTGACAGGATAAAGTTGTGGTAAAACAGGCAGTGATTAGTGAATGAATAATCCAAATACATTATATATATATATACATACTATATAGTGTATTAGTGGCCTACACTGTGGACAAAAAGACTATGCGCTGTGTTTGTTACAGGTGGCTTAAATTGCAGTCTAAGCCTGGAAGGAAGGAGAAAGAGCGCGGAGAGCTGCAGGTTACTGTTCAGTTTACCCGCAATAACATGACCGCAAGCATGTATGATCTGACCATCAAGGACAAGCCTCGTTCAGCCTTTGGCAAGTTAAAAGATCGCGTCAGTGGCAAGAAACGAGGAGATGTCGAGTCTTCATCAGCTATTCTACCTGGACGCTATGCTGCTCTATCCAGCTCAACGAGTCAGTCCTTGCAAGAGACGGGTGCCATGGAGGAGCTAAAACAGGAGCAGTCTGGTGATGAACGCAAGAGCAAGATGAAGGACTTTTTCCTGAAGGGAAAGCTGAGGAAAAACTCAGATACACAGTCCTGTTCGTCCCTGGCGTCCGATAGTAGCATGGCATCATCAACGGGGGATCCGTTTGTTCGCATAGAGCTGTGCAGCACACCTGTCTACAGCCGTAAAGTCGTAGAGAACTTCCATGCTGATTCAGATGTGGGAGTGAAAGGTAGGAACCTTTTATTAAAACTAAAAAGGCATTATGAATTTCTAACCACAAATGTTCTCACTAAGCCATTTTTTATTGGAATACACCCTTGCATTATAGTCCATAATTTTTAATTCCAAGGCTTTCACTATGAAGCTAGGAGCCCATGAGCAATTAATTAACCTGCTATATTAAATTGTGCTGGTCACAACTTGTACAGAGACAGGAAAACTGTTTATTATCGCCCTGTGTTCACACCAGCAGCATAATCAACATTTGTGGTCATTTGGTTGACATGGTTTATCTGTGACACCAAGCAAAAAAAAGCAAATGTCATGGTAGTACAATATAATTTATTGGCTGTATATACATAATAAAATTTAAATTGAGGGAAATTGTTCATTTTGAAGTTTCATCCCTGATTAAACGCTGTTTAAACACTGTAAAGATAAAAAGATCACTGCAGTCTATTTGCTTGAGTTTGACACAGCGACAATGTGCTTCCATCTCTAGTTGGAATTATTATATGGGAACCAAAACTTGAAGAACGTATTGTTTCCAAGTGGCAGAGACAATGCATGAATCGCTTTGCTCAAATGCTCAAATTCATTTTGGTAATTACCACATCACTTTTCTCCAAATTTACTTATTTGCTAAACCCCCTGTAATATGTATTTACCAACTCTTAATTAAAATGAATAGGAGCTGGTCTCTTTGTTGTGTTTTTA
>JAYDZG010000004.1:17157572-17168618 GCA_034509265.1 Microcambeva bendego | reverse complement strand
TGAATGCAGGGTTAGGGGAAAATGTTCTAGATTTGGTTCTCTGGACTGGCGACTGTAATGCAGAGAAGTGGCTGAATATATCTAAACTGGGTTAAAACAGTAAATGTAAAAACAAACAAAAACTGTTGGTATACGCTCTATCTTACCTGCTTTGTTGACATCCTGTCTTGTTTTTCTTGGTGTATGCACTCAGGGTTCACAGCTCCAAAAGTAATGACCCACAAGCGAGCACACAGTGACGAGGCCAGTAAGATTGCAGCTTCCCCAAAGCCCTGGTCAGCTGTTGAGAATCTAAAGGGCCAGAACACTGAGCTCTCAAAATCCACCCTCTGCATCAATGGCAGCCACATTTACTCTGAGCCCATTTACACAAAAGGGTCTGGGAGCCTTCCTATCAAGCGCACATTGCTGGAGAAATGCTCGCCATTATCACGCTCACTGCAGAATCTTACTCGGCGCAGTGAGGATACTCAGAGGCGGTGCTCTGTTGACAAGAACCAGAAGGAATCTGAGGGGGAATCAGAGATCTTTATAGCCCCAACACAGAGAGTCACCACCTCGGATGGGAAGCCGGTACATGCCATTGGTCCACTGGTAATGGATAACATAATCACTGAAATGCCAGATAAAGGGAAAAAGCTGAGGAAGACACTGTTCTCCAGTGGGAGGAGTGACTCCCTTCCTACCAAGCCCGAGCAGGGTCAGGAGGGACGTCTTCGTGGCTGGTTTGGTTCCAGCGAAACCCAAAACAAGCCAAGGTTAGTGAAGGCATGTAAGAACTTGGGTTACACAGAATCTAAAAATATAAACGGACCTTTACATAAATCATTGATTTATGCAGTGTTTTTGTTGATCTGTTGATTTGAACAGATTCACAGCTTGTTATCTTAAAACTTTTGTTGCATTTTTCAGACCCTTGGACTTTTTGTTTAATTTGTTTTTATTCGCCATCTATTAGCGCAAAGCTTGTAGTAATGCAATTATGTAATCATTTCCAGTTTTAGGTTTTTGCTAAGGAAAGCATCCATTATCAGTACTCCACATTTTTAAAAATTAATTACTCGCTTGATTAATCATATTTCATTTTATGTTTACTTCGCAAAGTAATTTTTGTGAAGATTAGCATGTTTTTTGAAGACTAAACATGTTTTTATTTTGTTATAGCATACACCTCCATTTTATATTCTGTATTAAATGTTTTAAGACAGGGACTTACACAATTATAGGCCATATTTTGTATTTTTTGTATTTAAGATCCAAAGTTTAGTCCTGGTGTTGGGGGCCACTGCAACTAGGGTTGCTGCATCTAGTATTAGGACCTGAAATCCCAAATGGATAAGCCAGAAATTTACAACTTGATGCCAGCTAACACATGTAGGATATGATGTGTGTATCATAATTTGACTTTACATAAAACCACAAATGTAAATGGGAACACAAGCTGGCTGAAATATTTTATATTCACAGAGTATGTGTCTAGTACTGGAATAACAGAGATGGATTCTCTGAAGAACACTGTTCGAAGAACTTTGTGAGTTTGGTTGAGTGGTTAAGTCAGCGTGGTCTGTCCGTATTACACAGCAGTGTGAGTTAAATACGTTGTTATTTGGTGGGACCCCTAGATTAGCTTTCATATGTTTTAGGACAAACCATATTTTTACATCATAACTAAACAGCAGGTTAAGAACACTAAATCATGCCAAATGGTTTATCTTGATATACCCTCCACTAAATAGGTGGAAAACTATAGTTTTGCAGAGACCAGGCTTGCAGCCTCATAACACCTCAGTCTTTTTTATTTAAATATTGAAATTTATACTTACATTGTGTACACGTTTCTTTTGTCTTTGTTATAGAGATGAAAGAGATTAAAATGCCAACTATGTAGTTTCACTCATGTGAAACAATGTAGCTAAAGATTTTTCATTCATATATTCCTATAGAAGGGATTATTGAAATAATAAACTAAGAGGACGACTTGTGCCTTCCCTCCACAGGCTGCGAGTCACTTCAAAAGTAGAAAGCAGCCCAGATACATCCTCCTCCCTTCCTCCCTGCTTTCCAAACTCACCACCACACTCCCTACCCCTAGTTTTTGGCCACATGTCTCAGTCAGATGTTGGTATTCACCAAAATCCATTCACCCATCCTTCACCTCCACCACCCTCCATATCCCCTAGCAACCCTTTTCTCACACACTTGCAGAGAAACCCATTTTTTGAGGAGCTCATAGCTGAAGAAGCTTTGAAATCTCCTCCTGCAATTTCTGCATACTCCAACTCTTCATTCGGACATCACCCATCATTCCCTGTGGGGCCTGGAATGCCAAGTCCTGCCCATGTTGAAACACCAAGCAGAATGGACTTAATGAAGAGAGAGAGGCCTCGGGGTGTAACCCGGCAAAGGTCTCTTCCTGCCTTAATGCCTGGGACAACAGAAATAGGAACTGTAAACTCCAACCATGCAACAAAAGTCAATGCAAGACTGACTTTATCTGATAGTAGAGGGCAATGTGATGAGTTTGAGGCCCTTGCCAGTAGCCGTCTGAAATCCCCATTGAGGACTCCTACTCGACCACCTTCAGCCCCAATTGCTTCTTCAATTGCTAACACACAACCAGTGGAGTTCTTCACAGGTAAACCCAGAAGTGGCATACTTGATGGACACCCTAATTTGCCTTCATTGCCCCCAAGGAGGACATTGAGAACCCCAATGCCACCTTGTGAAAAGTACTCAGATAGCTGGCTAGACCGTGCACAGGAGCTGGCTGTTCAAAAAGAGGCATGTGTGCTCTTAGAGACAAATTTAGCCTCACTACGGCATGTCAGAGATGCAAATGCACAAGGTTCTTGTTTAAGTAAAGAGTCAATTTCATTCTTGCACAGTGCTTCTCTGGATCAAAACATAAATGTTTCTCCTCCCTTGAATGCTGAACAAGTGCAGATAAAAGATAGAAATCAGAATATTCTAGACAATGGAAAAGACAGGATCTTGTTCGAGAGAGGCCTTAGTCCTAATCTTATAACAGTCAATAACAGTCAACTTGTAGAAAGCTGTCCCATGTTGGGGCCCGCTGAAAAGAGTACACAAAAGAATCATACCTATGAACATGGGCATATACAGAAAAACTCTCAGGGTTCTGGAAGTGGCCCCACTGTGACAAATACGCCATTCTGCCCCTCAGATTGTGACACAACTGTTAGCGAGTCACTATGTAGTGACTTTCAGATGCCTTTAAATCCAGACTCCTTCTGTGAACTTAAAAACAAAAACATTCCAACCAGGAATCGAGATACCAATAATAATACAAATGATATCTCACAGTTTGCTTATATAGATTGTGACAGCTCTCCTTCAGATGTGATCCAAAGCAATTTTGGTGTAGCAGATAAAGTTAGAAGCAAACTAACAGCACAATGTCAGAATGCTTCAGAGATCTCTAAAGTCTTGAGCGACACAAAGTCTACAGAGAGAGACTTGTTTTCACAAAAGAAAACTTCAGATACTGTTGTCTATGAAGAAATGTCACCTCAAGGGCTTCTGTTTACAAGTGGTGTGTCCAACAATAATCTTTGTGACGCAGCCAATGACAGCTTGGAACAGCAAAACTCTGTTAAGTCCAAACCAAAAGAATGTATGAGGGATGTAAATGAAAGCCTGACAGAGCACAAGAAAGGCTGTGTAATTCCACTAACAACTTCTTCGCCAAACAAAAATGACAGCAACATGACAGCACCACTTGAACTGGAGGCAATAGTGGACAATGAGTGCAAAACTGAAAAAGATGAACCAAAGACAGAGACTAAGACTTCGGTTTCAGAGATCACCAAGATTGAGGAGTCGTGTTTGACTTTTGCAGATGGCCTCAGTTTTAAAGACTTACATGCAAGAGTAGCTCCAAAATCCTTGTCAAGCCCCGGTAAGACCGAAGTAAGATCAGCACGCATTAGAACCCGCTCCATTTCTAACTCCCCTAAAACTGAACCAAATACAGTCTCATCCAGACCCAAGTCCAGTATCGATTCAACTGAACCTAAGTTAGACCATTTGCATGATTCTGCTCCTCTGCTCCCCATTCTACCAAGTGACTCTCTATCCCCCTACAATGTCATTCCCAACCTCAACCTTTCCCCGCTCGTGCATCCCTCAACGATTAAGCCTGATTTGGGAAGCACTCTGGCTGTGGCCTCCTACTGTACCTCCACAGCGAAGCTACAGGCTTCTGCACGTCACACACTTTCCCCTGAGGAGTCAGAGCCAGATAGCAGCCTTCCTATTCCTGAGGAGTGCAGGTGAGACCTCAGAGCCTCTAAATCGGCGTTATACTTAAGTTTAACTTTGTGTAGGTGTCAATTGCCTACTTATCCTACAGTTGGTCAGAAAAATGGCAGTGGTACATGACAATTATCAGTATAGCAGAACTCTGGGAGGTGGAACTTTTCCAATTGAATTCTCAATGCTGCTCCATAGTGACAAATATGGATGCCGTATTAGCTGGCATAGTAAGCGGGCATACCTCACAGTCACAAATTTATGTAAACAATGCTACTTTGTTTAGGGACAGTTACACACAGTTAAACATAAAGTGTAACGCCGATAGGGAGAGTATTCACTCCTCCTTTCCCCCTCACCTACAACACACTGTATTTTGGCAGGGTCACAAATTTGCATGTGCATACACAGCACAGATTTAGTATTTTGCTTTGAAATTGTATCCATTTGTCTGGCTGTCCTTGGTCCATCTGCTGTAAGAATGCTTTGTTTTGTTTTATTTCTTTGCTTTATTACTGTTTTGTTTTTTGTTTTTTACTCCTCTTACATTTCTGTACTTTGTTATTCCACGCTATGGATTCTGCTTTTTATGCATCTTCTAACTGCATAAATCATTAATGAACAAAAAGTCTTAATGTCGATTTAACTAATCATTTAAAAGGAGGGGTTATGTTATTATATTTACATCACAAAATAATTGTGCAAATCACTTTGTGGCTACATTGCTTCTACATGTTAAATGGGCATATGACCTGCAGTATCAAACATGTAGCCTAATGATAATTATTATAAAATACTTAAAGAAAAACAGTTAAGACAAAAGTGATTCAAATATGATTTTTAACTTATGAGGCAAATGTAAAACACTCATGAAATCATTCAGAAAAATTACCTTAAATTTAAATTTATAGGAAACCCTCACACGCTGAAACACACCACACTCCACATACACTTTAATCAGCCACAGGGGTTTAATACAATGGACCCCATCTTACACCCTGCACAACTTCATCACGGATGATGCATCCCAGTGCATCCTAGAGATGTATTTTCAAACCAATCACACCTTGCATCGGCATCGTAAAAAAGCATTGGTATTTACACCGATGGACAAATTTATTGATACAGATGGATGTGTTATTCTCGAAATTAGTTTGTTGAGGTGAATTACTGGTGTATTGCTATCTTGGCAATGGAAAACACAGGTTTGCCACTGCCTGAAAACAATCTAGACACACGTCAACAGTCAGACGTTCGTTGCTATTTTGGTAGGGAATTTGCGTGAATACCACAGCTTCTTACTCAAACATGGACAAGCAGCATGCACAAACCCATAGCATGTGCCAATTACATCAAAAATTAACAGAATACAAAGTAGTGATTCTACATTATTTTGCCAGGGGACAATTGCTAAAGATTGAAGACTTTCAATCGAAAGCTCACCAAAGCACGCACTAAAATAGATCATTTGGTTTGCTGATGTGCTTTGTATTGTATTTGGACATTTTTAAGGCACTTACTTTGGAATTATTTGATCACTGCCTCTGTTTGTTCAATGTTCATGATGTGTTTGCCTTTTATTTTACAAATCTTTATTAACAATTCAGTTTGACTCATTTTTCCATCAAAAAAATCAAACAAATTAAAATGTAATTAAGCCTTTGGTGGATTCCTGCGGTGCCCATAAATGACCTGCTCCCGGACCTTCACAGCATGAATAAGCAGATCAGTTTCCTCTGTTGAGAAGCATTGGAAACATCCAGTTAGCTGTGCTGTTAAAATAGCAATCTGCTGAAGTCAGACCTTACCTGGGAAGGGCAAGTGACACGCTGATTAATTTATTGCACGTTATGCCCAAAACACACCCATAATACCAACACCAATAATTAAGAGACTTAGTACTTGCCTTTTGCGCATTTCAAGCCGCACAAGTCATACTTTTCCCGTCGCTAAGATAGAAAAGTGCACGGTTGACGGCTCCCCAAAGATCTCTACAATATGGCCCAATATGATATCTTCTAATGTGTCATAGATCTGAAATATTAATTTTCTTTATTATAATATTTCATGTGATATACTTTAGCTGTGGTTAAATCATATATTTTGTTGATTTTACAAATTAAAACGTAAGTTTGAAAATCCAATACAAGATTCTGCCATTATTTAAATTTGTTTAATTTGGAGGATGTTACTGTATAGATTGATCAAGTAAATGGGTGGAAAGAAAATAATTTGAAGCCTAACACCAGTAAAGGGAGGCAAAATCTGCTAAATCAGGACTTTTCACATGGAAGTTTATGGATTAACTGAAAAGAATCAGACTTCAAAAGTAAATCTTACATTACTGCACGGTACTTTATGAATTTTATTGTATTAAGGTAGGATTTTCACAGCATTTAATCATACAATCATGACTAAAAGACATTTTCTATTTTTACCTTTTGTACTGTGCTAACCTATAAAGCATGTTATGGTTTAATTATATTGCAAGTTCCAGACGTTGATTCTCTTTATTGTGTTGATTGGTGTAGTCCTCACCCAGTAAAGCCTCTAACCAACATGACACCAGCTGGAGAGAAGAAATCAGTGCTGGAAAAAATTCGCTTCTCTATCCATCCAGGCCGCTCCACACAACAGAGCACAACTGAGCCAGAAAAATCCAAGGTACTGCACAAAGTGGGTCAGCATTCAAATTCAACACATATCTTCACTTAGTTCAACTAGAACTATTGTTTTAGTTGTAAAATATTAATTCATGTATTAACTTAAATGTATGATTTTTCAAAAGCGGGATGGTAAAGCAAAAATTTTATTACTATTGACGGAGTTTTCCACTTTCTACTTTCCACTTTACTACTATTTTTTGTCCGAAGACAGAGCTCAAACTAATTGCAAGGCATCATCCACCCACATACTCACATTCAGGGATATTTTAGAGTAACAAATCCATGTTTTGTTTGTTATAGAAGTGATTGTAGAGGATATGATGTGTGAGAATTTTCGCCTGCTTATCTCACATTTACATGGGCTTTCGTCATGTGTTCTGGTTTCCTCATACCCTTTTAAATATGCCAGTAGACAAATTGGCTACATACTTCATTTTCAACTTGGTTCATTATCCTGGTTAGTGACACAGAACTTTTGCTCTGGCACCATTCAGAAATATTAGGTGCAAGGTAAAAATACACACTACGTAAACATTAGTCCATCACAATATGACACACTTATAAATTAACTCATATACCGTTTCAAGCAGACAGTGCATGTTTGTGGAAGGTGACTGATGGACATTGTGGTAAATATATCTGGATTGGACATGAGAACCAGCTCCATTGGGTTTACTTTTCATGACATCCTTTTCCTCTATATATGTTGGTTCTATGTGTTCATCTCTTGCAGGTGTGCATGTCAGAGGCTCAGACTCACTACCAGTCTCTGAGCAACATGGAGCTAATTGATCTGCTGCTGCAGCAAGAAATTGAAATGGAAAGGCAGCATGCAGATTCAGAGCTGCAATCCACACTGTTGGAGAAGCGTGAGGCCGAGCTGAAAAAGCTGAAGGTCCAGGTACGGGATCTAGAGGATTACATCGACAAGTTGTTAGTGCAAATCATGGAGCAAACACCCACTCTGCTGCAGGTACGCGCCCGGCCCAAGTGACATGTGCCTCAGCCAAGTGCACTTCAGTTGACATTTTGCACCTCTTTGCAATACATTGACAGTACTGCCATGGCCGCTATACTATTGTTAAGCATTGCATGCATCCATTTGGCAATACATAATACTGTCACAATCAAAATGATTCAACCCCTACTGCAAATAAACCAATTAAATATTTTAGTAGAACAAGTGGTTTTCCCAAATTCAACCCAAATTCAACACAGCTGGCCATTATAACAAAAGGGCACTGAGTACCAAAGGTGCTTGTTATAAAGGGGTTGAATAATTCTGAGACTGCAGTAGTCATTAAAAGTGGCATGCTGTGCTGAATTTAGAGGAGCCATTATTATATCGGTTGATTGGTGATTTGTTAATTGCAGACAGCTGAAATGTAATTATAATAAACCTAATTTGCAATTATTTGCAACTGTACATACCTAATACAAATTGCAGTGACATAACAATTTTATGTTGCCTATGAATATTGTACTGTGTAAAGAATTGTTTATTTTAATTCTTTGTGAAATCTATGGAAAACATGAACACATTTTTTGCATCTACATGTAAATAAGACCTGTAAATATGCTTTGCACAGTGTTAAATCAAGAATATAATGCACATGCATTTTAGAATAATAAGCAATTCATCTGTAATTTATGTGTAATTGTTTTAAATAAAAGATACACGATTAAATGTGATATAAAGAAACCCCACCAAGATAACATTTACCTCCATATTAATGCTATGGTTTTGAAATAGGATGTTCAACACGCTCAAGACCAGATATAATTAAAACAAGCTTTTTAATTATTTTATTTTTAAAAGATTGGGGAAAGTGTTGCTGGTCTAGTGTGCACTTCTGGTTTGATCCTGTTGTTTTGTGGAAGTTTGCTAGGTCAGATAAAGGCTCGTCATTTCTTCTGTACTCAAGGTTATTAACTTTTTTTATTCAGTCGTATAAGTCAGTGGCATGGCGTGGCGTGTCTACGGTGGTTATTCCTTCTGCAAACCCCAAATATCTGTCATTTGCAGCCACTATTCGAGGTTAACCAGGTAACTAAACTGGCATGCGTAACACCTGCTGCAGAACACTGAGAAGGGGAAGAAAATCTTACATGTAATTGGTCAGATTTCATGTAGGTTTACTAATTGACTTACATTACAAAACCCTTCATGATCTCCTCAGAAGTGGAACGTAAACACGCACTACAGGAGCAAGCCTGACCCGTTCCAATGAGCGGTTCTGATTGGTTATACCGTTCTCTGACAAATTAAGTAACGAATAAAACAAAAGAACTGGTTCAAATTGGCAGATTTTTTTCATTTCATTTTATTCATTACACATATATTTATATCATTTCTCTATCAACAATATTGTTACCCATTCTCTAAAGGGTTAGAAGGGCCTGACTGCATGCTACTGGTATAAGTCATATTTTGTACTTCTAAACAACCTGAAAGATGCAAAGAAAAAATCTACAGTTCATTCATTAACTTATTTATGCTGTAAAGTACACTTGTGTTATGTTTAATGGGCCATCTCTTGTGTTAAGAAAAGGTGTAAGGTTAAATGCTGTGGTGTAATTGGCGGGCCAGGGTGGTATATGGATAATGACTCTTGATGATAATCAAAGTATGTGGAATGTCAACAGTGATTCCTAATATTACACTCTCTGCTGGCAAAATGACAGCACGCACCTTAGATTTGAGGTGTACTTGAGAACCCTTTTCTTGCAGGTAAAAAGCAGTTGTATTCATATTGGAAGGGGTGTGTCACTTGGTAATTACATTGAATTGAAATAGCGAAAAATGCTTATGACTTGTGTACATGCTGTGTACAGCAAAGTATGAATTGGCAATGACAGCATAAAGCTCAAGTTTTATTTAAAATAAAATAAATTATTATATTTAAAGATCAGGAATTGTAATATGTAAAATCTTCTTAAAGTTACAACAATACAGCATTCTTGTTGTGAAAAAAAACATGAGATATTCCATAAAATTTGTGTAAGCTGCTAAGAACTGTTTGTTATAGTTAGACGGCACATTTTCTCGAAGAGTTCTTAAGCTAACCCTTTTCCCAAAAGGGAGGAACCAAAGAACCCTTTTGGGCGCTAAATGGAAAAAGCCAAAAAATAATAATTGTGTTGAAATGTTTTGGCAAATTAGCACTGATATATTTAGCTCAGAGAGCTTCTGCACAATGATCATCTTTTTTCTTAGCATGTAGTTCAGTTCAGTTGAATGGTTCCAAGTTATTGAGGTTTGTCAGTTGTGTCCAATGACAGAACCACCTATGAAGAAAGTAAATTGTTTTTTATCATCAAACATGTAAAAAAAATCTATCTCTATAGTTTACTAATGTCTATGAATATTGCTTAACATAAAAAATAATTCATCAATATAAAGAATGTCCTCATAGAAGCCTGCTTATCATTGCTATTCAGCACTTTATGTAGAGGAAAATCTTTATTTTAAAAGAGCCTACGTGAAAGCTATGCAATTCTGAATGCTGTACTGCATGTATCATTGTTTATTATTCTGCTATATAGTCACACAGACTGTTGATGTAGCCTTTGTAACAAATATGCAAATTAAAATAACCAAGCTACAGGGCGTGTTTGCTTATATTTTAAGTAAGCTATTTAAAACTGAAAAACTTAATGATGGTGTAGAACTGTGTAGAAGTCCAAGTTCAAATGAAATTTCAGTTTACAGTTTCATTCCTTTAAGGCAGTGGTTCTCAAACTGTGGTATGAATATCATGAGTGATACACAACAATGGATCTGTAATGTATATAATAATCTCTGTTATACCCATAAAGCACAAGAAACGTGCACTTTAAATAAAACACACAGACATCTTTCTTTTATAATAATATAAATTACATGTGCCATTTCACTGTCATTAAAATACTTGAATGCATATGCATCTGCTGATCTTAGTAATCCAGTGCCAGTGTAAACAAGTGCGTAACAACTGCTAGATAATACAACAATACAATTTATTCGGGTTTAAAATACTCTAAATATAGAAAGAGCCGACAGAAGATTAGACTCGACCCTTAAATCGTTTTGTTTTTATCTAGAATTCGAGGTTTAGTGTGTATTCCG
>JAYDZG010000004.1:17116604-17129023 GCA_034509265.1 Microcambeva bendego | reverse complement strand
AACTTTATGATTAAATTGTAAAGATAATATTTACATACAAATATTACCCAGTCACACTTTCCTATATATGTTTTTACGTAATATAATTAAGTATTAGAATTATCAATATCACAGATTCTTGTTTATTCGGTTTTACAAAGTGTCACAAATTTTTTAAACAATAGAGATTATTAATTTGGCGGAGGTGAGTAGTACAGCAAAAATGGCATAGTTATAGGTTAATTCGTTTCTTGGATTGTTTCGAATACAATATCGCAGCCCAGATGATTCATTTGTAATGCCTTTAGTCAATCATTTTACTCACATTCTGTTGATCTAAACTGTATTCCACACCGTTTGTATATTTTGAGCAGCGTGTCTACTACAGCGTGAGGTCGTGGACTATGCCCGTGTCCAGGAGTACAGTTTGAAGGTTCTGCAGTGGAGGCCTGGAGATGTTAAAGCTCTCTACAGAGCTGGAGTGGCCACACTGGAGCTGGGTGATGCTGAGGCGGCTCGTCAATACCTCCTGCAGGCCAGCAGAGGGAAACCTAATGGTACAAAGCAAAATTTGTGCAACACAAAGTTGGTTGAAATGTAAAAAAGATGAATGAGTTTCAAGCTGAAGATTCATGTTTTGATATAATATCAATACAGAAGTGAACTATGTTATGAAATTAACATTTACTAACAAACCACCAGAAAATGTCCTGTTTTTTATTTAAAGAAGAAATAAGACAAGAGAAACAGTAACTGAAAGAAACAAAAAAACTTGAATGTATTATAGAAATTCAATGCATGTCACAGTTTTTGGAAAACCCATCTTTAAAAAAACTCAGTTAACAAGCATTTAACAAATTAGAATATCATGTTATTTAAAAAAAACATTTTGTATGTATACCAATCCACAAATTTGATACTCTATTAGAAAGGCATGCTTTAACTGGTCGGGTGTCACCAGCAAGCCATAGTGGCTTAAGTGTATCAAATACTGAGACAATTTGTTTTACAAGTGATCAGTCATGTGTTGTTTGTTTTGAGGAGGTAATAAATTGTGAAAAAGCAATTTATCATTCACAGGTTACAGTCAGTAGAGCCACCCCCACCCCACCCTTTCACCCAGTGTGTTCATCACATTTCCATGCTGCTTATCCTACCCCCACACTGGCCGAGGGGGCTTAAACAATCACACATCGTCTCCTACTCCCTGGGATTCAGACCTGATCTCTTATCCTATTAGTTAGTTATACCATTGTTTATTGGCTCAAATGTATATGTATGGAACAATACCATTTTCTCCAGTTCTTATACAACCTTTGTGGTTGCTACCCTAATGCTAGGCTTATTTCAGTTTCTGTAGATGCTTGGAACTTTGTTCTGTGTAAACTGCAGAGCAGATGTTGCTAGGAAACTGGAGAGTTTGTTTAGTTTTCCTTCCAATTTCACACAGATGTCAGCGTAACGAACGGAGCAGGGCAGCAATGTGACCCACCAGGGAGTGAAATCTACAGATGTTTAAAAACATCTGTATATTTGGTCATTACTAATCTGCCAAGAAGTTTATTACCACTTAGATTGATGAAGTTAATTGTGATGTCGTTTGATTTTGCTCTTTTTAAAAAGATACATTTTGACTCTAGCAATGTAAAAAGATAACAATTAATTGCAGCATCTGTTTAAAACTATATCATTTTTTTAGATGCTAACGTGAAGAAACAGCTGCAGCGAGTGGAGGAACGGCTCAGCAAAGACTTCCAAAAGGAGAAAGCTCTCTACAAAGGCATGTTCAGTAAACAAAAGCAGGAAGATGAAGAAGCCATGGGCTAAAGTCATGTGTGAATTGCTTTGGAGATCTGAACCAGCTGAAGGTTCTGGTTTGATGCTTACCAGAACAATATTAAGATATTGAGATATTTTATGACAAGCATGAAAGTTATGCTCAAGTAAGAATTGATTGTCACTGTTGTGACCTGAAAGTTTGAAAGTCCCTTGTTAATCCACAGAGGCGTCATCAAAAGTGGTTGGAAATTGTTTCTGTGTTTTTTGCCATTTTTCTTGTATAATAAACATTTCTGGTTTCATCTGAATGATTCTAATATTTCTGGGACTCTAAAGCACTCCCAGTTGCAGATAAAATAAAATTAGCAAGATAGAAAAATGCATAATAACTCCTAATAGTCTTAATTAGCGAGACTCTTGTGTGCTTTATTATATTATCCAAATGATTCTGTGAATAATGCTCTCGCATCTCAGCAAGAAGGTCCTGGGTTCAGTTTCCCAGGTGGAGTGGTCCAGGTTCTTTTGATGTATGTGGGCTACCTGCCATGATTCAAAGACATGCAAGTTAGAAAAACTGAATAAAAAATAACTGTGACTGTTTATGACAGGGCTGGTTGTTTGTTACACATGATTCATCAGTTCAAGATAGAAATATTAAATAACATTGGAACTATATTAACCCCCTGTTTACAAATGCAAATTGTAAGTTTTAATTAGGAAATACGGTCTTGCAGAATTCAACACTTATTATGGAATCACTTCACATAGAGGACGTTTACCCAGTGTCCCTTTGTAGCAAATGAACCCCCCAAATATGATTTAACACTTCTTCGAGCATTTGAACATTCTGGGTTCATGAAGCATACTTCATGTGAATTATTAGATTAAAGTGATGAATCATATTTCATTTGAGACATAGATATGTTGATTGTCTTTAACCCCTTATCCTAATTATGGTCGGGGAGGGGTGCTGGAGCCTATCCCAGCTCTTCAACGAGCGCAAGACAAGATAAACCCTGGATGAGGTGCCAGTCCATTGCAGGTACCTACAGGGCAATTCTGTGTCTCCAATCAACCTGGTAGCATGTCTTTGGACTTTGGGAGGAAACCGTCAGGTTTCTATCAAGGTTTCGTCCTTCAATTTAAGTTTTTCCTTGCCTTGCTGAACAGGGAATTTTGCACTATTGCACTAGTCTTGACTTAACTCAACAGTTCATACAAAGGCAAGCACTGGGACCTGACAATTTTCTCATTCCAATATTAGAAAATAGGTTTGGTTATGACATCAGATTTCAGGATATGAATGCAGCTTGCCACAGAGCAAAAACTGTAAGCATTTTTACAGGAAAGACAACCAACAGAACCAAACAGTCCAGATATTAATCACTCAAACCAATCACTTGATGTTTTAAAGAGCCTGCTTATAAAAAGTTTAGTCATAGCTGTGTGTGGAGTCTTGCCCTCTCAGTTTGGAATGACCTGTTCTACATCTAGCATGTCATACTCGAGTTATACATTTTCTTTACTGTGTTTTGCTACAAAGAGGAAAAACACACTAGTGAACATCTTCCAACCATGGTTATTCCGTATTTGCCAGGATGCTATGACTACATTCTTGAAATCCACAATTAAACCAACAAAGACAGTGTTGATTTTAAGTATTTTATTAATACTGCCATTATTTAACAATATTTCTTATTACTTAGTAAGTCCTGAGCACACTTGTCATAATACACAACATACTATATTTTATGATTTTGATCTATGTGTGTATACAACTACAAGTTGTATGCACAAAGTCCTTCTAAAAGTTAAAGTATGAACACTATACTGCGTGTACTGCAAAGTGTATATATAGGCTAAATAACATGAGTACACTAGTACACGTTAAATATAATAATGCACAGAAACACAGCAGAGTTGCATGCAGAGGCACAGACATTTTAGTAGAGCATTTTCAAAGCTCTGTAAATGTTAAATGATTTGTAACTTGGCAGTACTAGCACATCCCTCCCCACCAGTCCCGTAGTATCTTACACACTTTAATCTGTGTCTGAGCTTCACTTGAGTAAAATTCTTCGGTCAGAATTCTGTGATGAAGCATCTGTCCTTGTCTTTAAATGGACCTGCAAAAATATGCTGTACAAAAAAGGTTTCACTAGTCTTTCTTTTTCGATTTCTGGCTCTTACTGAAACTGAGCGATCTCATTGAACCAAAAATCTTTCTTCCAAGATCACGGAACGATCTGGAACGAGTTAAAGGGGCGGATGGAGGTGGAGATGGAGAGAGGGAAGGTGAAGAAAGAGGCGAGATGGAGTGGGTGCTCCCATCTAGGCTCTGTGAGCGGGAGAGATGAAACAAACTAGCTGTGGAAGAATGATGGTTGTCCTCTTTCCTGACTAGATTTCGTCTCCGGTTGGTGCCTTGTCCTTCTCTGCCGATCTCTAAGGAGGAGACCCAGTGGCTGTTCTGGAGACAGGTTTCCCGTTTTGGGGGACGGGATTCCAGGAATCCCTGAGATTCACTCCGGAATAATGCTCTCCTTGACATGCGATGACTGGAGCCATGGTTGTCCAAGTGTGACCCCTTTTTTCTCATCTCTTTGCGTTCCTGCACTTTACTTAAATGAGTCTCTTTTAACGAGGTATGCCTTCGACCAAATTCTCCAGTTCTTTCATCAAACTCCTCATCTCTCCCCCAGTGCCGAGACTCGAACCCTTTCCAGAACTTGCTGGCTTTTTTTGGACTTTGATAATTTGCTTCCTCCTCCCAGCAATTGCTGTAATCTCTACCTGAGTAACTGCTAACCGTCGATGCTCGTACTAGCTCTCTGGAGGCATGCTTACCCTGATAGAGCCTCTCGCCATCTACACTTTTTCTCCAGACTCTCTCCTGAGACCTCCACCCTGCGGCAGCTCCAGCATCCTGCCTGAGGGAACCACCACGAGGCCTCATGGGGCCTGTCAGAGGAGAGTTGCACGGATGGATGTGTGGAAGCGAGCACTGGGAAGGAGAGTCCCGTCGAAACACAGACAGCTGGGCTGGAGTGAGCAGTGAATTTGAGAGCAAACGAGGTGGGGAGTGCACTCTTGACCGGGAGGAAGAACCAGGGGACGAAGCAGTATCTGAATAAGTGTGAGGTAATGGCAGGATAGGAGAAGTATGAGAAGAAGGAGCCATGTGATCAGGACGATAATTGTTTAAATGCTTGGGATGGATCAAATGGCAGTCTGAATGGTTGATCTGTAAGCGGTGTTGCTGAGAAATATGGTCCAGTTCCATTATTCCACTTCCTGACCAGAGGTTTGATGATGAACTTGAGTAAAAATTGGACCGTTCTGCTTCATACATAGTTTGAAGAGAGGAGCGAGAAGAGCGAGGTGTTGGAGTGTTATATGGAGATGCAGACTCTTCATCCCTTTCTCTTTCATTTTGAAAGCACTCTGGATCCAGCTCAACACCTTCCTCCATAAGTCCCACCACCACTGATTTGGGCAGCCCAGACACACGTGAAATTTCGCATACCACTGCTGAATCTTCACTGAGTTTATCCGGACTTCCTGGGGCTTTGGAAAAGGGGCAATCTTCTGCCTCCTCTTGGGGGGGACCACTCCAGTCAAGAGATTTTGAGAAGTTAGGTGCACCAAAGTTCTTTCCAGTGATCTCCAATGACCCACGGTTACTGACAGCAGATGGACAGGTTGATATGCGAGGTCTGCTCCTCCAGTTCGGAGTGCTGGTGACTGTGTTTGAAGACGATGCTGGAGAGGCGGTTGGAGTGATGAAGTTTGCACCGAGTTGCCCGCATGAACCCGACACATGCTCGCTGACATTCCTAGAATCAAAACTCAGTGTTTTATTTAAAGCTTGATTAAGATTTAAGTTTAAGTTCAGGTGAAAACTAATGTTGAAATCCTCCCCAGTGGCAGATGGTAAGTTTCCAAGGTTAATTGAGTTCCGGCTGGCTTTCTTACCAATGCTGCTAAGATTCACTCTAGCAGAATTTCCCAGTAAAGACTTAGATGGAGTCAAGCTGGTCAAGCTAGACGAGGAAACACTTCTTGGATGGACTCCTTCAAAGCTCGACCCCACAGAAGCCCTTTGAGAGGTTCGACTGAAAATCTCAGCAGCCAACCTGCTGTGGTACTTTTGGGCTAATCTGGTTATGTACAGCTCCAGCTGTGTGACAGGTGTGGACAAAGGAGGCCTGGTCCTTACAGGAAGCTGTTCAGGCTGTGGTTCCCTAGGTTGGTCCCCCTCTGGGCTAGAGGATCGATGTGTGGGGGAAGTGTTTTGGCAAGAAGTGAACAGTGGACTTTGCAAAGCCACTGCATGGAGTGGGCTAGGATAAGGGTACACCTCTTTTGTCTTTCTTGAAACCAAGTCAGAGCAAAATTTGGGGTCGAGCTGCAGCTGTTGGTTGGTGGTGGAGGTAAAGAACACACCCTCTTTCTTTACTGATCCCAGACTAGAGCAAAGTCCAGTCAGAAAAATAAGTCCGTCTACCTCAAGTTCACCTGTTAAAAGAAGATCAATGTCACCATGTTATATGACAATTACAGGGCGAAAAAACAAACTTCACAAAAACACTATATACCAGTAGACGCAGGCCTCCTGTCTCCTTTTCGCACTGTTCCTCCTAAATCTTTGACACTCCCTTGTTCATCATCTCTCCACTGGGTGGTACTGTGGTCCAGTGAGTGTGGCCTGCACGGCCCCCCCATTTTTAGCAGCCCCCCAGGGGCTGTCTCACTGGCCACAGAGTAACAGGAGTCTGACAGTGAGCTCCCGCTGACAGAGTAGAAGCCTGGAGAAAACAGAAGTAAAACTGGGGGAGGGTCGCAGGAACTTAGACTGAACAAAAGACTAGACTCATGGGTGACAGTGGATATAAATATAAGCAAAAAGGTCAGTGTTAATGTTTGTCAAGGGCTGTGTACAGCAGTTAAATGTACATGGAAGTAAGTATTACTCTGGAGTGGAAAGTACACAATGACTATGCTAAAGTTGTTAAGGTGCAAAATAAGGTCGTGTAAGAAGCCAATGTAGTGCAACTCGGCAGGACCTCAGTTATGGCCCTATGTAAAATAACACAATAAACATCACTTTATCTATATTGTGAGTTAAAAACCCACAACAAACTTAAGATCAACTTTCCCTTATTGGGACATTTTGACTTCCAGGTTAGCAATGCTGACTGCAGTGCATCCTACAGCTGCTGGAGTGGGTGTGGGGGAGTGAACAAGACAATCAAGGTGGTCCCACAGATCCTAAATTGTGTTCAATTCAGGCATTCAGTGTCAGACATTTATTGCTGTGTGACATATTTCATTGTTTTGCTGGAAGATACAATCTGCCCCAGAAGAGACAATAATGTGACTTGACAGTGTCGTTTTGTTTTGAATTATTTTCAGTTTTCTTTAGAAAGCCAATGGGGAGGAGTTTTTTCAACACATTGGTGACTGAAGCCCATTTTGAAATAGTAAAAGCTTGCCGAAACAGTCTTGCAATAGTGTACAGCAGTAAGTAAATAAGGCATAACAGCACAGCACAGACACAAAGTCCACCCATAAAGACTTGAAAGAACCTGCCTCACCTGTACATTCACATGGCATCAATAAATATTATATGACATCCACATTTAAAGAAAGAAAATCAAAGAGTTCTTTCTGAGACCTAAATGAAAATCTATGGGTACCTGAGCTAGGTCTAGAGTCACAGTCAAGTGAAAGAGTGCAACCAGGTTCTGGAGTAGGAGGAGACACCAGGTCTGACGGAATATCCCATGAAAGAGTAGACCAGCGGGAGTTAATGCCCTCTGCACCTCGACTTGGCACTAATGAGTCCGCTGGAGAGGGAATCTGAAAAGAAAGGACATATGAAATAATGTATGTCAGCAGGTGTTAAAGCAGGACATGGAAAGTTATTATGTGGCACTATCAAATTTACTGTGTTTACATAGAGTACAATCAAATAAAGCTTTGCACAATACATTTGCACAGCTGGAAGGTTTCTGTACTCAAGGACAGTACAACAAAAATGCTCTTCAGAATAAAAGTGACTTAAACGACTTCAACTTGGGAATCTTGTTTATTATCTAATAAATAAATCGAAAATCCAAATGATAAAGACTACCAACCAAGCTCATATCATTATTAATTGTAGAATAGTATCTGGCAGTGATCTTAAACACCGTTGATGAGCAAAATAAGCATAGTATTCAGAATGTAGATTTGAACTAGTCAGTAGCAAACAGTTCATTGTAAGAGCCAATAATCTTTGGCCTAAAACACTGATGCAGCCTCCCTAATATAACAGTCTCCCCTTTTAAGTATTTTTGTGGAAATGTATTCCTATTCTGTTAAATCTGTGCCCGTTAACTAACAATGTGTGCCCATATATTCTACTATCCATATCCATAGGCTGGCTCAAATACAGAAAATACAGCACAAGCTAATATTTCCTTTATATCCATTTTTATCTATTCCAGAGATAATTTCTTGCTGCTGCATTTTGCTCTTTATTACTAAATAGGACTAATTAAAAAGTATTTTTCCATTGCCAAAGGTTGCATCACTTTGTTTGGTCAAAAGGCCCGACACCTGGCATGGAAGAGGTCATTAGTTCATCCTAAAATAGGTTTTGCAATCTATGGTATGGGTTATTTAAAGATTGTTGTAATTGAGCTCATCCTTTGTTTAAAGGACATCATCACCTAAATAGCCTCTTGAACAAGTGAGTATTGTATGTTTCCAGTTAACGCAATCCTCAGCTTCTCTGTTCTAATTCTAAAACACAATGCAGGTGGTGAAATGCATGGTGCTGAAAATCCAACCCGGGGGATGGGACCGAATGAAGAGCGCCAGATGACGAAACAAAGAACAGTAAAGAAGAGGGACATGGGGGATGAGGGGCTTTAAAAAAAAAAAAACTTTGACCAGCCTTATCTATGTTTTAGCATTTTACCCATAATTGTTCACTTGAAAGTGATAAATGTGAGTGACAAGTACAAAAGGATGAGTTTAAGAAGCAGCAGTTGAAAGAGATTGAAAGGAGAGGACAGATGAAAGTCCAGGACCAGCGAGAAGAGAGAGAAAGATCGTCTGTGAGAGAGGGAAGGAGAGATAGAAAGTAAAAAATAAGAGAAAAAGAGCGGGGGCTGGGTTGCCTAGTGAGAAGAACAGCATGAAGGAGGCATTTTAAACCTCTACAACAAACACACCGCACACAACAATCCTGGATATGACTACCACCCCCACTTCACTGCTATGTACCGCTGAGCTGCTCTCGCTCTGCCGTTTCTCTCACTTCGCCCACACGGACGATTCAGCAGCAATACTTAACTCCAGCTCAGCTAGAGATCAGCATCCTGCAGTAACAAAAAACCCTGTAATATTCAGTTTGCATTTCAAGGTTGCTATTTTGGCAAAATATACCACTTTACAATTAAGATCTGAGAGAAGGAGACTTAAGTGGGGAATCACAGCAAGTACAGATGCTCCCACACAAGTATTTTATTCAATATGATGTAACATTGGGTTCTGATGGGGTAGTTTCTTACAGCTCCCCCGTGGGATAAGGGTTCTACTAAAAGACGGAAGAAAATAATTAAAATTATGTTAAATATGATACTCTGGCCTTATAGTCACCAGAGTTTAACCAAATTATACAGCTAACTAGGTTATTTAATAGATCGGGCTTGGGAGATGCTCTGTAAATGCTAATGTAACTGAACAAGCAGGACATTTCTTACTTTACTGTGAATGTTACTCTTTGTCAGACACTGCTTTGTCATGACAGTTCAGAGATTTACACTCACATTAGAGTGTTGAACACGATGTTGAAGTTGCTCCAGTCCTCCAGTCGTGACTTCTGGCACATTTTGAATCCGATGAGGTGCTGAATCAAGCTTGCCCGTGTCGACTATGATTTTACAAACATCAAATATTTATTTAGCTTTTAACACCATGTTTACTCCTATGAGTTTACCAGCAGGACGGGTTTCAGCAAAGATTTTTCATGTTCATCAGGTGGTCACCAACTTGAGTGTATTCCCAATTTTGTGTTTGCATAGAAGCATACAAGCACTGTTTTTACTTTGATCAGGTTAAAAGTATATTTCATTGTTCTGGCTATGGATAATTACAGTCTTACCCTCTGGTATCTAGGGCAATCAGTCAAAATGCATTTTATGGTGATGGGAGCTCAGCAGGATTCCATCATCATTAAATTATCAATTAAGAAACAATATTGTTTAATCGCTTAATAACTGAATTTCAGAGACTTCATGAGTCTTTGCCAAGACTGATAAATACATTTCGGCAGCTCATGGGTATCCAACATCATATAAAGATGCTTAATTAATTTTCTTGCCACATAAGTACATAAGTGTTTGCTCAATAATTTGAAGCACCGTTGGCAGCAATTACAGCCTCAAGTCTTTACCAATGCACACCTTGGCAGTTTATCCCATTCTTCTTTGCAGAACCTCTCAAGCTCCATCAGGTTAGATGGTGAGTGTCGATGAACAGACATTTTCAGATCTCTCTCAATCTCTCAATTTTTGTTTCATCAGACCAAAAAAAATTGTTTCTCATGGTCTGAGATTTCTTTAGCTGCCGTTTGGCAAACTCCAAGTCAGCCGTCTTTGCCTTTACTGAGGAGTGGCTTCTGTCTGGCCACCATACTGGCCTGATTGGTGGAGAGCAGGAGTGACCATTGGGTTATTGGTCACTTTCCTGACTAAGGCCCTTCTGCCCTGATCACTCAGATTGGCCAGGTGGCCAATCACTGTGCTCATTGGGACTTCAATGCTGCAGATTTTTTTCTGTACCCTCCACCAGATCTGTGCCTCAATGCAATTCTGTCTCAGAGCTCTACAGAAAATTCTTTGGACGCCATGGCTTGGTTTGTGCTCTGACATGTACTGTTAACTGTGGGACCTTATATAGACAGGTGTGTGCCTTTCCAAATCATGTCCAATCTGACATGTACTGTTAACTGTTGGACCTTATATAGACATGTGTGTGCCTTTCCAAATCATGTCCAATCAACTGGAATTACCACAGGTGAACTCCAATCAAAGTGATTTTAGCAGTTTTTTTTTATTTTTAATACATTTGCAAAAAATCCAAACAATCATTTTCACTTTGTCAGTTATAGGGTATTGTGTGTAGAATTTTGAGAGAGAGAAAAAAAACTTTATCCAATTTGGAATAAGGCTGTAAAATAACAAAATGTGGAATAAGTGAGGCTCTGTGAGTACTTTCTGGATATAGTGGATACAGATAGAAATTATTCCCCCCCCACCCTAGCTTGTTTGGAAGCTTGGGTCAGAGCACAGGGATTGTTATTGTTTTCAGCTGTGGAGCAGACAGGGTTAAATGCCTAGCTCAAGGGCCACTTGGCCCAAAAGTGGCTAAATGGCAGAGCTGTGATTCAAACTCTCAACCTAACAGTTGAAAGCTCAAAACTCTTCCCACTAGGCTAATACAGCCACAGTAAAGTACTTTTCCCATGTGCTTGTTTAACATCCCATTGTAAATATATAACAGAGTTAAGACTGGCAAACAAATGTATCTCCATTTTTCTGCTGTAACAGTATCCACTATTTAAAGACTTTCCAGTAAACTAGAATTAATTCAGTTTTTCATTATTAAAATGAAGGGGGCTGCAAACAGCTTCGAAAATATTTTTCTTCATCTTCACTTTATAGCAGGCCTGTAATCCGAGCCGCCCGAGTTGTACTGACATCTGCTGAATTTTGCATTATTGAAGATGATTCATCCCTCCATCAGACATTCAGGGGCATTATAGCTATGAGGTGAGTTGCAACCAAGGACATTCATTTACGCATTGCCCAATTATAAAGGCTGTCGCTTTTTGAGAGCTTATTAGATCGATTACAGATTCAGTTTTGTCTTTATGGCACATTTGCCTCCACAGTTGCAACTTAAACACTGATTACAGCAGAAAACAGAGCTAATCAGTTTCACAGTGCTAGCTGACTGCACACAAAGTATAGCTGCATGCTAATACACACCAGCATTTAACCAGAGTAAACCAGAACTAAACAAGAGTTGGAATGCCTGAAGGTTGGATTGCTGGTGGGCTACAAAGAGCACAGCAATAAGCTCGCTAAATAATGTCAAATAACTATTCTAAAATGTTGGAATTCAGCCATGTGATTTTAGTCTATAAATACATATATGATTGTAGCAATAACTCAACCCCAGTCAGTGTGTAAACGGATAATTTATTCCTATAAACTACCAGTATGTGACACTCAAAAACTCACTTTTCTCACCACTTTTCAACCAGAAGCCCACAAACAAGGAAATCTGTGAAATCTGTGAAAAACATAGGGAGGCAACCACTGTATACACACTTCAACAAAAAACTGCAATTACACATTGTTGCTGTAATTCCATTCAACTTAAAGTCCATAGACAACATCCATTAAAGTGTGCACATATTTTTGCCCCCTCTGTACAAACTGATACGATCCTACATGATTATACAATCATCAATCTTTATAACATGTATGTACCGTGCATTATAAAAGTATGAAATTACAATTGATTTGATTAAACAGGGGGAGAGTGCTGAGGACCATGCAGGGAAACCTGATAAGCATCTTGCACAGTGTCATGGTCAGCAC